>CM060950.1:267429781-267547281 GCA_030765055.1 Mantis religiosa | reverse complement strand
TACCTACCTACCTACCTACCTACCTACCTACCTACCTACCTACCTACCTACCTACCTACCTACCTACCTACCTACCTACCTACCTACCTACCTACCTACCTACCTACCTACCTACCTACCTACCTACCTACCTACCTACCTACCTACCTACCTACCTACCTACCTACCTACCTACCTACCTACCTACCTACCTACCTACCTACCTACCTACCTACCTACCTACCTACCTACCTACCTACCTACCTACCTACCTACCTACCTACCTACCTACCTACCTACCTACCTACCTACCTACCTACCTACCTACCTACCTACCTACCTACCTACCTACCTACCTACCTACCTACCTACCTACCTACCTACCTACCTACCTACCTACCTACCTACCTACCTACCTACCTACCTACCTACCTACCTACCTACCTACCTACCTACCTACCTACCTACCTACCTACCTACCTACCTACCTACCTACCTACCTACCTACCTACCTACCTACCTACCTACCTACCTACCTACCTACCTACCTACCTACCTACCTACCTACCTACCTACCTACCTACCTACCTACCTACCTACCTACCTACCTACCTACCTACCTACCTACCTACCTACCTACCTACCTACCTACCTACCTACCTACCTACCTACCTACCTACCTACCTACCTACCTACCTACCTACCTACCTACCTACCTACCTACCTACCTACCTACCTACCTACCTACCTACCTACCTACCTACCTACCTACCTACCTACCTACCTACCTACCTACCTACCTACCTACCTACCTACCTACCTACCTACCTACCTACCTACCTACCTACCTACCTACCTACCTACCTACCTACCTACCTACCTACCTACCTACCTACCTACCTACCTACCTACCTACCTACCTACCTACCTACCTACCTACCTACCTACCTACCTACCTACCTACCTACCTACCTACCTACCTACCTACCTACCTACCTACCTACCTACCTACCTACCTACCTACCTACCTACCTACCTACCTACCTACCTACCTACCTACCTACCTACCTACCTACCTACCTACCTACCTACCTACCTACCTACCTACCTACCTACCTACCTACCTACCTACCTACCTACCTACCTACCTACCTACCTACCTACCTACCTACCTACCTACCTACCTACCTACCTACCTACCTACCTACCTACCTACCTACCTACCTACCTACCTACCTACCTACCTACCTACCTACCTACCTACCTACCTACCTACCTACCTACCTACCTACCTACCTACCTACCTACCTACCTACCTACCTACCTACCTACCTACCTACCTACCTACCTACCTACCTACCTACCTACCTACCTACCTACCTACCTACCTACCTACCTACCTACCTACCTACCTACCTACCTACCTACCTACCTACCTACCTACCTACCTACCTACCTACCTACCTACCTACCTACCTACCTACCTACCTACCTACCTACCTACCTACCTACCTACCTACCTACCTACCTACCTACCTACCTACCTACCTACCTACCTACCTACCTACCTACCTACCTACCTACCTACCTACCTACCTACCTACCTACCTACCTACCTACCTACCTACCTACCTACCTACCTACCTACCTACCTACCTACCTACCTACCTACCTACCTACCTACCTACCTTCCTACCTACCTACCTACCTACCTACCTACCTACCTACCTATTACTTCTTCCGGCTTCAAACCATTTCATTAAAATGTTTTTGATTTCTTCAAATGGAGAGCTACATAAATTATGCATCAGATAGTACTTAATCTGATAGCATCTTCCTGTTTACAAAGAACCCCGTGCAATGTGACATATTTGTCAAAGAAACTGTGCTATTGTTTGCCACATCTTGAATTATTGCAATCTTGTTGTAGATGGTAAGCTTCTTCCATTTAGCAGCCTTTTATTTTAATGAGAAATGTAAGTCATTATCACAAAGAAAACACAACTTAGCACACCTTCCAGTGAACTTTAAAATGGAAGCGAAAATCAAACAGAACTCAGAAGTCAAAGATATGGTAGTTAACATGTTTGAAAATGTGATTGCAGAGCTGTCAACATCTACAGTTGAAGTGAACTAAAGCAGAGCACAAAGTAAATGCATGGAGGCTAATGAATTTGAAAGCATCCTAAAAGATTAAACTTGCCCATTACGGCAGAGTAAACGTTAACTGCATTTGGAAAATCTTAATGTACTAACTACACAGAAGGATCTGTGCAGCAAATAAGAAAAATAAAAAAAATAAACAAATTGCTAGAAACAGGCTTTTTGTTAATGTGCAATTCCTAAAAAGTGAGTTTAAGTAACATTGTACTTTTGGAACTTTTGACAGGGCTTCCAAATAAGTTTGTTGAAAGCGGGCTCACTAAAACGGGGTTCTACTGTTTATAATTATATCCAGCTGGTTTAAAAGTACTTTTTATACCATTTAACTGTTTTTTGTAAAGAGGGATATACTTGCAATGCCTGATCTACTAGATCCTCATCACCCACATACATTTTGTATTCCTGGATAACATGGGGCTTGAAAATTGACATTCTGTTATGAGCATCTATTTTTCTAGTGTCAGTCATCAAAATCTTAGAGCTGCAATTCAATTCAATAATCTCGTAACTACCCCCCTGTCGTTCCAAGCAGCATAAGTCAAAGGTGGGAACTGATGCATCTATATTTCTCCTCTCCTTAGAGCCTTTGTATTCACATCTTTTGGCAAACCAGTACAATTTTAATATACTGTTCCAATTGCATTTGTTTTTCTTTTGTGTAAGGCTATGCATAATTCGTATATGCAGCTGTTATAAAGATATCCCACTTTACTTTCACATCAAAATTCTTTGTACCAAATCTGCCTCTCTTTGTTGCGATGTATTACTTCCAACATAAGCAGCCCTTCCAAAGCATCAAGCTTTCATCAACAGTGACTTTCTCATTAGGCACATCATTTTCTTTAAATTTTGAAATAATATAATAAAAAACTGCCCTGATTTTGTGTAGTTTATCATTTATATTTTCTGTGCAGATGAAATGAAGGAGCTACAAAATGGATGTAAATCTGTTATTTGACATGCATTTCCCAAAAACTGGAGTAGTGGGCATGTCATCTTTAGACCAGTACATGTGTAATGTAGTAGGTTTATTCGTAATACCCATGAGCATAATTAGACCAAGTAGCTTGTAAATTTCATTTAGTGTGACTTCTGTTCACTTCTGAATTCTGCTCTTAGGCTCTAAATAAAATAACTTAATAAATGTAGAAAATATGATGTTTACTTATAAAGCATTTTTACAATATTTAACCAATTAAATGTCTTGCATTGTTTATTGAGTCCATTCCTGGCCTCTACAGGGTTTAAATGGCCATTGTTGAAGTGGTTGGTAACATAGAGGCTACCATTTGCGGTATACTGTATTTCATACACTGCATTCAGTAAATTAATAATTAAAGGTCGTTATAATGCTTCTTTACAAGATTATTCTCCTAACTGCAATATGCTGCACATGAAACCATATTCAGGGGTGTACAAATGCATCAAACACAAATAGGTTCTCTTTCGGTGAATCCTATTGCATTTGATGTCAGAATGTGTACACAAAGCCATAGACATAAGGAAGGCTCTTCTTGATTAGTCACTGTAGAAGGCTTTGTTCCTATGAAGCTGTAGCTTATATGAGTCAGTACATGTACAGTGCAGAGATGACGGAGATTATGCATGGATAGGATTGTATATCATCATCCTGGCACAGGAAGAAAACGTGTGTCCACTCCAAAAATGGATGCAGCTTTAATTGCAATAGCGAAAAACCTTTTCAAAACTGCTTGTGAAATGAAAGCACATTCACAATTCCCTGGATCAGCTCGATCCAATGTTTGATGTATAAGCAATGCAGGACTTCTTTTAAAAAATGGCAGCTAGAAAGCAATGTCTGATAGACCATAACAGATTCTTTTGCGTCGTGTTTGCAGAGGAAACTGCCAATCATGACTGGAATAACGTGATAGTCTCAGACTAAGTAACAGTTTCTTATGTTTACCATCCAAAGGGGTCCTGATAAAATGCAAATTGGTTCTCAGAGAGACAGAATTTCAGAGTGATAGACTGGCCTCCCTGTTCACCAGATTTGAACCTTATTGAAAACGTGTGAACTGAGGTACAAATGAAGCTTCTCTCACATTTCCCTGCAGATGCTTGTAGAAAAAAAATGGCTTATGGGTACAAATTCAAGAATCCTGGAATGTTGTAGCTTATTGTCCACATTTCTTCAGGGATTTAATTTCATCTATGCTCTAAAATTGAGGGCAGTTATAAGTGGCAGTATTAAGGGGAGGCATCGGTGAAATTTCGTTAAAAATGACAAAAAACTGACATTTTCCGTTTTTTGCATTAATAGTTTCAGAATATACCGTCAGTTAGGCCCTAGCGCCATTTAAAGAGCAGCTACGTCATTATTTAAATGCCCATGTGCGGGTGGGCGTGGCCATTTATATTGCTTTTTCCAGTGTGTCGCAAAGAAATTGATGGAATTCTCACGTTTAAACTTCGCTGTTTGGTTCTGTAACTGTGGTAATGTGCAGAGACATCTTCTGGATGTTTGTGGAAGCTACTGAACCTTTCCGCTACCATTTTTATATATTATTTCCCACTTACTACTTTTGAAAGTAAACAAACATTTCCACTGACATGTAGTGTTTGTGAAATATGGTTTACATGCAAGTGAAAGCTGTGGATAGCAGCTTATATTAAATTATTATTATTTAGAATAGGAATAAAGCCTGATTTAACATTGTATTGCCTTCTTGTTGCAACAGTAGGTGTGTGATTCATACCAGGTTAGGTTAGGATTACAGTGGCTATTTCAAAGCAAAATATAATGAAACTTTAAGGTGTTCTAGCCATAATAGTAAGTAATGATACTAGAATGCTATGCTTGAGGTAAATGTTAAGTGAAAACATATTATAGCCCAAGAGTTAACAGTGATTCAAGTAGGTCACCTTTTGATGTAAATAGAAGAATGGTTGATGTATTTCTGGGCATTGGTAAGGGTCATATTTCTATGCAGAAGTTTTGTACGACCATGGGTATGAATTGCATGAACTATTCTACTTACAATTTCTATCTCATAGACAAAAATAAAGAGATTAGTCAGTACTATTATATGGGAAAGTTGTATTAAAGGAGAAGCACAAAATGCTAATGAAAGTTTCCATGGAGTAAATGTCACAATTTTTTTAGAAGTTTTTGTATTAAGAAAGAAATTGCAAATTGCAGTGATTGCAGCTGTTAGTGAATTTAATATGGGTTATAAAGATAGACTTAAAGTTAAGACAAAAGTTGCAGCAAGTAAAGTAAGTCTTGTTAGCAAGAAAATTAGCAGTATTAAGGATAGGTGAAAGCTAAAACAAAGTGATCAAAGTTCATTGAGCAAATATAAATCTGCCAAGCAGCAGTTAAAGGTTACTAAATTAAAAGAAGAAGAGGATAGTAAACTAGCTGAGTGGTCTTCATATAGTGCAGGATGGTTTTGAAACATAGAAAAAAATATTGTTTATATTTAGAGCTTCTAACTAGATTTTTCTTCATGTCCAACTTTTAGCATTTTTAATACTCCTTATAGTCCAGACACTAAAGTTTTCAATGAATTTCTTTAAGTTTTGCATATATGTATATTCTTAGATAGGTTTTCAATAAAAATTGGTATCATTATGGCTGTGTATGAAAAAATTAATAATGATTGGTATTGAAAAAAGAAAATTGAAAAAAATTCAAGAAAATTCTATCATATTCCTTAAATTTTCTCCTCCAGAACCATTAGACTTGGGCAAATGAGTATATACATACATAGTTTTGTAACTATTATCTAAAGGAACCAGAATCCAAAGTTCCAATCATTTATAACAACAATTGTAAAGAATGTAATATGTTTCCCAATGTGAAGAAATCACAGCAAAAAATTAAATTATTATTTTTTTGGTAAAAACTATTGTAGATAGAAAAATTATAAAAAAAGGGCCAAAAGTAACCAAATTAAAGAGAAAGAAGGTAATAAGATAGCTGTAGGGCCTGCATATGATGCATGGAGTTTTCAAAGTAAAGAAAGTAGTGTAATTTCAATCTAAATCTTTAAATTCATTTTTCTCCACTTTCAATTTTTGAACATTTTTGTATCTTCAAAATGCTCCAACTTTTGCAATTCTCAACGAATTTGTATTAAACTTTGCATACACATTCCTAAATAAATGTTTAATAAAAGTTGGTAATTTTGTTTATTTAAAATAAATAGTTTATTTATTATTGATTTTTAAATCTCAAAATTGCAAAAAAAATTAAGACAAATTTAATATATTCACACATAAACATTTTTTTGTCCAAAAATACTTGATACACAAGTATAGCAACTTTTATAACTGATGTACAGAGAAACCTGAATCTAAAATTTAAAGTTTCTAAAAGAAAAACTGTATGACCTGGGACGTTTTATATAACATACAAAAATCATACTATATAAAGCACTAAATATTTTTTTTTTAAAAAAACTATTTGATATAGATGAATTTTAAAAGCTTAACTAGATTCCCTATACCCCACATAATGACAAAATTTCAAGCAGTTCTGATATAAACTCTGGATTTTAGCATTTTTCACAGATGCCTCCCCTTAATTTTCTTTGTTTTTATGCATTGTTTTACAAGTTAATAGTTTATTTCTATATTTTCTTTACTCATTTAAAACAAGTGTTTTAATATAAGTATGTTTTTGTGAGCCTATCTATGCAGCCATGTGTAGAGCAAAAAATTTATGGTTCAAATCTCGGTTATGGCATTGAATTTTTCATATATCATTCTAACCTACAAACATAATGTTTAAATGCCACTGATAGTGACATCACACTTTATTCTTTAACTTTAGAACAGGCGTGCTGGTGTATTTTATACACAATATTTACATTTTGCACTCTACTAGATAAATACCTTAAATTATCAGTACATCATTATCAGTACCTTTCTTGTCATTGTTTAGCTTTCGTTTAGTTGTGTCAGAGTGATGTAGCATTAATAGCTCAAAGGAAACAATAAATTATTCTTGGAAGTGCACCAGCGGGATATTTTGGACACCCCACGCCTGGTCATGTAAGTGCATATTTAACTTTGTCAACCTAATCTGTTGTACTTTTACTCAAGGTGGCTGGGTAAAGAGTGGTGTGTATTAGAGAGGCCCATTATTATACTGCATTATTAGCCACCAGTAGTTTCTAATTTTAGGGCCAAAAAGTATGACAGAAGAAGAATCAGAATGGTACCTTTTAGAGGTTCTCGCTGAAGAAGACTGTGGGGATATTGATGATTTGTTTTCTGATGGAGAAGATGAAGTAATAACACCAAGTGATCGTGATACTAACTCTGAAATTGAAAAAAGATGAGCTGTAGTCCTTTGATAGTAAAGCTGGCTTTTTCATTGGTAGGGACAAAAAACCAAATGCATGAAAACTGAAGTGCATAAAAATAACGTCCCATGTACCAGCAAAAAATATTGTCAAGATCTTTTAGGCCCTAAAATGGTAACACAAGGTACTGTAGAGAAAATTGAATCATTCCATAAAATAATATTGATATGATAGATGAAATTATGTGTTTTACAAACTTATTCATTCAAAGAAAGAGGTTAGAAGAAAATTATTCTAGGGAAAGAGATGCTAAGCTGACAGACAGAAAATTAAGTTTGTTCAGTGTTAGGTATACTATATTTGATTGGCCGCAAAGTGGCAACCACACAAATTGGAACTTCGGTCAGAAGATGATACAGCAATTATGATTTTGAGATCTTGCATGAGTTGCAAGAGATTTCTATTGCTTCTTAGATGTATCAGATTTGATGATAAAGAAACAAGGGATATAAGTTGCAAAACAATTAGGTCAGCAACAATAAGGAGCTTTCTGGATACATTTGTGAAAACTGCATGGGTAGTTACGGTCTTGAGGAATTTGTTACCATTAACGAGAAACTAAAAGCATTCAGAAGGTGTTGTAGCATCATACAATATGTTTCCAACAAACCAGCAAAATATGACGTCCAAATATTTGCCCTGTGCAATGCTAAGTCATTGTACACTGCTTCGTTGGAAGTGTATTGTGGCAGACAGCCTGAAGGACCACTTTGTGTTTCTAATAAACCATTTGATATCATGTGCAGACTAACAGAGCCAATAAAGGGAACAAATAGAAATGTGACAATAGATAATTGGTATAGTAGCTATCCATTGGCTCTCTATCCGCTGCAAAATAAAATTGATTGTATAGGGTTTTTGCCACATAAGAACAGAGAAACAGCTCAGCAATTTTTGGATTCCAGAAAGCCATTACCACTGTGTCATATGTACCTAAGCTGAACAAAGCACTGGTACTCATCGATGCACATTGAGCAACAGTAGATGAAGACACAAAGAACACACATTATCTTAGATTATAACATGACAAAAGATGGGGTTGATACTGTTGACCGAATGTGTAATGAATATTCAGTAACACAATGACAAGAAGAGAGACCAGGGCTATATAGTACACATTATTGAACTATGCACAGGTGCTGTTTCAAGCAAATGATAAGAATGAGAAACATCCTCGTCAAGTTTTTGTGAAGATCTTTGCTTTCCAACTATTGAAACCACATCTTATATAAAGTTCAGTCATACCAAGTTTGCCACCTGATGTTAGCATATATGTGTCATTACAAAGCTCAAGAGACATACACAGAAGAGCCATCAAAGAAGAAGAAAGATATATGTGGAATTTGTGGAAGGACAAAGAATAGCTCTACAACAATAAGATGTGCATCATGTAACCATAGTGTGTGCAAAAATCATTCCCAAACTACAGTTCTCTGAGAAAAATGCTGTATTCATTCACTCAGTTTGAAGAGGATTAATTTGCTATACCTAGTTATACTAATGTAATACAACCAATTAATGTGTATTAACATATATGAAACTAATGTTAAGCATAAGATAAGATGTTACTTACAATCAATTTAATTATGTAATGTTCAGTAGCATAATAAGTAGCAACAGAATAGCAACAATGGTATTTAGTCATCATAAAAGAGCGTGTGCCTGCTCTAGGTTTAAATCACCATATTTCAGCTTTACTTAACCGCATCAAGTTTGAACAAAAACTGGAATACTTGTTTCTTCTCCATCTTTTGGACTGAATAGCTCCTGTAACTGCCTTCTCTTCAAGTTTAGCAATCTTAACCAGTACTTGGTTACTCTTTGCATCATAAGTACTTTACTGCTTGCATTACTAAGCTCATCTGATGCTACTTCTCAGTAAGATGTACTTGTTTACAAAATAATTATTATAAAAAATTTGTAACCTACTCCACTGTATGCTGTTCGAACTTTCTTTTTAATATTCTGAAAATCTGAGATTTTGCTGAGGGAATTAGAAGCAGTTAACCTTTACTGAATATAAAACCCAGTATTAAGTCATTAGGGGGAAAAAAAACTTAAAATTGCAATCTAATTGAATGCTAATTTTCTTTTAATTAATCATTTTCAATTATTACATGAAACACAACTGCATTCTCTTATAACTTCATTTTTCTTGTTTTGCTAGAACATAGTTGTGATTTCATTGAGCTACTGTGAAATTCCTAATTACTGTATTTATCCGAATACAAGAGAATGTTTTCATCCAAATTATTTTTATTGAAAATTAGGGGTTATCTTGCATTCACAATATATGTTTACTGAACAATATGCCAGGAGAGGTAAGTTTCAAATTTTGTGGGTGCTGCATGTGTCAGCAGTGGCAAGCATGAAGGTAAATGGTAGAGATTGCTGCTTAAGGCTATGGTGTATGTTGCAGTGGTAAAGCATGAGGGGAGGGGGAAATGGTAGAGATTGCCACCAAGGCTGTGACGCTTATGGTAAATTTTGCATGTTCCATTTCATGCCATAAATTTAGCTGTTAACAGACCCAGAGGGATTATAAGCATTCATATTGGAGGAGAAATCTTTTTGAGATTAAAATAGAAATGGAAAATTTTCTGTCATAAAGGAAAATCGTATCCATTATTGCCATAGCTGCTGCCACTGTTGTCATTGTTGTATGCCTCAATTCAAAAATTGAGTTCTCAAAAAAGAGGGTTGTCTTGTGTTTGGATATGTACAGTACTTTTTTGATTTAATTATATAAATAAAACTTCCATATTTGTGGTAAGCTAAATGCATTTTCTTATAGAAGCCATAGACCCTCCCACTTTAAGTACTCAAATACTTCTCTATAGTTTCATTCATGAAAACATTGCTTCAGGGGTGGCAAGACTGCAAGGCAGCCCTGAGGCACCTTGATACAACCTGCTTAACAAAACTATGGAAGGGGTAGAGTTTGGAAGACTGTCGGGGTAGTGGTAAACAATAAACTGATTCAGTGGCAACCTGTATTCTGTATTTAAAGTAAATTAAGTGTTTCTGATGTCCTTTACTGCGAGAGATTCAACATTGGGAATTATGTTGGTTACAGCTTGACGTAACTGTTCTTGAAGATGTGTGTTTGTCAGTTAGGATCTCTATTTGCACTTTACTTACTTCATCATGGAGAAGAACTGTTTGCAGACATATGTTATACCATACATTTCTTCCATGGAAATCCCATATTACAGAAGCTTTGGATTTTTACTGTTGCATAAGATTTTAAAACATTCCACTCCCATTAAATCCTTGCATCTGATATTCATGACTTTGTTACCTTGTAACTGAATCAGTTCCTCTTGCAGATCGATCTTCACTTTTCTTATATCCAATTGAATGGATTGACGTACACTGATATATCGTCTTTCAAAACAGTGAAATCATGAAATCTGTGATCAACATTGTGTTGAATGCGCCATAGCAGGCCGCTTGTGTTTGACACAGCAATGACTATGCTGACCGACTCTTGGAAGAGGAGTGGGAGAAGCAAAGGAGGGGTACCCCGCGAGTCACCTGAAGTAGAAATTAGCTTGCAAAGCACAGTTTCGCCATGCCTGCATTATTTATTGCTTCCTTTAAACCTGCCTGAAATCCCAGGCAAATAAATGTGCATAGTTATTTAGGAGGTTACTATTGAACATATGCCTTTTAGATTTCATGTGATAAAAACATTAAGTATAATCAAGTCCTGCAACTGGGTAAACCATAAACTTTGTTTTTAAAAGTTATGGCAACATTGAATGAATACATTATGAAATAGAAAATATTTAGCCAAAATGTAGGATGATTATGCAAAAGCTTCAAGAGTTCAGACCTAATAGAGGTGTGGATTAAATTAGCAGGTTGTAGTGAATGAAGGTAGAGACCAAACAGAATGTTAGCTGTAGCACAATGTGTTTGTTTCTTTGCTAAGAATAAAGAAGGATATCCATTTTAAATGTGACTACGGTATAAAAAGGAAAGTTCTAGGACTCAGCTTATAGTTGAAGTCTTTGATCTTTAATGAAGATATTTCTATAATATATGCAGATTTTATTCATATAGATTGAAGTAGCATAGATGTTGAGAGCTTAGTGTTATCCTACATTATTCACAGAATGAAATATTGTACTAACTTATTTTTTTCTCCCCGAGGATTAGATTTCCAATAAAAAGCAATTTTGTTTTATCAGTCTTACATCACATTGTTACTTGATACCTTACACATCGTGTGCCTACTATCATAACATACTAAGTCATATTTTATTGAAATTTGGATTTTACATGTTTCTGAAGTAAAATTTTGTGTTCTGTCTTCTGGTGAACTCTGTTGAGTTCTATCTTTAAATGATTTTAAGATATTTTATATTTCCATTGGGTCATATATATATAGGTGAAATACATGAAGTCCCTGAGAGTGTTTCAATTGTCAACTTCTTGCAACTAAACATGTATTTAACAGATGTGTGTATCATTGACATAGTAAATTTTACTACAGTCCACTCTTTGTTCTAGTCATCTGCTTCCTAGTATTTTGCTAATAAACAGTATAATTGCATGCAGGGAAAATCTATTATTTAACACTATTTAATCTGTAGTATGCTGCAAGTATATATAGAAAATAATTTCAGAGGGAAGAGACTGTAAATGGTGGTTTGAAGCAAGCAAATCATTGATGATTTTTCATGCAGAATTATAATTATGCTTTCATAAAATAAATCTAATCATGTATGTCATTTAATAGCTATGCACAGGAGCACATTCATTTTCTTCAATGCAGGTTTCCAGACATTCTCTAGTATTTTTTATTGCTGACGGATTCAGGTCTATTTATGACTGCTGACTAGGGATAAAGTTCTCTTTTTATTTAGTAGCTTTAAGGAAGGATTTTTGGTGGTTATAGAATAAATAGATACATTTTATAGATTATTTTCTTTGATGGAAGTGTTGAAAACAGTGTTGTAATAAATTAAATTTAAAGGTGAGTCGATTAATAACACTAAACAGCATTTGCTTTTCAATTTCCGGAACATGTTTCAGAGGCTTAATTTCCTTCATTGTCAACATCTACTGGTTCTCTGTTGTGTAGCTGGCAATTTTTTATCTGAGGTCACCTCTGGTGGCAGTTCGAGGAACTTGCTGAATATATCTTTCTGGGGGATGTCAAAATTAAATACTCTGTTTCCATTTTTCAATATAAAAATTTGTTCCCATGTGAACAGTTCTTGTTTTCCTGTTGTGTGTTTAAGAAGTTTTGGTTCTGGATTTATGTTGTGACTTTTTGCCCAAAAGTAGGTTGCAACTGCTGATTTTTCTAATTGTTTGTATTTTATGTTTCTGAAGTGTTCCTTAGATCTTGTTTCCAATTTCTTTTGGTTTTTCCTATATAAACTTGTTTGTCACTGCATTCAATTTGGCAAACACCAGACTTTTTATTAGGAAGAATGAATGGCATCTATGATTTTTGAACATAGTAGGTTTTTTTAAAGAGTAATGGTTGACCGATGCTAGTTGAATGTTATGTTCTTTGAAAATTTTTTGAATTTATCAAAAGCCCATGGTTGGTATGTGGACTTTTTGAAAGTCATTTTTGTTTCATTAGCTGAGAGAGTCATAGTTTCTTTTAGTAACTTCTTCTTTTTTGCTAGTTTCACTTTATTATCCACTAATGATTTGGGAATGCCATTTCTTTGTGCCATTTCAATTATTTTGTTATATTTTTCTTTGTATTCTTTACTGTGAGAGGGATATTCCCCAGTCTATGTGTTAAACTATTGAAGATTGCCTTTTTGTGAAATCTTGGGTTGTAGCCATTTATGTAGTTGTCTGTGTTGGTTTACTGTAAATGCCAAAGTTTATTCTGTTTTCACTTCTGATTATTTTTAAGTCCAAAAATGTCAGTTGCTTATTTTTTTTCTACTTCCACAGTGAACTTTATGCTTCTTCCCTGGATGTTTAAGAGTTTTAGTGCATCACTAACACTGCCAGAGTTTGAACATCCAAGGGAATTCTTTGGTGATCCTTATTTCTAATGCATTCATATACATTTTATTTATTTTACTTATTTTATCACAAATATGATTTATGTGTCCTGCACTTGTTAGGGTGACAGAGGATTGCCCATTGCTAAGCCTGAAGTTTGATAAAAATATCTTGTTTGGAACTGGAAAACATTTTGTTCTATACATAATTTGGAAAGTTCTGTGTAACCTGAAATTTCAGGCGATGACATTCCAAGTGATTTGAGCCAGTTTTCAATCAATTGTTTAATGTTTTAAAAGTAAGTTTGTGTAGTGTTATTAATCGACTCACCTTTAAATTTACATTTTATAGAGTTGAGTCCGAATAATAACTTGCCAAATCACAATGTTAAGCATAATTTTCAAGCTCATCTCTTTCAATTTCCATGAAATATAAATATTATACAGATTGAAAGTTGGCATTTAGATCTCTTGAGTAATAATCATACTTTATGTACCATTAAATCTTATACAAAGATATAGGATTCGTCAACTTTCAGTCCAGGTAACAAACAATTTTACATAGAAAATAGATGGGTATTTACGTTACAAAGCTAAGGTAAATGAAAGTGTATAAAAGTTACTTATTGCATAGGTATTTACAAACCTTATCACTTTATGAAGTTATGATAAGTGAACTATGTTTTCATTATCCTTCTACCAAATAATAGCAGGCTTTAATTAAAAGTGCTTTTAGAGCCAGTTTGTAGCTTTTATCTGATGGTATATTCTTAATGCTTTCTGGTACCTTGTTACACAATAAGACTGCATTATGCTCAAAGCTCTGTGTGAATAAAGTTGTATTGTGGTTTATGATGCATAGATATATTTTACTTCCTGTATTATGATTAGGTACCTGTGATTTTTTTTTCTCAAATTGTGAAAACACAGTTCTTGTATGAACTAGTACTTCAAAGATGTATACACATGGTAATGGTAGTCTTTTTATTATTTTGTAGTATGGTTTACAGCTGGTAGAAGAAGGAATATAACGTATCACTCTTTTCTACAATCTAAATATTTTAGTCACACCTTTAACATTACACCAGCTTAGTATGCCATAAGACATGGAATGGAAATAAGCAAAGTATATAGTTCTCAGTACATTTTTATTTACAGACTCTCTTATTGATTTGATAACAAATCTAAATCTGCATGTTTGGAGGAATTTAGTAACAGTTACGTCCAAATTAATTGAAAAATCTATTTGTAGTCGGATTTTAACACTTTGTCACTTACATTTTTATTTTTTGAGGGACTAATTTCTGAAGCTGTTGCTTCCATTCTCGACCTCAAAGGTCTGACTTCCAGCAGCAGCTTCCAAAACTAGTTGCTCAAAAAATAAAAATGTAAGTGAGGTTAATTGATGGAAATTAATCATTTCTTCTTATTAGCCATATATAGGCTAAGGTTTTTGATGTAAGTGAGATGTTAGAAACCGTCTACAAAATGTGTTTTCAATTAAATTTAATTTTACTTAGTATCAGTTCTAGCTGTTGAATTTGTTTTTCCCATCTTAGGTGTTCATCTAACCACATTCATAAAAAGTTTAGTATTTGTAACATAGTGTAGTGATTCATTGCCTAGAAATTGTACTTTGTTATTTAATTAATGGTGAAAACCCACAACAACCGATTTTTTATTTATTTTTAGCCTATTGACAATTTTTTCTTGAAAGTATTATTATAGCTTAGTACATCATTTGAGTTTTTATCAGACATTAGAACACTAGTATTCATACGTAAAGAGAGTTAATTTGATGTAAGCATCTGGTGTATTCCAAATTTGACTTAAGTTATTAATATATAAGAGAAATAAAAATGTTACTAATATTGAGCTCTGAGGTATCCCTTGCAGCGCTATTTTCTCTGAGGATGTTTTATTTTGAATTACACCTAAGTTTTCTTTTACATAATCTAGCTGTACAAGCTGTCATCTGATTACAAGATATGATTTTAACCACTCATGACATATTCCTCTGATATCAACTGTATGCAGCTTATGCAGTAGAATGCTGTGGTCTACAGAATCAAATGCCTTAGTGAGATCTAGGAAAATACCCACAGAACACTCTTTCATATCTAGTGCTTCATACACATTCTCTAAAACTTTGGTCAGTGCTAAGGTAGTACAGCTTCCTTTCCGAAAGCCATACTTCTTCTTCTTTCTCTAACTCCTTTGTGCTGTTAAGCGTGGAGTACAAGCCTCCGAAAGCCATACTGACAGTGTGTTAGTATACTTTTCACAAAAAGAAACTAGTTGTTTATGCATGATTTTTTGTATCCCTTGTGAAAGAAACAAAAATACATATAGATCTGTAGTTCATCTCTTTCTAGAGCCTTTATTGAGTAGTGATTTGACTTGAGATTTTCATAGCATCTGGGAAAATCCCTGAAGCAAGTGAAAAATATAGTAAATAACATAATTGTTTTAGTATAATGTGATGGTATTGTTTTAGCAAATGATTTGAAAGTCTGTCTGAGTCTATGGATTTTTATTTTTGAGGCATGCAATAATGGAGGATATTTCCTCTTTGTTGGTGACAGATACATACTAGATTTAGTATTGTGGCAATTGTTCTTAGGTTGGTCAACTTGGAGACACATAAACGTTGTTATGACAACTTTCTTTTGTTATAACTGTTGTATTTAAAATGTGGAATAAATAGTGAATTAACAACGCAATATATTAAATTTTAGATGAGTCGCATTTTTTACACATCTGCTTCACTTTCGTACCTATTTTGAGGACATGTTTCGCAAATCTTCGTTTGCATCTACGGCTCTTGTGCGACTGACGCTAGATCCAGCGGTGTGGGTAATTCTGGTAGATGCAAACGAAGATTTGCGAAACATGTCCTCAAAATAGGTACGAAAGTGAAGCAGATGTGTAAAAAATGCGACTCATCTAAAATTTAATAATTTTTCGCTTCACTGTGGTGTTCCAATACAGTTGAATCTCGATAACGCAATATATGTTGTGATTTTGATCTTAAAAAACACTAGACATCCACAATTGTTGTCCCACGATGTTCCAGAGTAACTACAATTTACAATTTGTGTTCTGCAGTGTCCTTGAAATGACAGAAAACTCGTCAGTACAGATAAGCGAAGAAAATTCACAAGTTTGCAAGATTTCAGCCAAAATTCCTCCTTTCTGGAGAAATCGGCCAGATCTATGGTTCCAGCAAGTTGAAGCACAATTCGACATTGCAGGAATTATGCAAGACAAAACAAAGTTTAGCTATGTTATAGGGAATCTGGATTGCCACATAATGGAGCAGGTGAGCGATATTATAGCTAATCCACCTAACCAAGATAAATTTCGCTTGTTAAAAGAAAAGCTTATTTCTATTTTTGCTGACAGTGAAGAACAAAAATTGCGTAAGCTTTCTCAATGAAGTTGAATTGGGAAACCAAAAGCCTTCTTAACTTTTATGGCAAATGAAAGATTTAGCCCATAGCAGAATTACAGATGAAATATTAAAATCTTAGTGGTTTCAACGTCTCCATTTGTCTGTACAAACTGTACTCGCAGTCAGTAGTGAAAATCTAGAGAAGCTAGCTACTATGGCTGATAAAATCATTGAGGTCACTGCTCTTCAAAACTCAAATTATGTTAACGCAGTTACCACTGATATCAACCCAAATACCACTAATTTATCACGGCTCAGTGACACTCTGGAAGATATTAATTCACGTTTGGAAAGATTGCTGGTATCATACTAAATTCGGAGACAATGCCAAAAAATGCTATTCACCATGTACGCACCGTCCAAAAAAAACAGCAACACAATCTCAGATGGTGGTATGCGAAAGCGGGAATTCAGCCCGCCTATTTATCACAGATAAAACAACAAAGGTTAAATATCTTATCGATTCAGAAGCTGAAGTATCTCTTTTGTCAGCAACCCCTAAAGATAAGAAGAATGTTCCTAAAAAAAATTCAAACTTTTCACTGCAAATGGTGCTCCATTAGCTACATATGGAGAATGATTACGAAATCTCAAGCTAGGTCTTAGACGCAGCTGTCATTAGCTGTTTGTTTTAACAACAGTTAGTCATCCTATCATAGGAGCAGATCTACTGAAATATTACAATCTTCTAATTGATCTCCGGCAAAAAAGGCTAATAGATGGTGACACACATTTATCTGTAACTACCTGTGTTAACTCACACCAAGACTGGAACATCAGTTCACTGCGTTACTAATATAAATGAATTTATGGAGATGCTTCAAGAGTTTCCAGAAATAACACGGCCACCCGTATTTCCAAAGGAGCATCTAGCACATAAGATAACCCATGTCATCGAAACCAATGGACCCCCAGTTCGATGCTGTTTTCGACGGTTAGCTCCAGAAAAGCTGCAAGCCGCAAAAGAATTCCAGATGATGATGAATCTAGGTATTTGTAGACCATCGAAATTCAGTTGGTCAAGCCCTCTTCATCTCACCAAAAAGAAGGATGACAGTTGGAGGCCCTGTGGAGATTATCAAAATTTAAATGCAGTTACTAAACCAGACAGGTATCCCATACCCCATCTTCATGATTTCACACATTCACTAGCTGGTAAAAATATGTTTTCCAAGCTGGATTTAGTGCATGCATACAATCAGATTCCAGTAGCACCACAAGACATAGAAAAAACTGCTATAATAACTCCCTTTGGGTTATTTGAATTTCCAGTAATGACCTTCGGATTAAGAAATGCAGCACAAACGTTCCAACGTTTTATGGATGAAGTTTTAGATGATCTGCCATTTGCATTTGTCTACCTTGACGACATTCCTGTTGCTTCAACCTCAGCAGAACATTGACAGCATTTAAGGGTAATTTTTTCTAGACTTTGAGACTATGGTATCTCAATCAACCTTGCAAAATTCATATTTGGAGAATCAACCATGGACTTTTTAGGTTTTCGAATTTCAAGCCATGGAACAGTTCCACTTCCAGGGCATGTAGAAACTCTCATAAAAGCTGTGTTACCCAAGACATATCGGATGTTGTGCCACTTCATAGATGCAATCAACTACTGCCGATGATTTATCTATAAAGCTGCTTGGCCTCAGGTGTCATTACAAGAAGCACTCAAGTCTGCTCATGGTGATGATCGCCAAATCATGTGGACCCCAGAACTGATTGAAGCATATGAAGCTTGCAAAGCAGGACTTGAAAATGCAACCCTTCTTTCCCACCCAGAATCAAACTGCCCACTACTACTGCATGTTGATGCATCTGCAGTAGCCATAGGAGCATCGCTGGAACAAGTATCTAATGAAAAAAGAAAACCACTTGCCTTCTTCTCTCGAAAACTCGAGAAACTGAGAAGAGATACAGCACTTATGACTGCGAATTGTTGGTGATTTGTGCATTCATCAAACATTTCAGATACATGGTTGAAGGTCGCACAGTCACAGTATTTAGTCACAAACCGTTGACTTTTGCATTTCACCAAAACCCAGAAAAAGCTTCTCCAAGACAACTTTGACATCTGGATTATGTGTCACAATTCACAACAGATTTGAGACATATATCAAGAAAAGACAATATAGTTGCAGATTACCTTTTCCGATTAGAGACGATCAGTTCTCTTGACTACACCAATATGGTAAGATTGCAAAAGGATAATCCTGAACTTCAAAACCTTCTTCAAGAAAGCAACACCAGTTCTCTGAAACTTTCACTGAAACCTGTTCCTGGACTAGGCACTTCACTATATTGTGATGAACATAGTCGCCCATTTGTGCCTGGATCAATGCGAAAACAAGTTTTTGACTTAATCCACAACTTGTCTCATCCATCTCCTAAGCGCACATCACAACTTATAAGAGACAGATTTGTATCGCCTTCCATTGATAAACAAGTGAAAGCATGGGCAAGAGCTCGTATCAACTGCCAGCGTTCCAAAATTGGCAGACACATAAAAAGTCTGTTGGGAACATTTCTGCATGTCCGGCAAAAATTTGAACACATTCACTTGGATATCGTAGGGCTGCTTCCAGTATCATAAGGTTATAGATACATCCTGACAATCATTGATCAATTCTCTTCTTGGCCAGAAGCAATTCTGATAAAAGACATTTCAGCAGAATCTGTTGCACAGGTATTTGTTTCTGAATGGATTTCAAGATACGGAACTCCTTACAACCTCACAACACATAGAGGACGAGAATTTGAATCAACACTATTTAAGCATCTTAACATTACACTAGGTGTATGTCATTTCTGTACTACTGCTTACCATCCACAATCGAACAGTAAAGTGGAAAGATGGCATCAATCACTGAAGGCTGCAATGAAATGCCATTTCAAACAGGACTGGGTAAATACTCTTCCAATTGTACTTCTTGGACTACGAAATGGAATTGCCGAAAGTGGATATGCTGCCTCAGAATTACTTTTTAGTCAACCAGTTTGTTTACCAGGGGAATTCTTCGTTCCTACTGAGCAAGATGATACGAACGTATCAATATATCTGAAACAGCTAAGGTTTGCATTTCGTGAAAATCAACCTACATATATGAATAAGGCAAATTCAAAATCTTGTTTTGTACATCTTGCATTATCTACAGCAACCTATGTGTTCGTGCGAGTCGATGCAGTTAAAAAACCATTACAGCAACCTTATGAAGGCCCATTCACAGTTATTAAACGGGACAGTAAATTCTTTACAATCGATCGCAACAACAAGCATGATACTGTCTTTATTGACCGCCTAAAACCTACGTACCTAATGAATCCATCATATGGATTAGTCAAAAGCTCACGTGTGAAACGCATATCTGCTGCATTGACACCAGTACTTCCAAGTAATTCTACTCAAACAACTCGCAGTGGAAGAACAGTACGACTACCTCCAAGATTCTTAACCATCTATTAGGAGGGGGAGTACTTGTGGCAATTGTTCTTAGGTTGGTCAACTTGGAGATACATAAAAGTTATGATGACTTTCTTTTGTTATAACTGTTGTATTTAAAATGTGGAATAAATAGTGAATTAACAACGCAATATATGTTGTGATTTTGATCTTAAAGTAACGCTAGACATCCACAGTATGTTATATGGATAGGGAGCTATAATAGTATTTTTATTAATACTGTTGGTTTTATTATTCATTCTATTTTGGATAACTTTTGCAATTTCAGTGAAAAACTTATTGAAGCACTTGACCACTTCTTCAGGATCTGTTATTAGTTCATTTTGAATTTTGAAGCATATGTTTGTTATTGTTTTATGAATACTTTCTTGTTCAGTTTTAATTACATCCTAAATTGATTTTGATTTATTCACAGATTCCAAAATATTTGTATTGTTAGAAATTTTGTTAGCGGCTCAGATTACCTGTTATAGGTTATCTTATATGTGTGCAAATAATAAAGAAAAACTCCTAAATCATTATTCTGTGCATATCTGCATAAGAATTCTAACCTCTCACTTGATTTACAAATATGCTTAGTTACCCATGGCTTTTTAATTAAATTTTTATCTTTACCTTTTTAAAGATAAGGCAACATCCACATGATATTTAAAAATTGTACACAACTTTAATTATACAACTCTCTTGATAAACTTCATTCCATGCTCCTTTTGATATGCAATAATTTAAGTGGTTTATTGTATCACTGTTTATGACTTAAAAATGTATAAATTGTTTTAGATTGGTGATTTATAACTCATTTATATTTTTGTTTAATAAATACAGTATTTGACCATAATGATCAAATAGGGCAGTGTCGTAATCACCTATTTTGTACTTCCAAAAATGAGAATTTTATATCATAAGAATAATCCAATAATAATACTTTAATATTCGTTTTCTTATTTCTTATGCTTTGAACATTTTGGTGAAAAATTGAAAAAGAGCATGCTATGATGTTCCCCTCTCGAGGTGTTTTATCAGTGCTTCCTTCCAAAACACTATGTATGCTAGATTCACTAGCCTTTCCTATTTCAGTTATTAGCTCATACTCATGTGAAACACCTTGAATACCAGACACTGTTAACATCCATCACACTATTTGCTAGTTTCCCTTTAGCACAGAGTCAGTTACACTACAGAGTAACTTCCCAAATTTGAACGAACCTCTACGGTTCAGATGGACACCGTCCCTTCAAACTTCATTCTTAGTTACTCAAAAAATTGCCATCCACAAAAGTACACTGCTAAGTGGATCATGACCAGTTTAATTCCTTATTAATTCTAATAATGCTTCTTACCATTCTGTCATGTCTTCTCAATACCACACTTACAATAATCTTGACATCAGGCAGTTAGGATTTTATTTCCATTATGAAGTCCATTGTATTCCAAATTATATCCTTGGCACATACACCTAGTGTTATTAGATCCAGAATGCACAACCAGCACTTCTGGTTTAATTTCTTCTAGTTTAAGTCTTGCAGCTTGATGTTTCAGTTCCTCAAGTTTGATACCAGAAAAATACCTTACTTCATGTCCCTTGTTAGAGCATAGCTGACCCACAAATTTTAGTAAAAAATCACGTATAACCATAGCTTTTGGGACTCTTCTTCCTTTGGAAATGATGCTATCCAAGTTTGCATTTTTGCATTACTATTTTCATTTCCTATTTTATTGTCTTCACTAGGTACTTCAAATCCGTTATCACATTCACACTATAACTGCCATTTCATGGTGAACATGTTTCTTCCAGCTAAATACTGAGTACCATCTCTTTTGGCGGTGTTCCACTTCTTGGTAACTTTGGGTGATATCTGCTATTTTCATTCAAAATTTCTCAATTATATTCTTTTGTACCATGTTTCCCCCTTTCAGTTTCTTGTTTTTACTTCTCAGGATATCAGCATCTTTTTTATCTGTGCCAGCTGAAACTAACTCTCGGAGTCTTGATATTTCCTTTTGCGCCTGACGTGGAGCTCTGTTTAAATTTCCTTTCTTGGAAGTGTTGAAAACAGTGTTGTTATGATAAATTAAATTTAAAGGGAGTCGATTAATGACACTAAACAACACTTAGTAAGTGTTGTTTAGTGTCATTAATCGACTCCCTTTAAATTTAATCTATTTAACATGTTGATTGTTGCATGAAGTGACACTGCCATTTCCTTCTCTCTCACATTCTTGCATATCTGTTCAAGCGCAGACCAAATTTTTTGTTTTTTTCATCGGTTTACTTTTGTCCCCTACTCTTCCTTCATTTCCTTAACTTACAACATTACTACACTTTGAATTGACACCCTTTTCAGCCACTAAATCAGATGAATTTCCACTGTTTTTATTAAGTTTTATCTGCCTACTTTACATTGACATTCCACCCATTGCCATCTTCATTGGCAGTGAAACCTATGAGGAGAATCGATTGTGGAAGAAAATCTTTTAATTTGCATGTCTTTTAAATCAATTAGCATAGCTTTTCTGATAACCATGCCATTGAACTAAGCACATCTCATTCAGAAGGAAATACATAGACTATGAGACGGATAGCTATTATGCTACAATGTTTAATTGTTGAACATTCAAGGTAAATAAATTTGAGTATTATTTAGAATAACTCATATTATGCCACCTCAAAGAGAAATTCTGGAATAGGATTTGGTTCATAATATGCACCTAGTGATTCTCACAACATTAAATTGGAGTCACAGAAATATTATACGTCCAATCTGCGGGTACGCGGGTCGCGATGACGGAGTCCGTGTCGAAGTAGCACACCCGGTCGCCCAGTTTCCTGAGATAGGAGTACAGCGATGAGGACGTTCGAAGTGGGCCTCACTCTGGGTCTCTCCCCGTCGTACCTCCACACCACATACATGACGTCTTCGGTAACGGGTAGGTACGTCTGCACTTCGGCACACACACACACACGTACACACACATTCGCATATGAACTTTATTCTAAATATACTTTTTAGTATGTCCACTGAAATCTCGAATAGAATTTTGGATGGAATGCAATACCTTCTTAGCTTCCTATAGTTATATAGTAGAGAAAGTAAAAATAGCGATGAATTGGGAATAATGAATAAAATTTCTCTAACATTTATCAATCTAAATGTGAATTTATCTCCAAAAACGATATTTTAAAACTTAAGTGTAAAACAGTCTAACACATTTTCGTTTATACACAGTTTAATGGAATGTTTATTATAACAGAATTCATACGCTAGTTTTAGGAATGTGAACTGTCTCTCGTCGCTCGGCCTAGAACCACCTCTGCTCAAGCCACTGCCGTCAATTTAACTGGAACTATCCCGTTGAGCTGTGCAACGGATTTAACGACGCAGGAAGGCTTAAGTGAAAGACAGCTCTGCTGGGCCGCCTGGTATAATGGTTCGTCTGGGGCTAGCTCCATAGCTCAGACAGTAGAGCACGGGCCTGCCGTGCGAGGGGGTCCCGGGTTCGTTTCCCAGCGGTGGGGTTGGGGATTTTTCTCCATCCAAGAAGATTCCCCATCTTCCCCAGAGTCTGGAAGTATGGATGAGAGTGCGAATGTGTGCGTAATCTAATTATTAAAGCCCCACGAATGCGAGTTAACACTTTCGATATATTTCAAAGCAGAACGGCCACCGATATGACCATTGCAGTTACAGGCGGGTATAAATGAAACATATAAAAAGAAATTATACGTGTATACTATTTACTGGGAAATATCCATACAACAGACAAACCCAGGAAATGAGGGATTACAGAGTTTAATCCTCAAAGCTGAACAAGCTTAATCCCTGTATTTATATTATAATTTTGTGCAATGACAAGCTAATCTGTATATCTAACAGGAACTGCATATTTATTAATCTACGTTCGCCCCCAACGTTAAGTTATATCGGACGGTGAATGAATTGGATTAAATGATGCTCAAATGAGTCCAAGGTCCATGGAGCTTAGAGTTACCCAACATTTGTCTTGAAGGTTAAGGGAAAACCCCAGGAAAAACCTTATCTAGGTAACTCACCCTGACCGAAATTCCAACTCGGGACCTCTTGAAGGTGAGGCAGATATGTCACCATCTACGCTACCGGGGCGGGCAGGAACTGCATATATATATATATATATATATATATATATATATATCATTTGTTATATTGCGTAAAATAGTTGAAAGGAAACAATACTTAAATAAGTATTAATTCGGGGTAATTGGAGAATAATGGCCCTTCTGCGGAATAACTAGCATTACGTGGAAGTTGCATTAAGCTTACTATGAATCGGTAAATTCATTGACAATGGTGCAGAAATTTTATGTATGTAGACAATAATTTCAGGCATACAATACATTTTAAGTTAACTAAAATATGGTTTGTATATTATCGGCATATTAACAGAAAGAAAGGAAAGTCATTCATGAAAATAATGAAGACAAAAATGTTCATAACTTTTTTTCTTTTTTTCTTTTTCTTTTTTGAGCATATATTTAAATTATGGTACAGACAGACCAATTTTAATAAGTCTTTGCAAACTGCTTTGAGGATATTAGTTTTTATTCACGTTTAAACACTTTTCGATACGACAGCTTACGGCAGTTTATCGTGAGCTCTCAAATATGTAATTTATACTTCGTAATAAAATATAAACAAGCTATTGTTTTCAAGTTTTTAAATATGATTTTTGGAAAATAATTTGAGTCAAACTATTTTATTTTTTAAATAGTGTACAAAATGTTTAAATAGACAATTTCTTAAATTGTCCTGAAGCTAGTACGTTATAAACTGTTACTCAAGGAACATTTTGCGAAGGGAAGTTCTTAAAAATCGGAAAATATACTTAAAGCTAAACGCGGTGACTTATCTAAAACATGTAAAGGACTCTAAATAGTTATTTTTTAACACTTTTGGTATTAAAACACATTTTATTGCTTTAAAATACAACCCTGAGTACGATCTTTCTTTGTTCTTTTCTTTGTAATTCACGACCTCCAACGATACGTCATAGCGGACGATGCATGGATTGAGTGAAATGATGCTCAAATGAGCCCGGGGTCCGTGGAGCTTAGAGTTCCCTTAATTAAGGGAAAACCCCGGAAAAAACCTTATCCAGATATAACTCACCCTGACCGAGATTACCGCCTGCGGTGCCGTATGTAGTAAAAGCGGGCGTTAAACACTACACATTTCATTTTTTCTTACCGAGATTCCAACTAGGACCTCTTGAACGTGAGGCAGACACGCTACCATCTATGCTACCGAGGCGGGCTAAAAAAAACGCAAAGCCTTATATTTCTAAAATATTGATCTTTAATATCTGGTCTATATTTTTACATTTTATGTTTATATGAGACGGTACATTTTCCTCGGACATCAGCGGAGAAATCTATCCTACTGTCTGTGAGGTTTAAGTTGGCGTATTCTCTAGTATCCTTGTCTAACACAGAATGCTGTCCTTGTCTAGCACACGTGGGCGGGTCAGCAACCACTACTTTGTAGTGATTCGTGGAAAGTAGACGCTCGCAACCCCAACTCCGTTGTGTGTTGATTAAAGGTTGTCAGTGGCGTATGAATTTGTTTTGTTGATTTGCACGACACAAAAAAGGTTTTCATTGTTGCAACATATGGATATCATGTTGAATTATTTTCTTGTAGTTTTAGTTATGTTTGTGTTGTTTCAAGTTGAATCCCGAGAGAAAGTTCTAAAATCAGATTCTAGTGAAATTGTAGTCAAAAGTTCACAGTTTCTTCAGTGATGAATGTTAAGCTTTTAAATGTGGAAAGCCGACTACTTCAGTGACGAGTATCGTTGAGAGAACTGCTGCTGCTATAGGTATTTCTTCTCGTTCTGTCCAACGAATTTAAAAGAACACAAAAATGCAGAAGCTAGTGGTGGTAGACTGCAAACACCAGGCAAAAAGCGCCCTAATAGAAGAGCGCGAAAAACAGAAATTGATTCATTCACAGTTGCTGCTATTAAGCAAACAATCTATTCGCTGTATCGTACGGACTTTCTGCCTAGTTTTCTGGACTTTGGAAGCTAAAGACTTTCTTAAAGGTTACGTCCTCCAACGTTAAGTCATATCGGACGATGAATGGAACGGGCGAAATGATGCCTAAATTAGCCCAGGGTCCATAGAACTTAGAGTTACCCGACATTCGTCTTTCAGGATAAGGGAAAACCCCGGAAATAACCTTATCCAGGTAACTCGCCCTGACCGAAATTCGAACTCGGGACCTCTTGAACGTAACGCAGACTCGCTACCACCACGCTACCGAGGCGGGCAAGAAGCTAAAGACTTTCTTAAAGGAAGCGTGTGGTCCTTAAGAAGAATTCTTAAAAAGCTTGATTTCGGTTACTGTAAAAATTCACAAGGAAGGCACTTTTTAATGGGATGAATGGATATTTTTCTAAAAGACTTAAAATTTTTAAGACGAATGAAAGAACTGAGATCTACAGGTAGGCCTATAGTGTACTTTGACGAAACGTGGAAAATATACACCATACGAGAAATACGGTGTAGAAGGGCATCGCTGATGATAATGAAGGTGATTTCCCTTTTAAAACACCAACTGGCAAAGGACAGCGATTTATAGTTGAACCTGCTGGATATTCAGCACGATTTATTCCTAATGCCCTGCTAACTTTTAAGTCAAATTCAACCAAAGACTACCATGAAGAAATGGATAATAACATGTTCAAGGATTGGTCTTTTAATACATTACTACCTAACATCCCGTCTAATGGTCTCATTATGGACAATGTCCCTTATCATTCCATAGAAATTAATAAAGCACCCACTTCATCTTCACTCAAATCCCATATGCAGGAATCTATACCAATAATAGTAAACACCTGATACAGTGGAAATGTTTCGTATCTTAACTTGTTTCTAGAACTCCATTCGCTCATATAATTAATTAAAGCAAACACAAATTACATTGGGTTTATTTAGATTTTCTCTGTTTTAATTTCTGTTGCTTAAGATTAATGTTGTATCAATAAAATATAGGTTATATCAACAATGTTTTGGTTAATAGATCTTAAGTAAATACTATATATCAGGGGGTATGAAATCCATAAGTAGCTTCATAAATTATTCTAATATTTGTATAAAGTATACCAGGGAGTCCAAATGTTTAACCATAATAAGCCAATGGTCTTACGTACAAATTACCTTTTTATAAAGCAATTTCATTCACAGTTTATTTTTAAAATTGAAAAGCTACTATAAAATTATATTGTGAAGTATTATTGGCTTCTAAAATTGTACTCAGATTACACTTAAATTCATATTTATGATATTTAAACCTTCTGACTGGAGCACATTTTATATTTGCATAACAATTTTTGGATTGTTTCACCATATCGATTAAGAAGCAGCCATTAATTTCGCAATTTTAATGTGCCACCTCCTCTTTAAATTTACGTTCTAGGTTTTAACCGATTCTCTGCATTTATACAATATCTAATGTTCGTTAAATAGACTTTTAAATCTAAACTGGGAGTCTGTCTTAATAATTGTGTTTATTCAGCCTAAAACTACAAATCATACCCGTACTCTAATTGAATTAGGTAACCCATCCTGGAATAATAATTCTAACAAAAATTTTAGTTTTTTCCCTAGTTGTGATTCCGGATATGTTATGAAACTACTGTTGCTTAAATTACGCGATTCTAAGTATCTAAACACTTGAAAGTAACTCTATCACAAAAACAAAGAAGAGGCTGACGTTCAAAATCAGATAATGGCTTACCGCAAATATATGCTTCACCACCATGCTTCCGGTGTGCCATTCGTCAACATGAATTTCACCCAGTTCACCAAATACATACGCTGTGCTAATTTCAGAACTTTTCTGGAGGCAGAGCACTATCTAAAGTCTGATTTTGCGCAAAGCATCCAAAAATTTCCATCTTAATTTCCATCAATTTCTTCACGATCTGCTATGCTCGTGCTCTCAGTCACTTTTCGAGCTTCTTCGCAGCAGCATCGTGGGACACAACGGTTTCCTGTAATAGAAAGGCCACATCCGGTGGATGTATCACTTCCTCCCTGTGGTTTCCCACGGATGTGCGATATCGCAATCTCCTTCATGCGGATATCCCATTTCCTTCACACCAACGGATGTGTGATATCGCAATCTCCTTCATGCGGATATCCCATTTCCTTCCCACCAACGGATGTGTGATATCGCAATCTCCTTCATGCGGATATCCCATTTCCTTCCCACCAACGGATGTGTGATACAGCAAACTCAATTAACACTTCCGCCGGATGCCTCTTTCACCGCATATTTTGGCTTCAGTTGGTACTGAGCTCTCGTGGATTCATGACCGGCGAGTCGTGCAGGACCTACCACTGCTCCTACTGCTTTCACCCCTTGTGCAGCTGTAAACTACGTCTTCGTCTTACGCACTTGTGCTCCAGGTGCCAATTCGGCTTATACGAAGATATCTCCGAACTCAGTGCACAAATACAAGAGTTTCTCCGCAAGTACCAACGCAGATGCCCGACGCCAACTGCTACTCCGTCCTCATAAAGTTTCTCGAAAACGCACGACGCATCGAGGTGCTGCTGCTTAAGGAACGACAAGTGCTGCTTCAAAACGCCAAACACATCTTTCATCGTTACCCTCCAGCCGACGTCGACATCGTCTGAAACCAACTTTCCATAGACGCCCAGCAGGCTTGTGCTCCTTTTCGAAGGTGCACACGACATTACCACCTACTCTCACAAACCACTCACATCGACGGACCTGCCCCGTTTGTCAAAAACTGCCATCTGTGCCAACATGTCCCTGCAAGTTCTTAACGAGCTAGAAGAGCTATCCCACAGTGCAGACACTCAAAGCGTATCTTCGCTTCAGCAGAACGTCCCGTATCGCGTCGTCGGCGTTAAAACCTTAGACATAATTCACGGAACAAAACTCGTCGCCAAACTAGACAACGACACCGAGGTGTTCCTGCCAACCAGATTCGCCAAGGCATCCCCGGAACTCATCAGAAAACTCAACTCTGCATCCTTCTGCATCATCTGCGGAGGCGAAGAAAAGCTTCGTAGCGGCTTCAAAAGATACATCGTCAAGTTCACCCCTTATTCCCAAAAATAATGTGATACTTTCAACGTGGGAAACAATCTCACCATCAAACTCCTATTCAACGCCCAACTCTCCAGCAAAGGAACCCTTACTTACCCCATTCGCATTCTCTCCTCGTTCACCACCTTCTTCGGCAACTTCAAAATCGACACAGTAAAACATGACATTCAAAATGTCGACGTATTCCACGTCTAGTGTCTACGTGTCAAAGCTCGCCATCGTCAACACAACGCCCGCTGCAATATATTCCTGGGAAGCAGCAAAATCCCCGCCATTTCCAACAAATTGTCGAACTCAGGATGCTTCTCAACCAGCTATAACAACGACGTCAAAATTCCCATCTACATTCCAACCTTCGACCAAGAACTTCATCAAAACTTTCCACACATAATGCTCTCCTGCGTCGCAGAACCACTCTGCAATTCATCAAATTTTCGCATCTGTAGCAGCAGCAGAGAGGACGAAGAACCTCAACCAGCATCAAATCTCCAGTGCACCAGGCAGTTCAAAATTATTCTAGTCAGCCAAACGCCTTTAGATCTTTAGTGCATTAAAAAGAATGTGCTTTTTAACCTATAAAATACATATACTTGTTATTTAGTGCTGTATTATGTTTCCATTAAAATCATATTGTATGTTAATCTATCTTACACATTATCATTCTCTACCTTTTGTTAGCTTGTAAGAAAAAAATTACATTTTTACCATGTTAATCTACTTTTTTGTATTCAATAAAATCAATAATATTGTAATTTTCAATGTATCTTCTCAATAAATAAATAAATAAATAAATAAGTAAATAAATAAGTAAATAAGTAAGTAAGTAAATAAATCAATAAATAATAAATAAATAAATAAATAAATAAATAAATAAATAAATAAATAATAAATAATAAATAATAAATAAATAATAAATAAATAAGTAAATAATAATAAATAAATAACTAATAAATAAATAATAAATAAATAATAAATAATAATAAATAATTAATAATAAATAAATAATAATAAATAAATAAATAAAATAGCCCCGGATTAAGCAACTGGTTTAACCATAATCCTAACGCTCCTGGCGCTAAATCTTCAAATTTCCCGCCAAAAGCCTTAATCCACGGATTAAGGCAGATTAATGCGACACTAGCGCCACCTAGCGGCAGGATTAACGTTAATCCAATTGCTTAATCCGGGGCTACAACTACTCCCCCCTGTGACGACCAGGGAGTTACCGAGCTGTCCCAAAAGAGCGCCCCGCGTCTCCGTGGGGTTTTCCATAGGACAAGACCTAGAGACTAACAAGGCCCCCCCACCTGGTCCGAAAACACAAGACGGGATGGAAGTGGATACGCCACTTACGCGTGCCAACCCCAAAGGGGAAGGCTGCCAATCAACCTCGGTAGGGCCGCCTGGTGATCTAGCACACCTTCTACTAGCTTATACAGGCTAGTACGCAGGAATATAATGGCTTCCCTCAACCCCGTCCGGAGACGTACCTGATCTCCCACGAGTATCGGGAACTACTGCCTCCTCGAGTCCAACCCAATCCGAACAACTCCCAATCAGGGAGGGGCTCGAATGTTCGACCCAAGGTTCATCTGGTAACGTCAGAGGTACCACGAGTGCTAGGGGTTCGCAGCGGTCGCACCATAGCAGCTGAAGGGGACGGATTCCCTTCCCTACGGGGTTTAATCCACATGCATTAAGAAACCGGAGCATGTGCAAGCAGTGGAGGGTGTTGCGTTACAGAAATTACTCGTATTATTTTTATTAAGGTGCATCTCGCCTACATCGCATTTTCATTATGCTCAGTATCTAGTGTTGCGGGGACCCACGTGATCTCGTTGTCGACGGCCCCTTAAACCCCAAATCACTCATTCACTCACTGTATTCAGTTATAAATTCCACAACAGTACTACACTCGTGCTGTTTATTTTGTAGCGGAATGTACTTCTACCACCGTACTTCACCTTGTATATAGCAAATGTCAGAACGTTGAAAAGCGGTTCTCGATTAGAGGCGGAAACTTTCACATTTACAGTTCTGTTTGCACGCATCGTTTGTAACTTCATGTCTGCCTGACAGTGAATAGAGACGTTAAGATGAGAAGCTTGAATAAACTTTTTCGATTTATTTTTGACTAAGTTTTATTTCAACTATTTGTTTATTAAAAGTTTGAAATGACAATTCATTGGGGGTCCGGACCCCCTGGACACCCCTCTTAAATACGTCCATGAATGTAGCTTAATCAAAATTCAGCGGTCAACAGTGGCGGCTCATTACTTAGGGGGGGGGGGCTGCACTGTTTATTGGAATTTTAGTTTGCCTTAATTATTTGAAGATGAACTGCATACGGCGATCTTTCTTTGTTGCAAGCTGATTAACTACTCTCTCGCTGAACTTCGGGATATTTTCTATAATTTCTTTTTCTATGGACAACATAGCAAGCACAGTTAATCTACCTTCTCCATAGTGTTCCTAAGGAATATTTTAATTCTTTTCAGTGTGGAGAAGTAGCGCTCAGATTCACTTGTTAGAGACACAGTAATAATTATTTTTAAGTTTTAACACTTCAGAGAAAGCGGAAGAAAGATTATTAGCTCTAAGATATTGGAGCAATTTTACAGCAGCGCCAATATTCCTAAATTCTTCTCTTGAATATATGACAACGTTCTGTATGTAATTTGTCCTTATCAAACACCGGGAACATTTTAATCATTCACTGAACGCATTTTCTGGAGAAATTGAATTCGATTGCTCAAACTATGAATCTTGTAGCAGGGAAGGCACAGAAAGATGTTTTGTAAACTGGAAGAGTCGATTCAATTGTGACAGTCTAACATCACATACTTCCTTTGCTGCTGCTCTAGTCGGCACGCTGCTCATGTGTTTGGAACATTTTTTGTGTGGGTTTTCTGCTGCCAAATCACAGCACTCCACCATGTTCTTACTTTTATAATTTCAGCAGTTAAAGTAGATATGTACACTAGAACTTTGGCAGCATCTTATGTGGCGATTTTCTAGTTAATTGTACAGTACTGCTACATGACGCATAATTAAATGGAAAAAATTAAGCGAGAAACAAGTCACTATTTTCAGGATACCCGCAGATGCCTCATTTATTGTCACACTGCTTGAAATTCTCTGATTCTGACAAAATTTGAAAACATTCTTTCAATGCCTCCTTCTTCTCGTAAACATTTACAGTGATGGATTAGCAGTTCCATCTTGTTAATCCACTACTGAGTATTCTCTTGTTAACACATGGTGTGATCTATGTGGAGAGCGGGAAAAGAAGGTGGGTATAGCACAAATATTTTTTTTTTAAAAATCCTAGCTTTTGTGTTTTGCCTGCCAGCTCTCCCCATTATCGCATTTAGTTGATGAGATGAGAAATGCACAAAGTACGCATTAGGGTACACATCTCTAACTTTAGCTTGCACTCCATTGATAGCCCCGCTCATTGCCGCTGCACCATCAAAACTTTGGCATAGAGCTTCTTCTTATCTTTTAATATACTGCCAAGCTTAGAAATTACAACTTTTGCAATTGTATTAGAATTTTGCCCATTCGGAATATAAAAAAAATCCCCATATTCGTTCAACAGGACTACCTAAGGCATTATAGTACCTTAAGACTATTGCTTAAGCTTAAACATGTTAATAATATCTGCTGTTTCGTCAGCCATTACAGATACATAGTCGCTGCTTCAATTTCTTTCTTTGTTGTTGCTGTTCCATTTATACCCTTCCCTTTGACTGCAGTGGTCCTATCGGTGGCGGTTCTCCTTTGGAACGTATCGGGATGGTGTCTATCTCGTAGACGTTGGGTTGCTGGTACTTTGAATTTTTCTATTTTAATCATTAGATCACGCACATATTCACACTCTCATTCAAATTTCCAGACTCTGGGGAAGAGGAGGAATCATCTTGGTTGAAGGAAAATCCTCACCCCAGCCGGGAATCAAATCCGGGACCCCTTTCACGGCAGGCACGTACTCTTCCGACTGAGCTACGGGCCAGCCTTCAATTTATTTTAAGATATTTTCTTTACAAACTGCAAGAATGCACTGAAGTAATTCATTTTATATTGTCTTAGAAGTTCCTTGAAGAAAAACGAGTCACCATTAAGATGGAGCTTAAACGGAATCAATTTCTGCTGCATATTTAATTAACACCCTGAACACCCCTTGATTTTGTGACCCTTCATGCTCTTCACGCCCTCATGTAGCTCGTGATAACCACAAAATTTCACACAGTTAATTATCTTCATAAGAGTGTCCCTATTTTTTGGACTTGATCGTTGTGAATCTATTAATTCTAGAGACAACCTAATATTACAGGCTATTTGGTAAAAATTAATGTAAAGCGCAAAATGTTTCCATAGGTTGGCGCATTAAATTACGATGAAAATAGGTACACTAGAATTTATTACTCGGGACAAATAGCTTGAGCTTTGTTTATGTGCGGCGGTAGTAGGAACTAAGTGTGTTGTGATGGCTGGCTATGGGCTGAGTGTTAAGTTTTTAATCTAGCTGTTAGCTGTGGAATGACGCATGCGTACCGCAGTACAGTGTAGTGTATCACAAAGTAGGTGTCTCTAATAATAACAGGGGTGTAACGTTGCAGGTCATGCAATGCGGGCGGGCCCGGTATCTTAGGGGCCCGCAGAAAGGTGGAAAAGCATATATTATTAATGAATATCACAATTTGAATATGTACAGATAAAAATTCTGAAATGGGTATAAGATGAATAGTAAAGTTTAATGTCAGTCTGCATAGAAAGTTAGTGGTCAGATCATTCCAAACGGTTTACCAGAATCGGTCAACGTTTAGTTGAGTTTAACACAGCTGTGTGTGTTAACAGTGCCTGTCTTTCACTACGAATTCTCTGATAACACTGGTTTGAATGATGTTTCTTTGTCGTCACAAACGAGCGGCGCATAGTTACAACAATGAAAATGAATACCAAAATTTCACATTAGGCAGAAAGTTATTCTTTATTGACGTGTAGAGTTCCTGATATAATGTGCACATTTTTGTCTAAACATTTAACTTTTGGCAAACTTCTCATTCGACAACAATGTCAATTATACATTAAGATGTAAATAACTGGCAGGTCAGTCAACAGCGAACTCAGTTTCACACCAGCTTTCTTCGCGGGAACTAGGTGCATCATAAAAAGTGGTGTGATATTTTCAAAACATTACTGGTTAAAAGTTTAACTTTTTCTATTTAACTGTGTACTTTTTCAGTAAAATGAAACCTTTTAAAGTTAATTACGAACATTTAAGTGGCGCACAAAAATAAAGAAGAAGCGTGAATTAGGAAAAGAAACAAACAAATTAGTGAAGATAAGTCATTTTTTCTCCTCCTAGTAGTAGTGGTGGTGGCGGTGGCGGGTGCGGCGGCGGCGGGTGCGGCGGCGGCGGTGGCGGCGGCGGCGGTGGCGGCGGCGGCGGTGGCGGACCGTTATAGAAGTTTGCAGTGTCACACGTGGGTGCATTTCTGAAGAGAACACCAATAATAGGTGTGAAAGTAATAACGAAGATAGCAAACTCGCCATAAATATAATTAGGTCTATCACAGACTATTCAAATGATCGTGCAGATTATCAATTAGATGAAGATAATAAAACTAAAAAGGTCCTTGTTAGACAAAACTCTTGTCAGCCAGCCCATTACCCAAAGATGCTAAGCAGGGAAACACGCTCTTCTGCACTAAATATTGCGAACAGTTCACATTGGCTCGGCAAAGTATTTGGAGAGAGTGGTTGTGTTATTCATCTAAAAATGAGTGTGTACTGTAAACCGTGTTGGCTGCTTGGAGGACAGAAATCGTCGTCAGCTTGGAGGGAAGGAGTTCGAGATTGAAGGTGCCTAACCAAAAGTATATTGCAACACGAAACTAGCTATGCGCATTTGAACGTATGCATAGTTTTCAATTCGTGACGTAAGGAAAACACAGTTGACGCGGGTATGAGTTCAGAACTAAAGCAAAGTGAGAACATATGGAAACAGATCATTGAGCGTATTGTGAATGTGACTAACTCTGGCATCCAATAATATAGCTTTTCGGGGGCATAGAGAGGAAATTGGAAAATCAAACAGTGGAAACTTTTGGGCAATTATTGAACTTCTCGCAACGTACGATCTGGTATTACGCGATTTAATAAATGAACCAAAATACACACAAAATTACCTTAACCCTGCAATTCAAAATGAGTTAATAAATGTCTTATCCCGTGCACTTGAAAAATAAATTAGTAATGCCACTAAAGCTGACTCATTCTTTTCTATTATCACAGATACAACACCGGACATTACAAAAAGATATCAAATAGCTCAGATAGTTAGATATGTTACAGTTTGACATGATGTCACTGGTAAGCTTTGTGACGTGAAGATGACTGAAAGCTTTTTAGGTTTTCGTGAAATAAAACATCAACGTGCATTAGGAATAGATAATGAAATACTAAGTGCAATAGACGAAAAAGGACTCTCGTTAACCAAATGCCATGGTCAGGGTTATAACGGGTGTGCCAATATGTCAAGAATATACAAGGGTGTTAGAACAAGGATTCAAGAAAGACAAAGAACCGCAAAATATGTGCATTTTGCAGCGCATAATGTAAATCTAGTACTTGAGGATGCTGCATGTGGAATTCAAGAAGTCAAGTCCTTTTATGACACAGTAGAAACGTTGTATCTTTTCTTCAGTAACAGTATAAAAAATGGGAACTTTGGTATCTTCTTGTACCTTAAAAAACCTTTGCCCAACTCGTTGGTCTTCGAGAAACAAGTGTGTGAAAGTCCTTCGGTATGTATACGTCGATGTACTTAAGGCTCTGTCAGAAATAATATTGATATCTAACAAGAGAGAGAGAGAGAGAGAGAGAGAGAGAGAGAGAGAGAGAGAGAGAGAGAGAGAGAGAGAGAGAGAGAGGAAGCTGTAGTTTAGAAAAACCAGTTAGAGAAATTTAAATTCATTTTTCAGATAGTGCTGCAATCAAATATTCTAGAATGTACAAACTTAGCATCTCAAATTATGCAATCGGAAAATGTATATCTTGATCAAGCGTGTTCTCTTGTTCAGAATGCAGCTGATAATTTAGCTTGCTATCGAAACAATTTTGAAGAAGCAATGTCATCAGCCATATCTTTGGCAAACAAATGGGGCATTTCACCACAATTTGAAAATAAAAGTATTCGAAAATTGAAAAAAGAAACATTTTGATGAATTGTGTCAGAACGAGCGGCTCGTGGATCAAAGTATGTATTTCAGAACCACTGCTTTTAATGGCTGTTTGGACATTATTGTATCCCAGTTAAAAGCCAGATTTGAGGGTGTGCACAATGTTCACAGTTTCTTCAAAATTATTTCCCCAAAATTCCTAAATGTTGTCTCCGATGAAGAGATTTACAATGCAGCAGTAATTCTTCAAAATGAATATGGGAAGGATTTATGGAGTGAATTTCCAGACCAAGTAATGGGTTTCAAAAGCGCTATGAAAAAAGAAATATCCATATTAACCTCTGTACTCGACTTAACAAAACTATTAGTGATAAATAAATAAATAAATAAATAAATAAATAAATAAATAAATAAATAAATAAATAAATAAATTCTGCATTATTTTTGTCTCGGCATCTAGAAGCTACATTGAGACCTATTTTTACAATATTAATTATTTTCTTATTTACAATACAATTTTACATTAAGACATTAAATAGTTTTTGCAGATACATGTTATAATTACATTACAAAAGCTAACCTAACTAGCTACTATCAGTAGCTTTACATTTTCAAGGTAAATTAAGAAGAAAAGGTATGTACAAAGAATTTTTTACAAACTTTTATTTATTAAATCTCACGTTACTGTCCTATTACGTTGCCTAAGTCTCTCAGATCTTCTAATTTGTGATGAGTGATTTCGAACGCCAGCCTGTAGTACTTGGTTATTATGTTCCCTTATACCTTGTTATTTATATTTCTCCATAATTATAACGTGATATCAATGTTTTCTTGGGCATCAGCCCTATTTTGGAAAGCATATGGATTTAGTGGTTTATTTATGATATCTACATTATATTCCATTATAAAATCCATTAATTTTTCACCTCTTTCATCAGGATGCCGACTCCACCAGCCGATTTAGCATTTGCGTCCATAGTGTAAATTAAGGGTTTATTATTATATACATCTAATATCCTTTTCATTCATTGTATGTGGACATCAATTTCATCCTTATATAAGAAATAATGATTACATAAAAGAAATACCATACCTCCTATACTCAATTCAACACAATTAACATATTTGTCACAGAGTTACAATATTTTATGTACTTGCATTTTAGGATTTACTACAATAATTGTTTCCTTAGGATTATCACCATCTAAGACGACCTTAACTGACAGTGTGTTGGCTTCCAGTAGTAAAGTGTTGGATCCGACAATTTGACCTTGAAGTTCCGACAATTTGACCTTGAAGGTCATGCAATTTGACCTTGAAGGTCATGGTGCACCCTCTGGACGCACCCCTGACGCACTACCCCCGTGCACTCTCTTGAATTTCTGCATCCCCCACGCGCAACCTGGACCTTTTGCATCCTTCGACGCACTCCCTCTTGACTCTCTACCCACCCCCGGGGCACCCCGGTGCACCCTCTTGAATTTCTGCATCCCCCAGGCACTTTTGCGCACCACCTTGCGCATTCTTTGACGTACTCCCGCGCACGCTCTGCATGTGCCACCCACCCCAGGCGCAACCACGTGTACCCCATTGACGCATTGCTGGACGCACCCCCTTGACCACCAGCATTCCCCGACGCACCGCACTTTCCTACCCCGAGCACCCTTCGGACAGGCTATATACTCCGTTGACGAACTGATCTACGCGTGCGCGCACGCGTTCGCGTACATGGCGCGGCGCCCCGGGAGATTGATCTTGGGTCTACAGGCCATGGCCTTGAAGGTTATGGTGCACCCTATGGACTGGTTGCATCCCCCGACGCATCCCCTTGCAGCCCCTAACCACCCCGCGCACTTGACCCTCTGCATCTGCCACTTACCCCCTATGCACCCTCTTGACTTTATGCATCCCTTGACGCACTCCCGCTGAACCTCTTGACTCTCTGCATTCCTCGACGCACCCTCTTGAATTTCTGCATTTCCCGTGCACCCTCTGGACAGGGAGGCACCCCTGCGCAACCCGACGCACTCTCAGGTACCCCCGTGCACCCTTTTGAATTTCTGCATCCCCCAGGCACCACGCGCAACCTGGAACTTCTGCATCCTTCGACGCACTACCGCGCACCCTCTTGACTGTCTACATCTACCACCAACCCCCGGGGCACCCCAGCGCACCGCGATGCACCCTCTTGAATTTCTGCATCCCCCAGGCACTTTTGCGCACCACCACCCGCGCATTCTTTGACGTACTTCCGCGCACCCGATGCACGTTCTTGACTCTTTGCATGTGCCACCCACCCCAGGCGCAACCCCGCGTACCCTCTTGACGCATTCCTCGACGCACCCTCTTGACCACCAGCATTCCCCGACGCACTCCCCTTCCCCGAGCACCCTCCGGACCCTCCGTTGACGAACTGATCTACGCGTGCGTGCACGCGTTCGCGTACATGGCGCAGCGCCCCGGGAGATTGACCTTGGGTCTGCACGCCATTTGACATTGAAGGTTATGGTGATCTTTTTTTATTTTTATTAAGAATACGTTGGAATAAAGGTCACGTGACTTTAGGAGAGGGAATGGAGACTGACAAGTGTCTAGTTGGGCGGCCAAGGATCAAAAGGAAGAAATTCAGGCGAGTTTATTGTTGAAACGGAGGCAGGAAGTGACGTGTAAGGTTTTGATTGGTTAAAATAAGAATGTTTTTGATTGGCCCATGCAGAGCCGGATTTCGACCAATGGGGAAAAGGGGTTATCTCTTTGTATTTTTTTAAGAGTATATTAGACTAAAGGTCACGTGACTTTAGGAGAGGGAATGGAGACTGACAAGTGTTTAGTTGGACGGCTAAGGATTAAAAGGAAGAAATTCAGGTGAGTTTATTATTGAAACGGAGGCAGGAAGTGACGTGTAAGGTTTTGATTAGTTAAAATAAGAATGTTTTTGATTGGCCCATGCAGAGCCGGATTTCGACCAATGGGCAAAAAGGGGTTATCTTTTTTTATTTTTATTAAGAACTGGAACGTCCGGTATTGTAGAAGAAAGCAAATTGCTTGTGTGTGCATTCTATTCTTTTAAAAAACAGTCAGACTTCCGGGTTACAGAAAAAATGCAACATTGCACAAATGTCCTGCTGCAGGTACGTGGATATCTGAGCGTGCAGTATACTGTTTTCGCTCTTTGTTCTGTTTGAACGGCTATAGCCCGACTTTTGTATTCATTTTCCCTTTAAGAGAACTATTGGAAGCACGCGTGCAAGAAACAGCTGATTAAAAATAGAACTTCATCAGAATGAACAGTTTTGAAAACAATATGTGTTGCGCTCCTTTAATGCGCGCTGACTTCCTCCCCACCTCTTTTTATACCGGAAGTTACGCAACCAAAACACCCACGTCTTTTTTCCTGTTACCGTGAGAACTGCTTTTTAGGCAGTTTTTTCAGTAATTTCTGAGAAAACACGATGCTTCGCATTTCACTGCCGGAAGTGACGTGTAAGGTTTCGATTGATTAAAATAAGAACGTCTTTGATTGGTCGAGAGGGGTAAAGGCAGAGTTGTGAGAAAACAAATTGCTTGTGTGTGCATTACATTCTTTTAAAAAGAGCATACAGCGGAAATATATAATAATATTTAACTTCATTAACATGAATTAGACCAATAATAAGTTTAAAGTACGTGGTGCGTAAGTGATGAGAGTGCGAAAAGTAGACATTTCCCTATATCGCATTTGAATACATTCCAGCAATGTTTGTTGTCTTGGCTTTTACCTTGCACGTCCGCTGCTCTAGAGAAAACTAAACTGCTTGTGTGTGTGCCATTTAAAGGAGTAACACTTACGGGTTACAGAAAAAAAATGCAAGCCTGCAAAAGTGTGTCCTGCAGCAGGAGAGTGGATATCTGAGCGTGCAGTTGTACTTTGGTCTGTTTTGAACGGCTATAGCCGAATTCATTTTGCCTTTAAGAGAACGATTGGAAATTTCAGACAAATAACAAGGAATATCTCGGAAGGGTTAACTGGAGGGAAAAGTTATATAAATTACTGTCACATGAATTTCTCAACTCAGTGTTCTAATGAACTAATTGACAGTAATTTCGCAATTCTAAATACTTCACAAAGTTCTAAAATTTCGAAATACTTTTGAGCATTCCAAAATTTCCTAAAATTTCTTAAACCCTCTAAAAAGTGCCTAATTTTTGCAAAAATGCCTAAACTTTTAAAAACTGCCTAAAATTTCATAAAATCCCAAAAAAAATTAAAAAATCTATAGTTTGAAAAGTTTCTAATATTTCAAAAAATAAAAAAATTGTGAACTTTCAAAAAATTTTTTAATCTTTCAAAAAAATCAGACAAAATGCGCCACGCGCGCACGCGTGCAAGAAACAGCTGATTAACTATAGGACTTCAACAGAATGATCATTTTGAAACAATAATTTCGCCGAAACAACCAGCATGTCCTTTGAAATGATTTTCCCTTTAAGAGAAGTTTTGGAAAATTGAGGTAAATAACAAGGAGTATCTCGGAAGGGTTAACTGGAGGGAAAAGCTATATAAATTACTCTCACATGAATTTCTCAGTTTAACGTTCTAATGCAAAAATTTACATGAATTTATCACGACCTTAAGTCGTTCTAATTTACCCTAACATGAACATCTAATTTACGGGTTCTAAGTTAAACTTTCACATGAATACCTCTTCTTGAGATTCTAATTTTACACTTACAAGCAAAATGGAAGGAGTTCTGCATAGGTAAACTGAATAAATGAAATACAGAAAAAGCATTTTTGTTTAAATATATATTACAACTATTAGGCAATATGAACATAACAAAAAACAATAAAATTACAAGGAAAAAATACATGTCTTATATGCACAAAGAAGAAAATTTTAAAAGAGCCTTCATGATGGACACTAAAGAAAAAATTCACCGTTACATTTCACTGTGTATAACTTGAGTTATATTGCAAAACAGCCACATGAAATTACACAAACTAAAAAGTGTTATTTACATGAATGACGCTCCGTGCTGTCCTAATTAGCACTCTTACAGGTGGTATTGGGGCTTATTTAGAGGATTTTGGTATGTCGGGTAACTATAATCTCCAAGGATCCTGGACTCATTTGAGCATCATTTCACCCAATTTATTCACCGTATTAAGCATGTAGTCACTGCGCTTTAAAAAGAGAAGATGCACAAAGATAAAACTTTAAAAGAGCCTTCATGATGGACACTAAAGATAAAATACACCGTTACATTTTACTGTGTATAACTTGAGTTATATTGCAAAACAGCCACATGAAATGACACAAACTAAAAAGTGTTATTTACACGAATGGCGCTCCTTGCTGTCCTAATATTGGGGGCTTATTTAGAGGATTTTGGTATGTCGGGTAACTATAAGATGCAAGGACCTGGGACTCATTTGAGCATCATTTGACCCTATTTATTTACCGTATTAAGCATGTAGTCACTGCGCTTTAAAAAGAGAAGATGCACAAAGAAGAACATTTTAATTTTGCCGAAACAACCAACGCGTGCGGTAAGCAACACATGACAAGACGGCGCCTAAAGAACCAAGGTTTGAGGAGCACCACACATATTGTTTCAAAATGATCATTCTGTTGAAGTTTTATTGGCGGCGCGTCGCATCGGGAAATTTAGCTTGGGTACACCCCGAGTAGTGCCTAATTGCATTCCAAAAAGCCAGCAAATACGCCACAAAAAGGTCTCTAAATACACAAAAACAACCCTCTAAATACCCCAAAAAGCATAAATGCACTCCCTCAAGCTATTAAGTTTAAAAAAACAGTAAACACGATCTAAATGCCCCTAAATACACTAAAACTATCCCAAATACACTCCAAGAAGCCTCCAAATACAGCAAAAAGGGCAGTTGTGGAAATCCAGATGCTTTTTATTTCCGTAGAAACACACTTTGGTCAACCCTTACAGTAGCATAATTGCGTAACATGCACAAATACAATCTTCCAATTTCGTTGGCCACAAAAAGACTTCGCTTTCAAAACACAGTTGCAGGTACACGAATTCAAATTACGGCGCTCTCATGACTGTCCGATAAACTAGCCACGGCTTCCATTATATACGACCATTCATGTTTCTGGAATGAACAAGAAGGCACCAGAATCTTCTAGTTGTCTAAATTTATCTGCCTTGGCAAGCTCTTTTATTTCCGCGCTATAATTATCTGCCACGGCAATCTCTTAATCTCCGCGTGGCACTATCTGCTTGTGTGCGTTCGCCGCCAGTCGTGACACTACGATTATCTCAAATGGGAAGTCAGAATTTAAAAGTCCATATATATGTGGTTCAGCTCTTAAAAGATTTGACTACCAGTTGAAGCCTACTATCGTCCCACATACCTGTTACAACCTGTTGGAAAATTAACAATATGTTACACTTTTTACACGATTATTTGGATTAATATAAAGAGAACAGATAATTTACCATTTATAAGAATAGTTTCTATTGGAGTACACAAACTCGTGTCAGTGTAATGTATCATATTTTCCAATTTTTCCTTAAATTTTATTTCATTTCCTTTCGCCTATTTATCTTAATTTACACAATCAACTAAGCGTAACTAGCTGCACTACTCAAATGTTCTGTTTTGCTATCTTAGTTTATTAAACGAATACGTTTGCTAAATAAAGTGTATATATTTGTTTTAACAACAATTTAAGATTTATATGGATTTACACAGTTTTCTGTCATATATTATTGTACAGTATTTTAGATCTCAGTAAACAATTCTGGAGGTTATATCAAACGCCTCTCACCAGAACATATGTAAACAAAAAATGTTCATAAATATTACATATTTGTGATGATAGGTGCTAATATAACATATACATAACATATTACAGTTTAAATAAAACACAGTGAAATATGTATACAAATATACATCTATAAATTAGATTTTAATATTCCGTTATGTTTGCAGTGTCATTTCTATGCGTGTTTGTGTTTTCTTTTATGTCTCCTTTAACTTTAATACCATAAGATTACACATTGCTGCTTCTTCCAGGTCTGAACAGCGCGGTAATTCCATTTATGCGTTGGTTACACTGTAATCTATAAACATTCAGCTGTAAGTCTTGCTTCACAGGGATCTTCACCTTCATTCTGCACCCCGCGGTACCTCGTCCCACGATTGATTCTGTCACAGTTTGTGTGTGAAATCGTTTCCTGATTCTCGTATAGCGAAATCTGTTTCTTCCAAATTGTATGTAATGCATTGCTGACACACCTTTTGGTTCTTTATGGCCTTACCGATGCTTTCCAAACTCCATGTAACTCTAACTTTTATAAAACGTTACAGTGTCAACCATGAACCCTGGTATTTCCTTGGGTTAAGGGTTTTTGTAAGTTTCTTAAATGTTCAAATTCACATGATGTTTCTTGTCTGCTCACATTTATGTTTGGTTATATTTAAGTTCTTCTTCCCATATTCGTTCACTTTCTGTGTTCCGGAAATTTCTCCATATTTTATATTACCAATACTTCTATGATGTCTGCCGCCTCTGTGTTGCCGTGTACTTGTCTGTAAGTCCGTTTGCATAAAGTCTAATAAGTAGGTGAAGTATGATGGCATATTTTGTGTGCGAGCCTGACGATTTACATTAGTAAGTCTGCATTATTGCTTCCTGGATGGAAATTTGTCAGGTTTTACATTTAGTTACATGTTTGTTATCATTCACTTTACCTCTTGCAATGCAATTACTGCTTGGGTCATTTTACATTTGCTTTTTTTGCATTGTTTAACTTGAGTACCTAACTCACCATTGAATTTGGTACGCCCGTCAAGCTGTGATTTCATTTCAGTATCCATAACCTTAACCATATTATTCATATTAATTTCCTCTGTGGGTAATGTTTATTTACATCATTTATTTATGCTTCTCGCTTTTCCTGAATTGCTGAGTGATATAACAAACTGCGCTATTTGAAATTTTAATTCCCCCCTCATTCTATCTAGTAGGTTTTATACAGTTACTTTCTGTATTTCTAACTTATATCTCATAAATTTATTTAAGTCCTTAGCTAGTTCTGTAGTCGTTTCGTTTATTACAGCTTAGTGATGTAATTTGGATTTCATATTGCAAACTCTACAGGTTCTGCTTTCCACAATTCGTTATATCAGCTGACATATTTATCTATGTTCTGTCTCAATTAAGTTGCTTATTAAGTTATGTCACTATCTAAATATTCCAATAATTTTGCTTTTCTATATTTTTGTGCAAAATTCCCTGATTATATCTGTTTATTTACTCTGCAATCTTAAATACAAAAATCTCCTGCATACAGCCATAACCTAACTTTTATTGAGTCATTTCTTTACTATTTTCTGTTGCATAAGCCTGATGCCATGATTTCTCTTCCTTTATCCTCTCAATTCTATCAGTTATTTCCTTATTCGTTTCACTGTTTCCTCTTTAACAATGTACATTTATTTTTATGAAAATTAATTCATTTATTATTATTATTATTATTATTATTATTATTATTATTATTATTATTATTATTATTATTATTATTATTATTATTATTATTATTATTATTATTATTATTATTATTATTATTATTATTATTATTATTATTATTATTATTATTATTATTATTATTATTATTATTATTATTATTATTATTATTATTATTATTATTATTATTATTATTATTATTATTATTATTATTATTATTATTATTATTATTATTATTATTATTATTATTATTATTATTATTATTATTATTATTATTATTATTATTATTATTATTATTATTATTATTATTATTATTATTATTATTATTATTATTATTATTATTATTATTATTATTATTATTATTATTATTATTATTATTATTATTATTATTATTATTATTATTATTATTATTATTATTATTATTATTATTATTATTATTATTATTATTATTATTATTATTATTATTATTATTATTATTATTATTATTATTATTATTATTATTATTATTATTATTATTATTATTATTATTATTATTATTATTATTATTATTATTATTATTATTATTATTATTATTATTATTATTATTATTATTATTATTATTATTATTATTATTATTATTATTATTATTATTATTATTATTATTATTATTATTATTATTATTATTATTATTATTATTATTATTATTATTATTATTATTATTATTATTATTATTATTATTATTATTATTATTATTATTATTATTATTATTATTATTATTATTATTATTATTATTATTATTATTATTATTATTATTATTATTATTATTATTATTATTATTATTATTATTATTATTATTATTATTATTATTATTATTATTATTATTCCAGTTTTTAAGCAAAGCTTCTTACTTGTGAATTGAACTTCTCTTTTTTCCTTCCTCCTCCTCTTGCATCGCTGGTTATCCTTTGTTGTACCTGTTCTGGCGCTTCCCTTCTTCTCGGAAATAATCTTCTTTCCGATTTATTACTTTTCAGTCAATCATACTAACAGTGCGTTGACTCCATTTTGTCGCTTTACTTTAACGCAGTAAGTGTGCATTTTATAATATGCTCTCTAGCTCTTGCCTGATGCTTAAGCATAATTAGAGTTGATGAGCGGTAGATTACTATTCCAAGTCAAAGCCTCTTACCGCAGGATGACATTCTTTATTTTAATAAAATTTCTAAAAATCGAGAACTGATAATGCAGTTTATACTAGAAAACGTGGTGCAAAGGCAAACAGGACAACCAGAGTAATTACTCCACAGAAAGGTTTCTCACCATCTCGAAAATTACTTGTATAAAAACCTTATTTCTCTCACTTCAGCATTTATTGGTCTACATTTAAAGCGTCCATTACAAAATCAGGTCTCCTAGTTGTCACCTTGTACCAGTTACAGGTTCTTGGTTTGGTCTTGATGAGATAGAATGTTTCCAGTTTTCTCATCGTAACTTGAGAATATTCTTTGTCTGATCCTATCTGTTGTTACTTTAATATCTCGTACAAATTTTCTGCTTAGATGAGAGAAGTATACAGCTGGAAAATTTTGTACATTCATTTATAAAATTTCGAGTTAATTTTATATACATAAGTAACTGATACTTTCAAATTACAAATAGAACAGTAATTTTAAGAAATACCTGCTTTAGATGATTACTTCGCCAAGAAGTATCGGAAGAAAAGAAAAGGAAAAGACAGTTTCTACTGCAGGTGAACCAGCAAAGAAATTAGGAAGAACAGGTAATACGATTGAAAAGAGCAGGGAACAAAAACCAGCACCGACACAAAAACAATAAATTCAGGAAAACTGTATCTAGAATATGAGTGGCAGGCATACGTAGAAGGAAAAAAGATTATGCTGCTCTGAGAGCAGGAGATCTTTCGATAAATGAAGGGGAGGTGGACATAGGAGAGAGGAGGAGAATGGCGATGGAACCAAGAAGAATGAAGTTGGTAAATTTTATCAAAGCATAAAGTGCGGTCTGAACCATGGAAAAGGGTAAATCAACCGCCTCGTTCAAAATCATCAGAACCAACCGTTGCACAAAAGCTACCAACGTCACGAGATGTTGGATCAAAGGGTCATATCTACGTTGGCAATACAAGCAACGAGCTGGTCTTCGGTCCAGTGATATAGCAGCATCCAATATAACTTACGAAGAATGTTCTCAACGTTTCTCTGCAGCAAAGCCAGCAGAACCAAGCGATGCATGGAGGAGGAGAAGCAGAGACGAAGAAGTAGTTCAAGCTGCTCGTAACACCATGTACCATTTCAGTAGATCCTCTGTCTTAGTCCTCTGGTGCAGGTACAGATCCAAAAATAAACAAGACGTTTCACGTCAGCGTCAGAACTGAACATATCTGTGGAACAATAAATTTATCATTGAGATTCGGAGCCGAGAATGGCAGAACAGTCAAAAAATGTTTTTCTAGTCATTACTCCGGAACTGCAAGAAGACTTACCTTAAATATTGATTCCTCATTTTGATCTCGAGTCAACGTGTCACGAAACACCAGAAATTTCTCTACAGAAATTTGTTCAGTGTGTACTTACATATCAAATGTAGAAGATCCTAAATATTTTGTGTAAACTATCATAGTCCAATTTAAACGATAAAATTTGTAATACAGAGACAACTATTTAATAAAACTACGAGGCATTTGTTGCAATCAACAAATTAAAAATTGACTATCGCCTAAGCCTACGATATTTTCTTAATTATATTTAAATTACAAGGACATGCATAATAACCGTATTTACTAATGTTTGTCTCGATTGATATGAATTAGTAGAAGAATGTGAATTTATAAAAAAATCTTTGTAGTAGTGATGTGACACAAATTAATTTTTTTTAGTTTTAATGAAACAGTCATAGATTTGAAGGAGTTAAGATAACCTCAATGAACTTCTAGCATTATGATGGCTACGAGTTTTTTCACAGCTTTGCAGTAGAGAGAAATGCTTCATATGTTACTGTGCTAAACGATAAGCCACATTTATTTTGAGACGACCAGTGATTTATGAATTACTCTTTGACTAGTGTTGTTTGTTTCTTATTTTCTCCGGGGTTTTATATTCTGTAATGATTCTGCGTTTGTTACCTAGCCAACATCTTTGTGGTATTGATATTTGTATTATGTAGTTTATGAAAAATAGTGTATATATAATAACCATAAACTACAAGCTTTTACTTAGAGCTGAAAAAATCAGATATGGAAAACCAAAACCCTCTGTAATATCATGTGGATTTTAATATAGATTGCTTTGTTAATAATGAACGTATAATTTATCGGTGTATTTGGAGAAGTACCTTTTGCAGATCTAATGCTTAATTTTGGTCAACTGTCATTATTAATCCTCTCCCATCTTAAATGAAGGAAACTCCGTAACTGTTTAATACGAGGGCTATCCAGAAAGTAGATTACGTTTTGGAATAAAAAGTAAACAAAGTATAGGAAACAAATTTTATTATATACAGATGAAAGCCACACTCAAATACTACTTTTCGACATAGTCACCATTCAAATTAAGGCTGGGTCTCCCACTTCCATCTTCGTAGCGATGTACGAGCTTGGAAATTCGGCCGCCTGCGCCTTCAACCACTTCGTTACCTCTTCTTGCAGCTGTGCGTCGTCATCAAAACGCTGCATAGCCAGCCACTTCTTCATTGCTGGGAATAGGTGGAAGTCGCTCGGTGCCAGGTCGGGACTGTACGGCGGATGAGGAAACAACTCCCACTTAAAAGATTCAAGAACTTCACGAGTGACATTTGCCGTGTGGGGCCGGGCGTTGTCGTGAATCAACAAGATCTTAGAGCTCAACATTCCTCTGCGCTTGTTTTGAATGGCTCTTCTGAGTTTTTGGAGAGTTTGGCAATACCTTTGAGAGTTTATTGTAGTGCCTCTTTCCAGGAAGTCCACCAAAATCACACCTTTTCTGTCCCAAAAAACAGTCGCCATCATCTTCCTTGCCAACATTGTTTGCATGCATTTCTTGGGTTTTTGGGGAGAACTTGTGTGCTCCCACTGCATTGATTGCAATTTCGTTTCACAGTTCACGTGTTTCACCCATGTTTCGTCACCAGTAACGATGCGATCGAGTAAAGAGTCACCATCCTTATGGTAAACGTCCAAAAAGTTCAACGCTGCAGCCATTCGCTGATTTTTGTGGTCCTCTGTCAAGATTTTTGGAATCCATCTTGCACAAAACTTGTGGTAACCAAGCTTTTCGCTGATGATTTCGTGCGAAATTTGTGGAAAACTCAAAGAAAGTTCCGTTATTGTGAACCTTCGATTTTCACGGACTTTAGCATCGACTTTTGCGACAAGTTCGGCAGTCACTATGCTGGGTCTCCCACTTCCATCTTCGTCGTGAACATTGGTTCGGCCATTTTTAAATCTGATGACCCACAGACGCACTCCACCTTCAGTGATAATGTTGTCCCCATACACTTCACAAAGCTGCCGATAGATTTCTATCGGTTTACAGTTTTTTGCAGTCAGAAACCTTATTACTGCACGCACCTCGCAGCTCGCGGGATTTTCAATTAACGCAGACATTTCAAACCGTCACAGTATCTGAACGGAGCACAGCACGAACCTCTCACTAGCACGGCTAGATGGCGACTGGGCTGCGCAACGCTCTGACCCCAAGATGGCCGCGCTAGCCCCGCCCCTAGCGGAAACAGACGAAAACGTAATCTACTTTCTGGATAGCCCTCGTACATACATTACTGTACAAGCAATAGCTCTGATCTGTCAGATATGAATAGTGATTCCTACTTTTTGTAACTTAACGTCCTCCAAAATTAGCTCATGTCAGATGATGAATAAAATGAATTTAATCATGCTCAATGAGCTCAGCGTACTTAAAGTTTAGAGGTCCAAGGCATTGGTCTTTCAGGAGAAGGGAAAACACCGTTTAAATTCTTGTGGATATAAATCCTGACCGGGATTCGAACTCGGGACTTGTTGAATGTGGGGAAAACGTGCTGCCTCTTACGCTGCAACGGCGGGCAGTGGTGCGTGCCTTGTATTTATGTTCAACAAAGTTCTGGACTCTCATATTCTCTAGTCATGGAACATATAATTTTGGCGATATAATAAGACAATATTCTCAGTTAAACAGAAGAATGCTGTGACGAAGAACACACTTCAAGTTGACTCGGGTATCTTTAAATACTAGAGTAGCGAAATTAGAGTACACTTTCTCAGTTTTTTAAGTTGTGCTTAAAGCTCATTCATATTTTATACGGCACCACAGGAGGACAATGATGGTATATGATAATAAACAACTGGAGAATCAACCTTAGTTCAAAGATTTGGTAACGGGAGATGTGCAGCCCCGGAAACAGTAAGGTAATCGCGGGTTCTGTGCTTGCCAACCGCGTTCTCCGATTTGGGTTCTTCACCGTTTATGAATTTCAATCTGTGCATAGAGAATGGCGAAGCCGCTCAGATGACACGGACGCATGCACTTCGGAGTGATGCACGCGTTTTGTGGTCTCTGTCCTCTCATGGGTGGACGATTCAGAACACCGCACCCTTCAGGACACGTTGGAACACGTAAATATATATATAAATGAATAGATATAAAAATAAATATAAATAAATAAGTAAATAAGTAAGTAATTAAATACTAAATAAATAATTGGATGATTAAGTAAATGAATAAGTGAATAAATAGATAAACAAACAAATAAATAAGTACATAACTAAATACAGCACCAATGAATAATTGAGTAAACAAGTAAATAAATAAGTAAATAAGTAGATCATAGAGTTCGTTATCCTTCACTATGTTCATCTCTGTAAACCAAATTTTGTTTTCATTGCCAGATTTGAACTATCTATTCAAGAGGCCTTTCATCGGGAGGAGAACAGCCTGTACACTAATAACGCAAACAGTGTCGACAACTCAGCATTTCTACAGGACCAGGATGTCCTAGGTGATCAAATAACAGACCTTGCCATTCCTCATCTGGTGCCCGTTTCTCAAAGCGCCAAAAGGCGTATTGTTCGCCAGCAAAGAGCCCGACACATGGCTCCGTACCAGCCGTTATCACCGGAGTGGCGAGTAAGAAAATTCAAGTGACGTTTTTTTTTTTGGGCTCTACAGTGTTCACTCTATAATAACAGTGTTCTTTTGCATAAATTTTTGTTGCATTTTGTTTTTGCAGTGTTCCTAGAACTGTTCAACAGCTGTTTTATAAGAGCGTTTTTAAATATTTTCTATAGAGCAGAATGTCGTATTCATTATATAGTAGCGGTATTTATTTTTTCCTAAATATATAAATATTAAACTTAACTTTGCAATTCTTAAGGGAATGTTTCGCATGCGTGTTTTAGTATTTCTAGAACTGCTCAACAGCCGTGTTGGCATTCTTCTCTTTTAAAAGCGCAGTGACTACATGCCTAATACGGTGAATAAATTGAGTGAAATGATGCTCAAATGAGTCCAGGGTACTTGGAGCTTATAGTTACCCGACATACCAAAATCCTCTAAATAAGCCCCCAATACCACTTTTAAGAGTGCTAATTAGGACAGCAAGGAGCGTCATTCATGTAAATAACACTTTTTAGTTTTTGTCATTTCATGTGGTTGTTTTGCAATATAACTCAAGCTATACACAGTAAAATGTAACGGTGAATTTTTTCTTTAGTGTCCACCATGAAGGCTCTTTTAAAATGTTCTTCTTTGTGCATCTTCTCTTTTTAAAGCGCAGTGACTACATGCTTAATACGGTAAATAAATAGGGTCAAATGATGCTCAAATGAGTCCCAGGTCCTTGCATCTTATAGTTACCCGACATACCAAAATCCTCTAAATAAGCCCCCAATATTAGGACAGCAAGGAGCGCCATTCGTGTAAATAACACTTTTTAGTTTGTGTCATTTCATGTGGCTGTTTTGCAATATAACTCAAGTTATACACAGTAAAATGTAACGGTGTATTTTATCTTTAGTGTCCATCATGAAGGCTCTTTTAAAGTTTTATCTTTGTGCATCTTCTCTTTTTAAAGCGCAGTGACTACATGCTTAATACGGTGAATAAATTGGGTGAAATGATGCTCAAATGAGTCCAGGATCCTTGGAGATTATAGTTACCCGACATACCAAAATCCTCTAAATAAGCCCCAATACCACCTGTAAGAGTGCTAATTAGGACAGCACGGAGCGTCATTCATGTAAATAACACTTTTTAGTTTGTGTAATTTCATGTGGCTGTTTTGCAATATAACTCAAGTTATACACAGTGAAATGTAACGGTGAATTTTTTCTTTAGTGTCCATCATGAAGGCTCTTTTAAAATTTTCTTCTTTGTGCATATAAGACATGTATTTTTTTCCTTGTAATTTTATTGTTTTTTGTTATGTTCATATTGCCTAATAGTTGTAATATATATTTAAACAAAAATGCTTTTTCTGTATTTCATTTATTCAGTTTACCTATGCAGAACTCCTTCCATTTTGCTTGTAAGTGTAAAATTAGAATCTCAAGAAGAGGTATTCATGTGAAAGTTTAACTTAGAACCCGTAAATTAGATGTTCATGTTAGGGTAAATTAGAACGACTTAAGGTCGTGATAAATTCATGTAAATTTTTGCATTAGAACGTTAAGCTGAGAAATTCATGTGAGAGTAATTTATATAGCTTTTCCCTCCAGTTAACCCTTCCGAGATACTCCTTGTTATTTACCTCAATTTTCCAAAACTTCTCTTAAAGGGAAAATCATTTCAAAGGACAAGCTGGTTGTTTCGGCGAAATTATTGTTTCAAAATGATCATTCTGTTGAAGTGCTATAGTTAATCAGCTGTTTCTTGCACGCGTGCGCGCGTGGCGCATTTTGTCTGATTTTTTTGAAAGATTAAAAATTTTTTTGAAAGTTCACAATTTTTTTATTTTTGAAATATTAGAAACTTTTCAAACTATAGATTTTTTAATTTTTTTTTGGATTTTATGAAATTTTAGGCAGTTTTTCAAAGTTTAGGTATTTTTGCAAAAATTAGGCACTTTTTTAGAGGGTTTAAGAAATTTTAGGAAATTTTGGAATGCTCAAAAGTATTTCGAAATTTTAGAACTTTGTGAAGTATTTAGAATTGCGAAATTAATGTCAATTAGTTCATTAGAACACTGAGTTGAGAAATTCATGTGACAGTAATTTATATAACTTTTCCCTCCAGTTAACCCTTCCGAGATATTCCTTGTTATTTGTCTGAAATTTCCAATCGTTCTCTTAAAGGCAAAATGAATTCGGCTATAGCCGTTCAAAACAGACCAAAGTACAACTGCACGCTCAGATATCCACTCTCCTGCTGCAGGACACACTTTTGCAGGCTTGCATTTTTTTTCTGTAACCCGTAAGTGTTACTCCTTTAAATGGCACACACACAAGCAGTTTAGTTTTCTCTAGAGCAGCGGACGTGCAAGGTAAAAGCCAAGACAACAAACATTGCTGGAATGTATTCAAATGCGATATAGGGAAATGTCTACTTTTCGCACTCTCATCACTTACGCACCACGTACTTTAAACTTATTATTGGTCTAATTCATGTTAATGCAGTTAAATATTATTATATATTTCCGCTGTATGCTCTTTTTAAAAGAATGTAATGCACACACAAGCAATTTGTTTTCTCACAACTCTGCCTTTACCCCTCTCGACCAATCAAAGACGTTCTTATTTTAATCAATCGAAACCTTACACGTCACTTCCGGCAGTGACATGCGAAGCATCGTGTTTTCTCAGAAATTACTGAAAAAACTGCCTAAAAAGCAGTTCTCACGGTAACAGGAAAAAAGACGTGGGTGTTTTGGTTGCGTAACTTCCGGTATAAAAAGAGGTGGGGAGGAAGTCAGCGCGCATTAAAGGAGCGCAACACATATTGTTTTCAAAACTGTTCATTCTGATGAAGTTCTATTTTTAATCAGCTGTTTCTTGCACGCGTGCTTCCAATAGTTCTCTTAAAGGGAAAATGAATACAAAAGTCGGGCTATAGCCGTTCAAACAGAACAAAGAGCGAAAACAGTATACTGCACGCTCAGATATCCACGTACCTGCAGCAGGACATTTGTGCAATATTGCATTTTTTCTGTAACCCGGAAGTCTGACTGTTTTTTAAAAGAATAGAATGCACACACAAGCAATTTGCTTTCTTCTACAATACCGGACGTTCCAGTTCTTAATAAAAATAAAAAAAGATAACCCCTTTTTGCCCATTGGTCGAAATCCGGCTCTGCATGGGCCAATCAAAAACATTCTTATTTTAACTAATCAAAACCTTACACGTCACTTCCTGCCTCCGTTTCAATAATAAACTCACCTGAATTTCTTCCTTTTAATCCTTAGCCGTCCAACTAAACACTTGTCAGTCTCCATTCCCTCTCCTAAAGTCACGTGACCTTTATTCTAATGTACTCTTAAAAAAATACAAAGAGATAACCTCTTTTCCCCATTGGTCGAAATCCGGCTCTGTATGGGCCAATCAAAAACATTCTTATTTTAACCAATGAAAACCTTACACGTCACTTCCTGCCTCCGTTTCAACAATAAACTCACCTGAATTTCTTCCTTTTGATCCTTGGCCGCCCAACTAGACACTTGTCAGTCTCCATTCCCTCTCCTAAAGTCACGTGACCTTTATTCCAATGTATTCTTAATAAAAATAAAAAAAGATCACCATAACCTTCAATGTCAAATGGCATGCAGACCCAAGGTCAATCTCCCGGGGCGCTGCGCCATGTACGCGAACGCGTGCACGCACGCGTAGATCAGTTCGTCAACGGAGGGTCCGGAGGGTGCTCGGGGAAGGGGAGTGCGTCGGGGAATGCTGGTGGTCAAGAGGGTGCGTCGAGGAATGCGTCAAGAGGGTACGCGGGGTTGCGCCTGGGGTGGGTGGCACATGCAAAGAGTCAAGAACGTGCATCGGGTGCGCGGAAGTACGTCAAAGAATGCGCGGGTGGGGGTGCGCAAAAGTGCCTGGGGGATGCAGAAATTCAAGAGGGTGCACCGCGGTGCGCTGGGGTGCCCCGGGGGTTGGTGGTAGATGTAGACAGTCAAGAGGGTGCGCGGTAGTGCGTCGAAGGATGCAGAAGTTCCAGGTTGCGCGTGGTGCCTGGGGGATGCAGAAATTCAAAAGGGTGCACGGGGGTACCTGAGAGTGCGTCGGGTTGCGCAGGGGTGCCTCCCTGTCCAGAGGGTGCACGGGAAATGCAGAAATTCAAGAGGGTGCGTCGAGGAATGCAGAGAGTCAAGAGGTTCAGCGGGAGTGCGTCAAGGGATGCATAAAGTCAAGAGGGTGCATAGGGGGTAAGTGGCAGATGCAGAGGGTCAAGTGCGCGGGGTGGTTAGGGGCTGCAAGGGGATGCGTCGGGGGATGCAACCAGTCCATAGGGTGCACCATAACCTTCAAGGCCATGGCCTGTAGACCCAAGATCAATCTCCCGGGGCGCCGCGCCATGTACGCGAACGCGTGCGCGCACGCGTAGATCAGTTCGTCAACGGAGTATATAGCCTGTCCGAAGGGTGCTCGGGGTAGGAAAGTGCGGTGCGTCGGGGAATGCTGGTGGTCAAGGGGGTGCGTCCAGCAATGCGTCAAGGGGGTACACGTGGTTGCGCCTGGGGTGGGTGGCACATGCAGAGCGTGCGCGGGAGTACGTCAAAGAATGCGCAAGGTGGTGCGCAAAAGTGCCTGGGGGATGCAGAAATTCAAGAGGGTGCACCGGGGTGCCCCGGGGGTGGGTAGAGAGTCAAGAGGGAGTGCGTCGAAGGATGCAAAAGGTCCAGGTTGCGCGTGGGGGATGCAGAAATTCAAGAGAGTGCACGGGGGGTAGTGCGTCGGGGGTGCGTCCAGAGGGTGCACCATGACCTTCAAGGTCAAATTGCATGACCTTCAAGGTCAAATTGTCGGAACTTCAAGGTCAAATTTTTCTAGGTCATATTGCATGACCTCAAAGGTCATTCAAGGTCAAATTGTCGGAACTTCAAGGTCAAATTGTCGGATCCAACCCTTTACCAGACCCGTGCACCCTTACCCTACCCGCGCACCACCACCCTACCCGCGCAACCCGACGCACCCTCTTGACTTCTGCATCCCTCGACGCACTCCCGCGCACCAGATGCACCCTCTTGACTTCCTGCATCCCTCGACGCACCCCCGCGCAACCCGACGCACTCCCAGGTACCCCCGTGCACCCTCTTGAATTTCTGCATCCCCAGGCACCACGCGCAACCTGGACTTCCTGCATCTCCTGTGCAACCACTAACCACCCCGCGCAACCCGACGTACTTGACTCTCTGCATCTGCTACCCAACCCCGGTGCACCCCTATGCACCCTCTTGACTTTCTGCATCCCTCGACGCACTCCCGCGCACCCGATGCACCCTCTTGACTTCCTGCATCCTTCGACGCACCCCCGCGCAACCCGACGCACCCTCTTGAATCTCTGCATCCCCCAGGCACCCCCGTGCACCCTCCGGACAGGCTGTAACCCTTGCGCAACCCCCCTTGCACTGGCTGCATCCTCCGTTCACGAACTGATTAGCTTGAACATTTTGAAACAATAATTTCGCCGAAACAACCAACGCGTGCCGGAAACAACACATGACAAGACGGCGCCTAAAGAACCAACGCTTGAGGAGCGCAACACATATTGTTTGAAAAATGTTCATTCTATAGAAGTTCTATTGTTAATCGGCTGTTTCTAGCACGCGTGCTTCTTCGCGCGCGCGGTGCGTCGCATCGGGAGATTCACCTTGGATACACCCCGAGTAGCGCCTAATTGCATTCCAAAATTCCAATAAATACGCCACAAAAGTCTCTAAATGCACATAAAACCCTCTAAATACACCAAAAAGCATAAAAGGCACTCCCTCAAGCCAGAAAAAAACGCAACATTGCAAAATTGTCCTACTCCAGCGCTACGGATATGTGAGCGTGTAGTTTGCTGTTTCAGCTTATGCCATTCAGCGGAAATATACAATAACATTAAGCTGCATAAACATGAATCCCTCACCTGCCTTTTAAGTTAAACCTTCACATGAGTGTCGCTTCTTGTTCTTCCCATTTACACATTCACATGAATGACGCTCTTTGTTCTCCTAATTAGCACTCTCACAAGTGGTATTGGGGACTTATTTAGAGTATTTTGGTACATAATTCCTTGCTTTTGAAGTATTAAGTGCTTCTTATGGGTGTACTTAGGCCCCTTTGCTTTATTTGGAGGCTTCGTGGGGTGTATTTCGTACATTTTTGGAGTACTTAGGGGCAATTTCAACGTATTTACTGGGTATTTGCAACCGTAAGCCACTGTTGCGAAATTATTCTTTCAATTATTATTCCTATCGTTAATCAGCTGTTTCCTGCACGCGTGCATCTGCGCGCGCGACTGCGCGGCGCGATGTCCCGGGAGATTCATCTTGGGGTACACCCCGAGATGCGCCGATGTTGCAATTTTTTATGGTTTCTTGTTCTTTTCTAAATTAAAAATGTTCGATTATCATTTCTACGATAAACTCATTTCTAAAACACATCGCATTCGGGGTTAATCCCGCTCATCTTAACTACACATCCGTGCGCTTGTCGCTGAGTAGTGGTCCAGCGCTCAAACATGTAAGTACTCTCCGTTTCTACTCTCTCTCTCTCTCTCTCTCTCTCTCTCTGTGTGTGTGTGTGTGTCTTTCATGCTTTCCTTTTTCCTATTATTCTTTGTTATTCTTGATTCTTTGAAAGATTAGCAATTATTGGAATGTATAGAATATTTTTGAAAGTTTTAACATTTTTGAAAGATTAGGCATTTTTTGAAAGCTTAGACATTCTTTCAAATTTTGGCTTCGCCTGAAAAGCGTCGAAATTACACAAAAAAACAGTAAACACGTTCCAAATGCCCCTAAATACACCAAACCTACCCCAAATACACTCCAAGAAGCCTCCAAATACAGCAAAAAGGGCCTAAGTACACTCCCAAGAAGCCCCACCAAACCTATCGCAAATACACTCCAAGAAGCCTCCAAATACAGCAAAAAGGGCCCAAGTACACCCCCAAGAAGCCCCTAATACTTCAAAAAGCAAGAAACTACCTCAGGTTTTATATAACCTATTTCTGAAATGTATTACCGTATCTCATTGGTTAAACGCACGCTGTATCGAGTGAGTCGGGGATTCATATTTCAAACCTATTTATTCCAACGCCTTTACTTTGTAAGATGCGGTTATGAATCAAATTAAAGTTTTTACTTACGTCTAACATATTCCTACATGTTTTCGGAGGGAATGCCGGAATGATGATGATGATGATGTGTATATAAGGTCCATGTAATCATAATTTTTCACAATCGTTTAAAACGCCTTAATGATACCAAAACTGCAATTTCAGTTATATTTCAAACCGAGCGCTAGCGACACGATTCAGTACAAGCATTAAAATGCATCGTAAGCGGTCAGCAGCAAAACTGCTACACTGTTTATTTTCTCCTCAACCGAAACGCTTCCTTGTGAATAAAGTATATCAGATTTAATCCCCTGAGAAGATGCGATTCTGTTCTTTTCAGAAAAACGCGCTGCACACACAAAAGCTGTGCCTTTAACAGCCCATGTAATCAAAATTGCTCACATCCGTTTAAACACCTTGATGACACTAAAACCGCAAATTCAGTTATATTTCAAAACAAACGGTGACTTTCTGCTTCGGCACGATTTAGGTTAAAGCATAACAATACATCGTAAGCAGTCAGCAGAAAAACTGCTACACGTGTATATTTTCTCCGCAACCGAAAAGCTTCCTTATAAATCAAGTATATGACATTTTGTCCCCTAAGAAGATGCAATTCTGTTCTTTCGAGAAAAACGTGCTGCACAAACAAAAAGTTATGCGTTTAACAGCCCATGTAATCAAAATAGTTCTCAACCGTTTATACATATTGATGGCACACAAAAAAACTGCAGTTTAAGTTATATTTCAAACTACTTGTCCTTTTAAACACGGAACTTTACTTTGCTGTTGGTTTGCTACCATCATGGAAGTTACTCAAGTGACCGTCACCCGCGAAGTTCTTTATATTTTGACTTCTGGACGTGTATATAGAGAATTACTAACTCGTCAAGAGCAAATCTCCCCTTGCACTCCTGAAGCTGAAAGCGCCATAGGTATAAAATTTAGAGTATCGAGAAACTTTACGTTTAAGTATCTTATTCGATATATTCTGTTTCCATTCATGATCAGTTCGGGTTCCCATTTCAAAGTGCTCACCATATGTTTCAAAATAAATTGGCCATCGTAGGATCGTAAATTGTGGGCCAAAACGACTACATCCCATGATTTAAACCTAGCTTGCGCAGCATACTCTAAAATGTGCTTCACCGTGTCCTTATCGTACACCCACTCCCTCACGCCACATTGCGTACAGTAGGCAGTGTTTTCATTTTCGTTAATACACTTTGAACATGCCTGATACAAGACACACTAATTGGGCACATGCACCCGCACTTCTGGATTTTCTGCATACTCGGCATCCTGTATACATTCGAAGTCGATAAACATAAATATAAATGGTTTCTTGGATAAAGAGGCCTTATACGGTTGAATGTAGCATAGATGATTCCCCTCTACTTGTTTCTTACAGTTCGTACAATATACGAGGGCCGTTTTTTTCAACCTCCGATAGGCTATAAATAAAACACAAGTTCATATAAAACAATTTTATTACCAAAAGAATAGTACACTTATGGTTACTTTTCGACATAATCACCGAAGAGATTGAGACATTTGTCATATCTGTGGACAAGCTTTTCAATTCCCTCTTCAAAGAAAGTTGCCGCCAGTGAAGTCAAGTAGTCCTTGACGTTCGTTTGAAGGTCCTCATTGGTTTGAAATCGCTTCCCACCAAGCCACGTCTTCAGTTGAGGAAAAAGGTGAAAGTCACTGGGTGCTAAGTCAGGACTGTATGGCGGATGATCGAACATGTCCCATCCAAATTGGTCGAGAAGCCGTTGAGTTGCTGCCGCAGTGTGTGGACGGGCATTATCGTGGATCAGAACAACTCCAGCAGTCAGCCTTCGTCTTCGTTTGTTCTGAATGGCTCTACGTAAACGTCGTAAAGTTACACTTCGCAATTCGCACTTGGCGGGAGCATCAATAATGGTGGCCATGTTTACGTGGCTGTAGCACAACGCCGACTGACGACTGAATGTCAACAATGGCGGAGTGTGTAGTGCGCGAGCTGCGCAGTCGCCGACAGGGCATACCCGCTTTCTGCTGCCCGCGTAGCGTCGGCATGGAGCGATCGGAGGTTGAAAAAAAAAAACAGCCCTCGTATCTCTCCGCACTGGTGCTGCGTTTTTCTGTTTCCTGCACTGTACAGTTTATCGCACTTTAAACATACTTTTTCAACATCACATACGGAGAACTGCTTAAAATAAACGGCTCCTTTCTTCAAATGTTTTTCGAAGCACTGCCGGTTACAAACATCGCATGGCACGTAGGTTTCAATATTAGGATGGTAGTCAAGGTGACATTTAGTACATTGTTTATCGCACTTGTGCCTTTCCTGTTCGACCTTACATGGAACACTGCAGTATCTGCAATACCAACGACATTTGAAAGCTTTGTGCAATTGAACAATGGCATTAAAATGACCTTCGTGGTACATGATATCAATACATTTATCGGTAAGCGTATTTGGTTTGTACAGAACATTTTTCCGGTATGATCTCCGAACACTGTAATGCAATAGCCGGGAGTAGTAGAATTTCCTTCCTTCCAGATCAATTTGCATAAATTTGCATAACGTCGCGACACCGCCGTCGGTGGGAGGGGGGAGGGGAGGGGGGTGTGAGGACCACCCAAGATGTTGCAGGTGGTATGGAAGGGACAGACATGTAACGACTTGCACTCCCAGGGCTTTTTTTAATGGAAGCCATAAATTATTGTAAAGTATGTTGCAGATACAGGCGTCGTGACATCTGACGTCTGTGGAAGGGGGAGATGAGATCGGCCATCTGTTACTTGACAAAGTTTATGTGTTATGGAAGGGGGCATACATGTCTCGAGAGGTTTCTGTGATATGTTGTTGGATTGAACATCTGTTAAGGGTTAACCGGCGTCGATGTTATGTGAAAGGATGCAGCCATGTTTAATGACCCTCATAAATAAGGGGCCTGAGATCGACCACCTGTTACTCGACAAAGATTATGCGTTCATACTTTAAACTTATTTTCACTTTGTTTTTAATCGCGTTACGAATGTTTTCTTCTCAAGATTACAATGTGCGCCTTCTTAGAACTGCTTATGACAAAAAACGTTTTTTATTTTCTTCATCGGCTTAAAGATACAGAGTTTGAATTTAGGTGGAACACTTCATTTACGTATACAATATTCTTAATACCTGCTAATATTCTAAAGCATTTGCGCTAGCTTCTTTTTTCTGATCTATCTGCGAACTGATTTTCGTGAGATAATTAGATAGAGGATTACTTAATATTTCAGACTCAAAAGTATACTCTGGAAGCGGTTGTTTCACACACACACACACCCACACACACACACATACACGCACGCACATAGTCATGCACATACACACGAACACGCACATGTACAAGCAAGCACCATAGAGAGGGAGAGAAAGAGAGAGGGAGGGAGTGAGAGAGGAAACAAAAAACTTTCGGAGAAAAGACCAAATTCTGTGCAAAAGTTACACACAACCGTTTAACCTCGCATTTGGCCAGTGATGACCAACTGGGCATTTAATTAACTACATTGACGGTCTCCAAATAATCTCCCATTCAAGGAAATATGTAATGTATTTCTTCATATAGAGAGGGAAAGAAAGAGAGAGAGGGAGGGAGTGAGAGAGGAAACAAAAAACTTTCGGAGAAAAGACCAAATTCTGTGCAAAAGTTACACGCAACCGTTTAACTTCGCATTTGGCCAGTGATGACCAACTGAACATTTAATTAACTACATTGAAGGACTCCAAATAATCTCCCATTCAAGGAAATATGTAATGTATTTCTTCATTTACAGTTGCTTACAGGAGAACATTCTTCAGTTCTTGTAAAAGGGTTTTAGCGCTAAGAATGAAAAGATAACCGTAATTGGTGAAGCGTAATAACGAATGTACACCACTTAGCGAAATTTAAATTGATCCCACTTGGAAATCAATACCATTCTTTTACTTTCAATGTTTATGACCAATGCACGGCGCCAGCAATTAATGCTAATTTTTAAAAAATCATTTGAAATAAATAGTCCTCTGGCTAAGAACGTAAATAGTACTCCATCTATAGAATAACATGAAAATTGATGGGAAAATAAAAGGTAACTGCAGTGGTTGATAGCCATTGGATCTATGTTCGAATCTCATGGATGTAACTCAAATAAATCTGAATATAAATAGTGTACTCATGAAACAAATGGTTTAAAATGAATATATCAGGCATACACACACACGCACGCACACACATGCACACACATACACGTACACATACGCACATAGTCATACACACTCACATGCACACACATACACGTACACATACGCACATAGTCATACACACTCACATGTATACGAATGTACTGAGGAGAAGCGTCATTTGCAGTTATAACATCTTTTTCAGACTGTACCGCACGTAGAAAAGGAAATATCTTTGGATGACAGAGGGGAGAGGGAAAATCGAAAGTCTCAAAACGCTCTATACAGGGCTCGCTAGACTAGTGGAGGGGAGGATTTTGAAATCGCTATAAAAACGATTGCCCGATAGACGAATTATTCAGTCTGTATTATTGCACAGCCAACACCCATCAGACAGCAATTTTTCCTTCTTCGGGATATTCATCCAGACTTCATTTATAAAAAGGTAAGCGATTCATTTATAATTACAGTGATATAATTATAGAGAGTGTTTATTTGCAAGAAAATATATTGAAGGGAATTTTCTCTTATCAGTGATAAAAGATGTATAGACTGCGTGCATTTTTCAAGAATATTTCTTGTTCAAATCACAATCGAAATTATTAACTTATAAGATGCTCATTGCTCCATAATTATAGAGAGTGTTTATTTGCAAGAAAATATATTGAAGGGAATTTTCTCTTATCAGTGATAAAAGATGTATAGACTGCGTGCATTTTTCAAGAATATTTCTTGTTCAAATCACAATCGACATTATTAACTTATAAGATGCTCATTGCTTCATTTAACTTATAAAATGCTCATTGCTTCATAATTATATCGTAATCTCTATTATTTCAGGAAAACAAGATGCATCCTAGAAAAAATTGGGTAAATAAATTGACCCTTGCCGGCAGAAAGCGTAAAGCTCCCGACAGCGAGCAAGCGTCGCCAATATTGCCTGGGGTGGATTACATCATTCCACCGCCCACAGATTTTCAAGATGATGAATGTTCCTGTCGGAATTGCGGCTATAGGATTGCACTTGAATGGCTTGAAAACACTAATGCAGGTATGCAATACTCTTTTCATAGTTTTGTATTTTTACTTTTTACCACTTTCCCCATTGCATGCAACTATGGGTTTCTTTCAGAAGATTGTGGTAATTATTTCTTTTCATTGTTTTGTATTTGTACTTTTTACCACTTTCCCCATTGCATGCAACTATGAGTTTCTTTCAGAAGATTGCGGTAATTATTAATTAGTTTTTCCACCGCATCTCCTGCTCGATAAGACATAGGTCACTCTATTGTAACTTTTAAACTAAGGGCCTGAACATAGGCGAATTTATACTCAAATAAATTCTCTAATTGAGATCTTCAAGTATATATATAGTTATTTTTTGTATATATTAATCTAGTTATTTTACTTTCAAATTTTACATTTTAAATTTTAACTTTTGGTCTCATATGTGTTGTATAGCAGATAAAGAATAACTGTAATTGACAAAATGGATATAGTTTCAAATAAACATAGTCTCTGTATCATTTATATATTAGAAAGATATATATCAAAGGCATATAATGCGCAATACGCTTATCTACATTTACAGCCATCCGCCAACTAAGAAATAGAGTATAATGAAATGGTTTATGCTTCAAGCACTTTTTAGTCTCGCAAAGCAGGTTGTAGTGTAATAATATTGGAATATAAGAAAAGTAATTTGCCATTAGCTATCATTGTGTGTGTTTTTTCAATTATATCATTCTCGATAGTAGAGCTTGTTTCACTATATTTAATCTTACAGGATTTTAAGCTAGTAATATGATTAATTTCTCTGATTTCAGAGCCAGGACCAATGCCTGATCCCGAAGCCGAATGGTGCGGTTGCACCAATTGCGTGTACAGGATCCGGCTCTGCGAGCTGTTACATCCCATGCAATGTAAGTGCATTTGACAAATTATTTTCATTAATTAGAAGCATGCATTCTTTCCATTAATGTGTACTTTAGCATATACATGCATATTATACTGCTTGCGCTTTCTTCTCCTTCTCCTTCCTTCTCCTTCTTCTCCATCTCCTTCCTTCTTCTCCATCTCCTTCTTCTTCCTTCTCCATCTCATTATTATTATTATTATTATTATTATTATTATTATTATTATTATTATTATTATTATTATTATTATTATTATTATTATTATTATTATTATTATTATTATTATTATTATTATTATTATTATTATTATTATTATTATTATTATTATTATTATTATTATTATTATTATTATTATTATTATTATTATTATTATTATTATTATTATTATTATTATTATTATTATTATTATTATTATTATTATTATTATTATTATTATTATTATTATTATTATTATTATTATTATTATTATTATTATTATTATTATTATTATTATTATTATTATTATTATTATTATTATTATTATTATTATTATTATTATTATTATTATTATTATTATTATTATTATTATTATTATTATTATTATTATTATTATTATTATTATTATTATTATTATTATTATTATTATTATTATTATTATTATTATTATTATTATTATTATTATTATTATTATTATTATTATTATTATTATTATTATTATTATTATTATTATTATTATTATTATTATTATTATTATTATTATTATTATTATTATTATTATTATTATTATTATTATTATTATTATTATTATTATTATTATTATTATTATTATTATTATTATTATTATTATTATTATTATTATTATTATTATTATTATTATTATAATTATTATTATAATTATTATTATTATTATTATTATTATTATTATTATTATTATTATTATTATTATTATTATTATTATTATTATTATTATTATTATTATTATTATTATTATTATTATTATTATTATTATTATTATTATTATTATTATTATTATTATTATTATTATTATTATTATTATTATTATTATTATTATTATTATTATTATTATTATTATTATTATTATTATTATTATTATTATTATTATTATTATTATTATTATTATTATTATTATTATTATTATTATTATTATTATTATTATTATTATTATTATTATTATTATTATTATTATTATTATTATTATTATTATTATTATTATTATTATTATTATTATTATTATTATTATTATTATTATTATTATTATTATTATTATTATTATTATTATTATTATTATTATTATTATTATTATTATTATTATTATTATTATTATTATTATTATTATTATTATTATTATTATTATTATTATTATTATTATTATTATTATTATTATTATTATTATTATTATTATTATTATTATTATTATTATTATTATTATTATTATTATTATTATTATCACATTGGATGTCTTATTGTTATTTCGAATATATGTAGCTAATATGTCTAGTTTTTCTTTATTATTGTTTAATTGCTACATGTTTCTTTTATTAAAGATGGTGAACCAATGTCCGTGCAGGAGGATCTCCAGCGTCCAGCAGCACCAGAGGTTTCAGTGCGAGACCCGAAGAGGCTCCGTCACACCAGCAGCGAAGAAGACCACATCCCTCCCGCATCCATCAGGAACACAGGAAACCCGAGGGAGGAGGAAGCAGTGGCGGGGCCTTCAGGTCTCTGCAGGCCATCTCCTTCTTCTTCATCATCATCATCATCATCATCACCGGCAGAAAGGGTATGTAGAAATGATCATTTTGACCTAGAATGCAAAACTATCGAGTCAGCATTCAAGGGCCGTATCTTCAACAGCAAAATTGAAAATACGGCGGGAATAATGGTCCCCAGCGAGTTTCTGGATGAATGCAAGAGTCTCGTTATTAGAGAAATTGAATCCACATTAAAGAGGAGCATATCCGGATTAAAGATGAGTTGTTCACTGAACGTCTCATACTTAATTCAGACACCTGACCATGAAAACGTGGAATCGGTTTATTTTAATTCCAAGACTAAAGAGATCCAGCAATCAACTAACGTGAATGATATCTTCCGTGCAATGAAAAATGAAATTTTAGAAAACCTAGCCTGTTTTGAAGGCCAAGCAAGTTCAAAGACTTTGTTCGCAATCCACTCGCTAGTAAACAGCGCAGCAGAATATAATCCTCTTCGCGCTTCAGGGTATATTGAGTTGCCTGCATGCATCAGGAGGAAGAATGCTATTCTTAACATTAAGAATAATGATGATTTTTGTTTCGCTTGGTGCATGTTGGCTTCAAAATTTCCCGCTAAGATAAATAGATGTCGTCCATCATCGTACCCTAGGAACTTGCTATTCAAAGCATTCAATTATGAGCAAATTACATTCCCATTTCCAATTGATCAAATTGAACGATTTGAGAAGCAAAATCCTGATGTATCTATAGCTGTATTTGCTCTAAATGCCAACAACTCGGTGGAGTCTATTCGCAAACCATCAGAGAGGAAGGCTAGCCAGGTTAACCTGCTGATCATCGATGATGGTGATAAGTCTCATTACTGCCTCATTACCAACATATCGAGGCTTATTAGAAGTCAGATAACTGCAGATCGCAAGAAAATGTGGCTATGCGAAGCATGCATGACAAGGTGTCCTAATGAGGATGCCTTGAGATTGCATAAACTGAAATGCAATAAATGTCAGACACTCAAAATGCCTGCGCAGGGTGAGAGTTTGTCGTTTAATGCATATTCCAAGTCTGCTCCTGTACCTTTTGTTATTTATGCAGATATCGAATCTGTTTTGAGGAAGGTTCACTCATGCGAGCCCTCAGACGCAGAGAGCTGGACCCGATCCATACAAGAGCATGAGGCGATATCTATAGCGCTGAAAGTTATATGTAGGCATGACCAGTCATTGTCGCGATTTAAGCTCTTCAGAGGTGCTAATGCACTCGATGGCTTCTTCACTGAACTTAGGAAGATTGGTGATGAAGTCATTGAGGTATACAAGCAAATTATACCGCTGCAAATGACACCCCTGAATGAGCTGGATTTCACCAATGCTGATCAATGTCATATATGCAGGAAAGGTTTTGCTATAGATGATATCAGGGTGAGGGACCATTGCCATATCACTGGAGCATATCTCGGAGCGGCACATAATGCTTGCAATTTGAATAGGAAATTGCCGAACTTCATTCCAATTTTTTTTCATTGCTTAAGCAATTATGATAGCCACTTCTTGATAAGGCACATGGCTTATGACAATGGGAACATTTCATGTATAGCGCAATCTTCTGAACGTTATATTGCATTTAGCAAAAGGTATAGGGGCATAGAATTCAGGTTCCTCGACAGCTACAAGTTTCTTGATGATAAGTTATCCAACCTAGCTGATATGCTAGATGGCGATGACTTCAAGGTCACTAATGCCGAGTATTCGAACCCAGAACACCTGCAGCTAATGAAGTGCAAGGGAATATTTCCATATACGTATCTAGATTCTGTCGAAAAGCTCCAAGAAGAGGAGCTTCCGCCCATCGAGCTTTTCGATGGTATTTCGGAAGAGGAATATGCCCATGCGCTTAAGGTGTGGAGCACATTCAACATAAAGAATCTCGGGGAATATAGTGATCTTTATTTGAAGACAGATACGCTTCTTTTAGCGGATGCTTTTGAAAAGTTTAGAGACTTGTCACTGGAGATGTATCATCTGGACCCAGCATGGTACTACACCTTACCATCGCTAGCTTTCGACGCCATGCTGAAAACAACTGGAGTCGAATTAGAGTTACTATCGGATCCCAGTATGCTAGAATTTTTCGAGAAAGGTATTCGTGGGGGTCTTTGCACAGCATCAAAGCGCTACTCCAAAGCCAACCATGAATATATGGCAGACTATAAGCCTGATCAAAAAAGGAACTTTCTAGCATATTTGGATGCTAATAACTTATATGGGTGCTCAATGACAAAAACTTTACCGCATGGCAACCTGAGATGGCTTGAGAGGAATGAAATAGAGAGCATAAACTTCGCCAGGATCCCCGAGGACTCCAAGACAGGATATGTTCTAGAAGTAGATCTAGAGTATCCTGACCATCTCCACGACGCCCATAATGATCTTCCTCTCTGCCCCCAGAGTGAGATACCACCCGGCAGCCAATACAAGAAACTGATTGCAAGTCTCACTGACAAAAGCAAATATGTCTTGCATTATAAAACCTTGCAGCAGTGCTTAGAATTAGGGCTGATATTGAGACATATTCATCGGGTGGTATCGTATGACCAAGCTAAATGGCTTAAGGTTTATATTGACCTTAATGCCAATAAGCGAGCCAGGGAAACTTCTAAGTTTGGTCAAAACCTCTGGAAGAAAATGAACAACGCTGTGTACGGCAAGTTTATGGAAAACGTGCGTAACCACCGTGATTTCCATATAGTAACTGCCTGGAAGCAAGCGCGGAAATATACGGCACGTCCAACGTATATAAGGAGCATTCTTTTCCATGAAAACTTGGTTGGCATAGAGTTGGCTAGAGAGGAGATCCTCATGAACAAGCCAATCTATATTGGTCAGGCGATATTAGACATCTCAAAATTTATTATGTATGATTTTTTTTATCATGTAATGAAACCCCATCTGAATGATCTTGTCCTGGATTATATGGACACAGATTCATTCATTCTGGAAACAAGTTCCGATATATACCACTTCATGAAGATACATCCCCACCTTTTTGATACCTCAAATTATGCACCCGATAATGTATATGGGATAAAGCCGGCCAATAAGAAAAAGATTGGGTTGTTTAAAGATGAATTGGGTGGAAGGGTGATGACCGAATATGTTGGTCTCAGAGCAAAGCTCTACAGCTATAAATATGACAAACAAACGGTTATGAAGGCGAAGGGGATTACCAAAGGTGGAATGCGAACAATCACCTTTGAGAAATATTTCGAGTGTCTGCTGGATTTGAATAAAAAATTTTTGGCTAAACAAATTTGCTTCAGAAGCACCAAACATAAAGTTTCGACGGTCGAAATTAATAAAATTGCATTGCACGGAGGAGACACTAAGCGTAAGCTTATTGATGGCTCCCATGCAACACTTGCGTGGGGCCATTATTCCCTCAGGTCTTCATGAGACATTACACCATAACTTGGATGCCCCATCTCCATCTCAGTGTACATATGTATATATGTATAAAATGTATAAATGTATACTTTTTATTTATTATTATTTTATTGTAAATACTATTCTTAAAGGGATAGGAACTTTTTAGAAAATAAAAAAACATACATATATGTTTTGAGATGCAGTGTTCTTTATTTCACTATGATTGTTTTTTTACAATAAATCCTTCCTGTCAATCCACTGGCTATTAGGGAATCCATACCACTTCACAAGAATCCTGTTTCCTTGGTGCCTCAAGATCTTCTCAACCAAATAAGTGTTGGGAAATAATGATGAGTGAAGTTCATGACCGTAGAAAGCTCCCTTTATTTCCTCGCCGTCCTTATCCTTTAGAATGTATGTGACGGGATTGGTTTGCTTCACCTTAGCCACTTTGAAGATTTCAACGCTCCAGTTTGGTTCAAACCCCTTTTCAAAATGTCCTTTATTTTTTGATATCCTCACATAATCACCAACACTAAACTTTCTGGCACTCCTCTTCTCTATTGGCGGCTCATCATAATTGTAAACAGACAAAAGAAGATCATTGTTCTGCACTTCACGAGGCTTCATTCGGATAGTGGTGTGGTAAGTGTCATTGTATTTTGCAATGATTCTAGGTAAGAGATCTAGCCACTTGTAGGAACCTTGGGCTAGAAACTCTCGATACATCATATTCTTTAATGTTCTTATTAACCGTTCCACGGCTGCAGCCTTGACATGTGTATAAGTACTGTAGTGATTGATATTATACTTCTCCATTAAATTCTTGAAGTGTTTGTTATAAAATTCTTTCCCGTTATCACTCTGTATATGTCTGGGAGGTGTTTTCATGTCATGTAATATATCCTCCATAGCCTTTGAAACTTGGAGCCCCGACTTGGTCTTTAATGGCTTGGCATACGCCATTTTAGAGTAGAAGTTGACTGCAATAAGGATATATTTGAAGTTCTTATTTATTCTTGCATGCGGTATCATCTCCACCAGGTCGATCTGCACCAGATCATGTAGTCCTTTACTGATGATCTTGCGTCGTAAAAAATTCCTCCGTGCAGGAGCATGAAGTTCACTAGCTATATGTTGCTTTACTTGGGTCATGCTATAATTTTAGCCGATTTCAGTTCTTGAATTATCTCCCTAATTTCTTGGGTATGATTGTTATTTCCTGCGTCCCTAGATGCAACTAGAAGCCTGAGGCGATTTACCAGGTCGTTGGGGTCGTTCCAATAGATGTAGTCTTGCTCTGCGCCAGGACGATGCTCCTTCCACTCCAATCCTAAACCTTTGTGTTTCTTCACTAATGGACGTATAACACTTTTATACTTGTATGAATTGCCCGCCCTCAGCTGTCCATGCTTGCTATAGTTTCGTCGATGCACTAGAGTTGATCTCAGTATTTTTCCATAAGTATCCAGATCCTCTTCTGTATATGCATGCATTTCAGGGATCCTCTTAAAAATGAGTTCACTTAATCCAGGTGTAACCTCATACGCTTCTTCACCTACTCGAATTCGATTATTAATAAAGTCAATGATCTTGTTTCCCAGCATGTAGCTACCATCTTCGTATCTTATACCATATGATGCATCTAATTCATTTCTGTCCTTCTTTCGAACTTTCTGGAGATAGCTAATTATTTTTTCTCTTTTCTCATCCTCAACTGGCACATTATTTTTTATCTTGCTTTCCTCCGCCGGTGTTGTAGGTGTATTGTTTTTCTGGAGTTGTAATATATCACGCAGAGGTTCTGTTACTGGTTGAAGAGCCTCGCTCATTACTCTCTGGGTATCAAGCTGGTGCCCTTTTAACGCTCTCAACTTTTCGCGTATAGCCTTAGAATGCTTGGCTATAGATTCCTTTAGTCTTATGCTTTCACTGTCCATTGTGCAAATGGTATGATGCTAAGAGATTGCATTTATTTATAGCATCGGTGGTGGTAAGAGTTTATATTCAAGCACTAACTCGATGTGTAAAGCACCTCGATCGAATGCACGATTAGTAAGTGGAGTGAATGATATGCGATCGTCCTTTTTAATGATTACAGGAAAGGTCTTAATGGTATCCTTGTTTATTGAGATTGTAATGTCGGTTTTGCGATTAGCAGGTATACGTTCGCCGCTCCTCAATTCTTGTTCTGGCACTACAATAGTGCACGATAAGAGATTTGCATCTATTGTAAATGAATAGTATCTGCCAGCTGTAGAAAGTATGTACGCACCGTTACCAGTCCTGGGAGGAAACGCTTGTAGTTGAATAACAAGATGTCCTCTCATTAATGATAGCCTCGTTTTCAATGTATCTACTGTTTTAGCAATCTGTTCGGTAACTGCCTTTGTACGTTCAAAATTGGTGCCAAACTCTTTGCTCTGCCTGCTCATTTCACTTGAGAGCATATTACATCTATTTTCTAGTGTTTGATGGTCTTCTTTAGCTTGAGTAATAGAATTCTTCAGCGAATCCTCAGTTTCTTTTGTAGACTGCGCCAGTGCATCCATCGCATTGTTTGTCTTGTTCAAATGTTCTCTAATTGTTTTCAGGTTCTTGTCTATCAGTTTTTCAATTTCCCTTATAACAAATTTGTTTAAGTTATTCCATGTCTCGTTTGCCTTTTGAATAATCATGCTTCGGAGAAATCTTTTATTTACAGCGTCCAGATCTCCCACAGGATCTGCTATATCAATGATTCGCTTTTTGCTAAATATGATGTTGCCATTATTATCTCGCGGCTGAATGCGAGAGTTCATATACTCAGTAAAGAACTTTCTATTTACCACATCATTATCATGAATAGGATCTAATAATACTTTTAATCTGGTATTATCAATCACTATGTTATTTTCTTGATCTCTTTTGAAAATATACTTTGAAACCAAATCCTTGATCATGACCTTAACGCTTGTCTCAATTCTCCCAGTATTCTGCTGCGAGAAAACAATCATCCTATTTTCGAGTGCATCCACATATCGTTTAGTGCTCGCGTCATTATCTTCTTCAGGATCCTGGACAATACATAGCCTCTTGTTCTTAAATTGATAATTGCCTTTCCCATCTCTGTTAATGATAAAGTGCTGAAGTGATCTTTTGGTTGAGGGAGCTCTCTGTGCTCCGAACCTGTCAATACTCATGATGAACTTCAAATGACATTTTCCTTATTTTCTACTTTAATATATACATCAAACCCATTCCTATATCGACCGCCATTGATAGAGAATTCAGGAACAATTGTTACGAATGGTCTTCCTTCTGATCCACTCTCCCAGACGCCTTTGCACAAGTCTTTAAATTCTGTATATGTCATGTCAGTGTTTACATAATCTTCATATATGTGTTTCAGATTTAAATTATCTTGTCTAAACAGAATAATCATATTGGTATTATCGCGAATTAAATGTTTCGGGACTTTCGCATAGGACTGTGCTAAATATATTGAGTCGACGTTTCGATGTCTTCCCATGCTGTAAAAGGAGGCAATCTTTCCTTGCTTTTCAGTGATGACATCATCAAATATAAATATTGAGTTTTCTTTAACGTCGGTGGGATGTAATACGCTTTCTCCATCCTCATAGGTTTTTATTTCGATGCCATCAATGTTTCCGAGTAGGTTTATGAGATATTGATACTTTGGTTGATAAAGGGACTTTGAGTATATGTGCACATTTTCAAAGCGCAAGCCATTCTCATGAAGCAGCCAATTCAGAAGTACATTGGTTTTTCCTGCACTGGAACTTCCTAGAATAAGAGCTCTGACGTTAGAAGGAAATAGCTTCCCATATCGTTCGCGCCTGAAATCACTTTCAAAGTCTAGCACCTGAATAGGTAGGGAGCAATCTTGCTTCATAAGCTCCATCCTAACGACTGAATTTTAAGTGCATACCTAGTGTTTATATATACACTTGCGAAAATGGGGTATCTTAATGGATGTGAAATTCTTCAATAGGAGACGTTAGATTCGAAAAAAAAAATGTATAAAATATGATGGCAAATCATAAAATAGAGTAGTTTATGATGGTACATAGGAGGAGTAAGACCTCCAGAGGATCAGGGATACTTAACTCCCTTATTAATCGCCTGCCATTTGAAGTACACTTACCCGGTTACAGATATTGCGGTCCAGGGACAAAACTAGAAAAACGCCTCAAGAGAGGAGATCCTGGAATTAATTCTTTGGACGAAGCTTGTAAATTTCACGACATCGCCTACGCAGAGCGCAAGGACTCCGCCTCGCGAAATATTGCAGATAAAATATTAGCAGAGAAGGCCTGGAAAAGAGTTCAATCATCAGACGCTAGCCTAGGGGAAAAGTTGGCTGCAAGGCTGGTAACATCAATTATGAAGGGCAAGGTAGCTATTGGTGCAGGATCCCGGAAAAAGAAGCATGGTGGATTTCTGCCTCTCATACCAATTATTGCAGCCTTAGGGGCTGCAGCCGGAGGTGCAGCTCAAATTGCAGCAGCAGTGAATAAGAAGAAAGCTGCAGATAAACAGCTTGCAGAAATGACGCGACATAACAGGGAGATGGAAGCAAAAGGAAAAGGTCTCCGAGGGAGAAAAAGTAATAAAAAAAAGATTAACAAGAAGAGAACTGGTGGTTTTCTCCCAATGCTACCGCTCGGCGCATCTTTAGCTCTTGCTTCCAAAATTGCCAGAACCATAAAAGCAAATAAGTCTACTAAAGGAAATGGTCTGAAGAGGAGGAAGCAGTCCCAGAATAAGCATCCTTCAAAAAAAAAACTCCGGTCAGGGGCTATACTTGTCCCGGAAAAAGCCCTAAGTAACATTGAGCTTGCATTATACGCTCGTCGTTTAAGAATTCCCCATTTTAGAGGTGTATATATGCTCGATAAGCTACCTTCAAAGCCATATCAACGAGAGAGGATTATTGTCAATCTCGATTACTCTGATAATGAAGGAACGCATTGGGTAGCTATAAAGAAGGAAGGTGATATCGCGTTTTATTTCGATAGCTTTGGAAACTTGAAACCTCCGAAAGAGGTAGAAAGCTATCTCAAAGGAGTTAAGCTGATGTATAATACAAGAAGATTTCAGAGTTTTAGCTCAGTTATCTGTGGACACCTGTGCTTGCAATTTCTAACACAATGAGTTACACTATTGCTGTTAGCGGGAATGATTCCGATCTTACCACCTACCTGAATCCCCCTCTGAGGATTGATCCTCGCGGGAATTATGAAATTGCTCTTCTGAATTTTGAAACCTTCTATTCCATTCCCAATGTGGACGAGAGCAATAATCTCTTCCATTACATTTCCAATGACACTCTTAAGGTCATCGATATTCCGCCTGGAACTTACGAAATTGCTGATATTAATACTTACCTCAAAGATAAGCTTAAATTCGATGAAAACGACTTCTTTATTCGTCCTAATAATAACACAATGAAGGCTGAAATCAAGTGCCCCTTTTCTATTGATTTTTCTAGGGGGCGTTCTATTGGATCTCTTTTAGGATTCAGTGAAAACAAAGTTATTGCTCCTAATCAGGTGACTGAATCTGATTTCCTAGTAAACATATTTAAGGTGAGCATCATTCGAATCGAATGCAGTATTGCGACAGGCTCTTTCATCGATTATAAAAGAGGACACTCGATCTATGAATTTTTCCCTTCTGTCCCGCCTGGATATCACATTTCTCAAGAGCCTCCGAACCCTATTTACCTGCCTATAATAGACACTAATCTTATCGATCAAATCACCCTTCGTGTGGTCGATCAGAACGGAGATAACATCAACTTTAGAAACGAGGATATAAGCATACGTCTTCATATTCGCCGAAATGGGGATAGATTTTAGAAGGAGAAACCGTCGCAAAGCATATAATACAGCACAATCACATAATCTCCGTACTCACCCTTTGACTCTTAGAGTGTTAACATCGAGCAGCAAGAAGTTCCTCGAAGCTTTGGGCTTCAGAATTCTGTAATGGACATCTTTAACGTGACCGAAACGCCTTCATTTGAGGATAAGATTGCTAAAGAAGAGGAACATGTGTTTCTCCCGTATAATACATCGGCTCTGGACGCTAATGACGAGATTAGGATACCTTGTCAAGCGGAAGATTTATATACTCTGCCTAACCGGAGTTATCTCTACATTGAGGGATCTGTTTCTAAGCCTAATGGAACAGCTACGTTGGCGAAGTTGACTAACAATGCCCTGGCATTTATGTTTGATGAGATTCGCCTGGACATGAATGGAACTTGTATAGATAGAACAAGGAATCCTGGCATTACATCGACTATGCGCAACTATGCTGCTCTCAATCCCATGGAATCGAATCGTTTGATCAATGCCGGATGGTGCTATCCTGGAGAAGATGTGGATATTGTGCACTCAACAAGCGGAGCATTCAATGCCGTAGTGCCCCTGTCAATGCTTCTGGGATTTGCAGATGACCACAAGGACCTCGTTCTCAATAGCAAGTTTGAGTTGGTGCTCATTCGATCTAAGGACTCTAAGAATTGCATTCTGGCACCCGAAGGAGAAGGAAATGCTATCGTTAAACTTGCTCGCATCGAATGGAGGATGCCTGTAATCCGCCTTTCTGACACTGAAAAGGTAGAAATCCTCAAGATCGTCAAGGCAGACAGACCACTACATATCGCATTTAGAACAATGGATATACATACCCAGCCGGCTGTTCCGCAAACTAGATCATTTACATGGAACGTCGCAACAACTTCGAAACCGGAGAAGCCGAGATTTGTTATAGTGGGAGCCCAGACATCAAGAACAAATAATGCATCAAAGGACTGTTCCGAGTTTGATCATTGTAACATAACAAATTTGCGGCTTTATCTCAATAATGAGTGTTATCCCTATCACGATATGAACTTGGACTTTGGGAACTCTAGATTTGCAGCTTTATATGAAATGTATTCAAAGTTCCAAAACTCTTATTACGGGAAAGAAAACTACCCTCTATTGAAGAGAAAAGATTTTCTCAAGCATGCACCATTGTTCATCATAGACTGTTCGCATCAGCCTGAGGAAATTATAAATGGCGCTGTCAATATCAGACTTGAAATTGAAACTAGTGCAAATATACCCGCACAGACTACTTTGTATTGTCTGGTAATACATGACAGAGTTTTCACATACAAGCCTCTGACTCACGTGATGCAGTCATTAATTTAATTTCATCAATGATTCTTGTAATGAAGGATATACAGGATATAGCATGCATGTAACAAGGATTTCAGGTGAATAAAAAAGATATATAATATGAAAAGTAATTTAGTTTTATTTCATATCATTGTACATTTCCAATGCCGCCCTTCTCCAGCTCCTTGTCCCTACATATGATATTTCATTACAGAGAGTTAGATTCGTTAAGTGTCTCTGTATATAACCTTCCAACCTCTTTAACTGACAAAATTCACTAAAATTTAAAAGTATCTCACCTCTGTTTAGAACTGTATTCAGAAATCTGATCCTCTCATCTTCCATATACACAATGACATTAAAGGAATATACAATGTTCTCACTGTAATCACAACACACGTAGTTTCTCTCTTTGAGGAATGCTTCAAATACATGAAGCCTACTTTTAATAATTTCCCAGTCATACACTGACATATACACAAAATTGTCACTGGCTCTATTCTTTATGATTACAGCTGGAATACGAAAGATTAGTCCTACGTTAACACTGTAAATTTTGGATATTTGAACGTCGTGGAGCATGGTAGCCGATGTCATGTTTCCCGTTATTTTTTTAATGAAGAAGCCCGAATCTGTCCCCTCTAATTCTTTCAGAGGTTCAGGCGTCTTGGTACACGCGAACTACTTGCATGCCTCTTTGGGGTAGCAGCAGCAGACGTCATTCGCTCTTCTAAGAGTGTCAGCCGCCTTTGGAGATCCGCAAAGCTATTTTTAAGTACCTTTTTTCGAGGTTTCCTTATAGCTGTCCTGAAACAGAGCACATAACATGTGTGTTAGCAAGAGAGAAAAAATAGATTGTCTCCTGAGAGAATAGCACATAAGAGACGCAAGAGTTTCTTTTTTTTTAAGTTGTATGATAGCAATACTTACATTGATGTTTTGCGGCGTTCGGATTGTATGCTCGGGGTACGCTCAGGAGTAACATTCTCAGTAATTTCATCGCCCTCATCTGGTAGGAAGTCGTCTACAAGCTGTGTAGATCGCTCTGTAACAGCATCCTTTTCAGCCTCATCGCTGGAGGTATCGCAATCAATAACAGGCCTAGGATCTCGAACTGTCATTCGAAGCCTGTAACAATGGTATTTGTTGTACATGGAATTATATATTTCAACGATTCTGTAAGGAAAGAGTCGTGAATTTCTTTAATTTCACTTACTTTGATTGTCTCTGTCTGAGCTGGTACACACTACACTTCTCATTGCAGAGGAAGTAAGAGTACATATGTTCATGAGCCTCGGGCTGCGTACACAGGGTTGCATGCGTATCACCGTTACAAAATTCAGAGTGGTGTATGACCTCGTGACTTGAAGCGAATCTATCAACCTCATCAACTCCGCTTTGTTCTTGCTCATGAACCGGCTCTTGCCTGGAATAACGAATAGGTTTCAAATTACTTTTTCTACTTAAATATAAAACGGCATTAAATTCTCTAGAAAAAAGAATAATTGCTATTATACTTACATGTATCGCTTTCTGTAGACTGGGCAGTTTTCTGTGCATACTTCCCGAGAAGACATCTGATCATGGTATGAAGGTCTGTTACAAACGATTGAATGCATAAGACCGTTGCATAACTCTTTGTGGTAATACGCGTAATGATGCGCCTCCGCTGCACACTCACTCCCAAGAGTTGACATATCAGACATAGCAAATAAGAACGCTGAGAGAATCCACGAACTAATTTAGCGCTCCAAGCTGGAGAGTCTTATATACTCTTTCAATAGTGGTGGGGGAATTCAGAGGTGGGGAAAGCGTTTGGGCGGAAAAAAAATAATTTATGACTTCCCTTAAAAACTCAGGGAACACATACTCTTTGTCGAGTAACAGGAGGGCAATCTCAGGCCCCTTATTTATGAGGGTCATTAAACATGGCTGCATCCTTTCACATAACATCGACGCCGGTTAACCCTTAACAGATGTTCAATCCAACAACATATCACAGAAACCTCTCGAGACATGTATGCCCCCTTCCATAACACATAAACTTTGTCAAGTAACAGATGGCCGATCTCATCTCCCCCTTCCACAGACGTCAGATGTCACGACGCCTGTATCTGCAACATACTTTACAATAATTTATGGCTTCCATTAAAAAAAAGCCCTGGGAATGCAAGTCGTTACATGTCTGTCCCTTCCATACCACCTGCAACATCTTGGGTGGTCCTCACACCCCCCTCCCCTCCCCCCTCCCACCGACGGCGGTGTCGCGACGTTATGCAAATTTATGCAAATTGATCTGGAAGGAAGGAAATTCTACTACTGCCGGGTAAGATGCCTTCGAAAGCTTTCACATCGTCCAAGGAATATATTTCATCTCCCTTCCCTATACACTGGCATAAAGCTTTTGCTCTATCCAGTTGCATATACTCGCTCCTCTCAATACTGAGGAAAGCTTCATCGTGGTCTATCTTAGCTTTGCAAACGGCTATTGCTCTAGCCAAACACATTCTGTCTGCGTTTCGTATTTCTATTATTCCTTTATTCGTTTTGCATTCATCACACATTTTAAAGCACAAACCCCGGACTTCCTTCGTCCACACAGTTTATTTTAAGAGGCTCCTTCACTAAAAAGTCCTTGTTACTTTGCATAACTCGCTCAATAGAGCGCAAAATGACATCCGGGTCTACCTGGTCAAATTTTCGAACGCTCATGTTAAATGGTCTATCGGGATGTTGCCCATCCGTTATGGATATTCCCAACCACCCTGGCGATTTTTGTAGCACGTTCTCGTTAACAAATTGTAAAAATTGCCGAAAAATGCCATGAACCCAGTCCCTTGGATCTACACCGCCAGGTATCGAGCGCACCACTATATCGGTTTCCGAGTATCCAGAATACATTTTTTCATTGTTCTTTGCCTATGTTCTATAACATCAAATTGCGGTTCCTCTCTTACCTCATCATCTCCTACCTAACCCTCCTCTCCTCCTCCTCCTCCTCCTCCTCCTCCTCCTTGGGCTTGAATTCCACATCACCCCCCGAACTTTCTAGATGCATTCTTCTCCTCGGATTTGGGTAGCACATCATCAGGAATAGGAATATCGAACTCATTCACGAAATATTTGGATAAGTCTTCCTCCTCCTCGGGTTTGGATTTCACGTCACCATCGAAATTTCCAAAGCCTCCAAATAATGCAAAGGAGCCTAAATACACCCCTAAGAAGCACTTAATTCTTCAAAAAGCAAGGAAATACGTACCAAAATTCTCTAAATAAGTCCCCAATACCTTTTGTGAGAGTGCTAATTAGAACAAGGAGCATCATTCATGTAAATGTGTAAATGGGAAGAACGAGAAGCGACACTCATGTAAAGGTTTAACTTAAAAGCCAGGTGAGAGATTCATGTTAATTAGGCTTAATAAGCCGAAACACCTACACGTGTCGTGGAGTGTCAGAAATGTGAGGTGGGAAATTCTTGTGAGAGTGCTAATTAGGAGAACAAGGAGCGTCATTCATGTAAATGTGTAAATGGAAAGAACCAGAAGCGAGACTCATGTGAAGGTTTAACTTACAAGCCTCAGGTAACAGATTGATGTTAATGCAGCTAAATGTTGTATATTTCCGCTGAATGGCATAAGCCGAACGTGGCGCCTGGAGTAGGACTATTTTGCAATGTTGCTTTTTTTTCTGTAACCCGGAAGTCTGACTCTTTTTAAAAGGATGGAATGCACACACAAGCAATTTGATTTCTTCTACAATACCGGACGTTCCAGTTAAAGGCCAAGTTCACAAACATTGCAGAAATTTATTCAATTTCAATATAGGTAAATGCCTACTTTTCATTTTCATATTACTTCCTCGTCACTTTCTGCTAATTTGCGTTTTTATTTCCCCGTATTTCTTTGTTCCAGTTTTTTTCCATCCAATCACAAACGCGTTTATTTTCTGCAAATCACAAATCTGACTTTACCCCTCTCGACCAATCAAAGATATTCTTATTTTAACCAATCAAAACCTTACACGTTACTTCCTGCTATTGTTGGTGGTGAAATGTGAAAAATTGTGCTTTCTGAGAAATTGCTGAAAAAACGTCTAAATGCGCCTCAAACGCAGTTCTCACGCTAAAATGAACACGTGGGTGTTTTGGTTACGTAACTTCGAGTATAAAATGGTGGGGAAAGACAAGCGCTCATGCCTTGCGGGTGCTTTTTCGTCTTCTTAAAGTTCATCGACAACGGCAGACAACTTCAAGTGCTCCTACCCTCAGAACAACGAGTGCTCCTACAAAACGCAAACGTTATTTTCCAGCGTTACCCTCCAATCGACGTCAACGTCGTTTGGCAGCAACTTCCCATAGACCTACAGCAAGTGTGTGCTCCATTCAGAAGGTGCGAGCAAAACTGGAACCTACCTTCCCATATAAACCATATCGACGGACCTCCACCATTCGTTAAAAACCGCATCTTCTGTAAAAAGTGACTATGGACGCCCTACGCCAGCTTCAGGATGTGAGTCAAAAAGCAGTGTGTGTGTGAACGGAGGACAAAAAGTGGTGCCTCATCATCAGTGTACATATTTCCTGTATTCAATCAGTTCATATGTTCCATTCAAAGAACATACAAAAAACACTTTTAACAATATGAAATATTTCGTAGCAAAAGAAGTATAAAGTGTAATATCTTCAGCGTCCTTTCCTGTAAGTAGTAGCAGATTTCGTATTTATCATTAAAATAAAACTGCATCCGGTATATGTATATTGTCAATAAAAAAAGAAAGAAAATATACCTAAAGAAATGAGCTGACCCAAGCAAAGCCGGAACCATCGACCCAATACGCCACTGATCTAGTTTCAAGCTGGTCGAAATCCGGCTCTGCATGGGCCAATCAAAAACATTCTTATTTTAACCAATCAAAGCCTTACACGTCACTTCCTGCCTCCGTTTCAATAATAGACTCACCTGAATTTCTTCCTTTTGATCCTTGGCCGCCCAACTAGACACTTGTCAGTCTCCATTCCCTCTCCTAAAGTCACGTGACCTTTATTCCAATGTATTCTTAATAAAAATAAAAAAGATAACCCCTTTTTCCCATTACCTACTCCACCACCAGCCAAGCTAATCAGTTCGTCAACGGAGGATGCAGCCAGTGCAGGGGTGGGGGGTTGCGCAAGGGGGTTCCGGACAGCCTGTCCGGAGGGTGCAACGGGGTGCCTGGGGGATGCAGAGATTCAAGAGGGTGCGTCGGGTTGCGCGGGGGTGCGTCGAGGGATGCAGGAAGTCAAGAGGGTGCATCGGGTGCGCGGGAGTGCGTCGAGGGATGCAGAAAGTCATGAGGGTGCATAGGGGTGCACCGGGGTTGGGTGGCAGATGCAGAGAGTCAAGTGCGTCGGGTTGCGCGGGGTGGTTAGGAGTTGCACAGGGGATGCAGGAAGTCCCGGTTGCGCGTGGTGCCTGGGGGATGCAGAAATTCAAGAGGGTGCACGGGGGTACCTGGGAGTGCGTCGGGTTGCGTGGGGGTGCGTCGAGGGATGCAGGAAGTCAAGAGGGTGCATCGGGTGCGTGGGAGTGCGTCGAGGGATGCAGAAGTCAAGAGGGTGCGTCGGGTTGCGTGGGTAGGGTGGTGGTGCGCGGGTAGGGTAAGGGTGCACAGGGCTGCGCCGGGGGTGGGTGGCAGATGCAGAGTGTCAAGTGCGTCGGTATGCGCGGGGTGGTTAGGGGTTGCACAGGGGATGCAAGAAGTCCAGGGGGTGCGTCGGGGGATGCAACCAGTCCAGAGGGTGCACCAGGACCTTCAAGGTCAAATTGTGGGATCTTCAAGGTCAAATTTTTTTAGGTCATATTGCATGACCTCAAAGGTAATTCAAGGTCAAATTGTTGGAACTTCAAGGTCAAATTGTCGGCTCCAACACTTTACTACTTCTAGGTTTAAGACGTCTATTAATTTTCTTATCTCCATCATTGCAGTTTTTGAGTGTTGTGCATTTATCTGTCCAAATCTTATTCTGAAGTTATTGCTATTTTCATAATCAAAATTTGTCATTTTAATTATTATCATTATTTTTTCCATAGTTTGTCCTATTTATTAATTGCTCTAAATAAATTTGGTATAATGGACATGATTTTCTATCTTTGCACATGGGAATTTTTCCTTCTTTATTTCTTTTTCTCATGCTGCAGGGGACACAGATTGATGGTTGCTCTTTTTTACTACATTCTTTTGCTTTGTAATCTTGTTCACCACAATGGGAACAAACTGACTTATCGCTCTTACAATACTTGGTAACGTGGCCATAACGCTGACAATTCATACATTGTGCAACTACTATATAGTCCTTCACATTAACAGCTTGGAAGCCTATATAGATTCTATTTCTTTGTAGCAATTTAGCTCTCATATTAGGATGTACTTCCAAAACATGGTGTACAGTTCGTCGATCTTTAGGCCCTGTTCTGAATTTAAATTTCTTTTTTGCTTCCTCTATATTTAATTCTTGATCCTTTAAACTCGGACTATTAATAATTTGCTGAACATCCTCTTCTGTTTCAGTTTCCACAATTAAGGTCGTTTCTGTTGATCTCAGGTTCCTAATTCTTATTGTGACTTTGTGGGCTCGTGAAACGAAAAGTCCAATTACACAAACTCAACAATGTTCTTTATTTCCACCGACTTACAGTTGAACACTTGCCAATTACACGAAATTACGTAATGCACACAATTACGATTCACCAGTTCGTCCGTTACCGTTCAGATGCACGTACACAATTACGTAAAGTCTTCCGTTGCACAGTCTTCTCGTTAATTAACACGGCGCTCCTTCGCTAGCACGTCAAACACTGACTAACTGTCTGACTGACTCCTCTTGCACGACTTGTTGCTTATATAGGGTCCGCTTGCCGATCTGGAAGGTTCTCGATTAGATTGAATGTCCCGTAATTTCCAGAACCTAGGAGAAGGGTAAGGAGACGGCTCAGGGGCCCGCCATCCCTCTCCTAACCATCCCTTCAGTTAGTGACAGGAGACAAATGAGTGAGTGTGGTGTGGCCTCCGGTCCCTTCTCAGCTGTTGTTTGTGGTGCTTCCCGATAACTGGGTGACACTGCTCCCTCCTCAAAGCTGGTCGTCCCGAACAGCACCATCATAGCGGGCTAGACGATCCAGGTGTACCACCAACATCTTCCCTCGGGGAACCTTCTGGATGCGGTAGACCACGTCGTTAATCCTCTTCACCACCCGGTACGGTCCTTGCCATGGCTTCTGGAGCTTCGGGCAGCGCCCCTTGGTCCGGGTAGGACGGTACAACCAGACCAGGTCACCTTGCTGGAACCCTTGGCTGTTGGCTTGCCTGTCATACCTGGTCTTCATGCGGTCGCTCGCCTTCTGGATGTTCTGGCGAGCCATCTCGTGCATGTCGTGTAGATGGTCCACTAAGTTCTTCACATACTCGGTCGCTGGCTGTTTCGCTTCCGGAGGGCTTCCAAAAGCCAGGTCACAAGGGAGGCGTAACTCTCGGCCGAACATTAAGCTGGCTGGCGTCATCCCAGTTGTGTCGTGTGTAGACGAACGGTAGGCCAGCAAGAACAGTGGCACCTTGAAGTCCCAGTCTCGCTGATGGCTGACCACGACCTTCCTCAGGTGTTCCTTTAAGGTTTTGATGTATCTTTCGACCATGCCATCCGACTGGGGACGTAGAGGCGTCGTGCGGGTCTTGTTCACCCCAAGCCTTTGTAGTGCCTCCTTCATTAGGTTGGACTCAAAGTTGGTACCCTGGTCACCGTGTAGCTCTAACGGTACCCCAAATCGACAGAACACTTGCTCCACGAGGCAGTCTGTGATTGTCTTTGCCTCTTGGTTTGGGATGGCATACACCTCCGGCCACTTGGTGAAGTAGTCCACGACCACCATTAGGTACTTGTTGCCTCGGTCGGAAACTGGGAATGGTCCAGCAATGTCAACGGCGATCCGTTCGAATGGCGCTCCGACGTTGTACTGCTGCATGCGACCCCGGCTCCTAGTCTGGGGGCCACGACTCGCCGCGCACACGTGACACTGACGGCGCCATCTCTCAGCATCTGCTCGGAGTCTCAGCCAGTAGTAGCGCTGCCGTAGTTTGTCAATCGTTCGGTTCGCTCCCAGGTGTCCTCCCAAAGTACCGGCGTGCACTTCATCCAGGACTTCCGGGACCTTACTCCGGGGAAGTACCAACTGCTCTCTCTGCGGCTTCCCATCGGGTGATTCCCATACCCGGAACAGCACGCCCTCTCTGGTCTTCAACGAGTCCCATTGGGCCCAGTACGACTTGTAGGTGGCGCTCCTAGGTGCGATGTCCTCCCAGGTTGGTCTCATCCCTGCCTCCATTTCCCTTAAGAGTGGCCCCAAGTCTGCGTCCGCCAGCTGCTCTCTCCTCAGGCCTGCGCTATCCCAGCCTTCAGCAGGCACTGCCACAACTACTCGGACTGCTGTGGCACGCTCCTTCTCTTCCACTCTTGTGCACTGGCCGCACTCTTCTGGACAGGGTCTTCGGGACATGGCGTCTGCGTTACCGTGGCTCTTCCCTCTATGATGTTCCGAGGTGAAGTCCTACTCCTGCAGCCTCTGGACCCAACGTGCTGTCTGGCCTTCCAGGTTCTTAAAACTCAATAGCCAGGTTAGGGCGGAATGGTCAGTCCTCAGGTGGAATGGCTGACCGTACAGGTACTTGTGGAAGTGCTCCAATGTCTTTACTACCGCCAGTAACTCCCGTCGGGTGACGCAGTAGTTATTCTCTGCCTTGGATAGCGTCTTGCTGTAATAGGCTATCACCCGCTCATGGCCGTCCTGGATCTGCGATAGGACACCTCCAATGCAATGGTCGCTGGCGTCGGTGTCCACAATGAAGGCGCCACCCGGTTGTGGGAAACCCAAAATTGGAGCACTGCACAGGGTCTCCTTTAGGTGCTGGAAAGCGTTTTCGGCGTCCTCCGTCCACACATAAGGTCGGTGTTCCTCTGTCAGGCGGATAAGGGGTTTGGCGGTGTTGTCGGCCTTTTCCTCTAAATCATTAAGGCGGTCGTCTACTCGACCCATCCGCTTGCCCAGATTCGTGACGTCATCCCTCACGCCGGCCAACCGTTCCTCAAATTTGGCGGCGAGAGCCTCGTTCGCCACCTTCATTTCCGTGGCCAGACGGTCGTTCGCTGCTCTCATTTCTGTGGTTAACTCGGCCTTCATTTCTTCCATCTTCTCGGTGATGTCGTTAGCCGTCTTCATTAGTTTCAGTTCCGCCAAAATCTTTTCTAATGTTGCCTCCATTGTGTTATGTCGCACTCCTGACACCAATTGTGACTTTGCGGGTTCGTGAAATGAAAAGTCCAATTACACAAACTCAACAATGTTCTTTATTTCCACCGACTTACAGTTGAACACTTGCCAATTATACAAAATTACGTAATGCACACAATTACGATTCACCAGTTCGTCCGTTACCGTTCAGATGCACGTACACAATTACGTAAAGTCTTCCGTTGCACAGTCTTCTAGTTCATTAACACGGCGCTCCTTCGCTAGCACGTCAAACACTGACTAACTGTCTGACTGACTCCTCTTGCACGACGTGTTGCTTATATAGGGTCCGCTTGCCGATCTGGAAGGTTCTCGATTAGATTGAATATCCCGTAATTTCCGGATCCTAGGAGAAGGGTAAAGAGACGGCTCAGGGGCGCGCCATCCCTCTCCTAACCATCCCTTCAGTTAGTGACAGGAGACAAATGAGTGGGTGTGGCGTGGCCTCCGGTCCCTTCTCAGCTGTTGTTTGTGGTGCTTCCCGATAATTGGGTGTCATTATCTTTTCATTTGATGGTTTAAGATGTCTTGTTCCAGCTTCTTGTACTTCTTTTTTTTTTCTTCTTCCTTTAGTTGATCTAATTAATGCAATGTGCGTTTCTTTCTGTACAACTTTATTTATTTTCTCATTAGTTTCCGATATTTTAGGCTTGGATAATGCTAGAGCATATGTGGTTTTTACTGCCTGTATATTTTCTCTTAATATTCTATTCTCAGCTTGTAGCTTTACAATTTGCATTCTTTGCTCATCAAATAGGTCTGTAATTTGGTTTAGCATGGTATACATCTTATTTTTCACGTCTTCCGTAAGCTTAGAGGCACCAATGATTAAGTTGATTTCTGTAACAGTGCTACTAATACCTGTCGGCACCTTCTCTTCCATATTATCAGTTTCTGTTAGCTCTGAGGTTGAAGCAATATTTTCCTGCTGATCGTTTTGGAGATCTCGCAAGAGATTTCCTGGGTTTGAAAACTTGTTGATAATCCCCTTTCTTCGGATTCCCTCTATCACTGTTCATTTTATAGATCCTCTCAGCCGTTAATGCGCACTCAAAGAGTAGGCACCAACGCCCAGGGCGGACGAACGAGGACGTGGGAGCTCCCCCAAACAACGTGTATCAAAAACCAAAACTCGACAGCACACTGCTACGCCGAGGTTCTATACTATTAGTAATAGGGGATTCAGTCCTAGCTGCTAGCGTTCCAGGTTTATGCAGAGCATTTTACCTATTTTTAAGTATTCTTGTTACTGTTTATTCGACTGAACGTTCATTTTTGAAGCTCATACTTATAAAGAACGATCTTCGGAATTCTATGACACAAGATAGACAAAGTGAACGCAGCCTCCTCAGTATGCAAAGTGAAGCAGCTAGATCCGATTTCAGTGAAATCATCCATACCTTCGCATCCTCACAACGCGCCGCATGGTCCAGCTTAAGTAGAGATCAAGGTGAGTAGAGTGAGGTTTTAAGTACAAGTACATTAATTATCAAACAATAGAAGTATATATTAATCCTTATTGATATAGAATATCAACCCCTATAATGTACTTAATTTTAGCGGTATTAATTTTTTTCAATACTTGGAAAATAGTGATCAAATAATAGCTTTGTTTATATTACGTAGGATTATACAATGCATTGCATTAAATTTTCTACCCGTTGTAAATGAAGTTATGTTAGTTACTGATCGGTTATACATTATATTTTATGGGGCTCTGATTTTAATTTTTGCAGGCGGGCCCGTATTGCGTACGTTACGCCTCTGAATAATAATTTTCAACATGGAAACTTCAAGAAGGGTCACCTCGGAGGGCTGTAAACTCCCAAAGCAGCAGGCAGAAGGATTATTCAGAATGTTTTGCAGTTCTGCGCGGAGAAAAAGCAAAACGGCCTATATCTTCCTTTGCAAAGGACAGTGCTAGAACAGCTAAGGCAGTATTTCCTAAATGAAGCTATAATAAAAGGAATAGTTAAAGAATTTTAAAAAGCTAGTGTTTCGGATACAAGAGTTACTACTCCAATCGGAACAAGAAGTTTCAAATGGCGATTTCGATAATTGTATCGCTTTCAGAACATTTTTAGACTATTATGAACTGCGTAAAGAAATTCCAACAGTGAAGAAATTATCCTATGCAGTAAATCAGAAAATTTATTTCCGTGGTGCATAGAAAACATTCTGGCGAATATTAATGGAAATAGGATTTAGTTTTTAAAAAATATAAGAATATGCGGTACATTTTAGTGGTATGTTAAGATATAGATTGCCTCCTTATCACTGCGGTTTAAACCCCATTGAACTGATATGGAATACCATGAAGCAAAAAATATGACTAAAAATGTGTTCTATGACTTTAAATGCATTTAAAGAACTAATCAGACCTTGTTTAAATGACAACACTGAAGAGGGAACATGCGTCCATCAACCATAGAATAAGAATACTGGCATCGAGATGCCTTGGTGGAAGAAGAAATAGAGGGAATAGTAATCAGTGTGGGTTTGGATAGCAGTAATGAAGAGGAAGAGAAAGCATATGTCTTTGTCTGTTTTATGGATTCCAGAGATGACAACGGCAGTTCTACAGGCATAACAACTGATATCCTTCCTTTAGACGACACCGGCATAGATAGAAGCTACAGATGCAGTAAGTGAAACTGATATGCCTGAACCGGAATTTTCACTTAGAATTTTCACTTTTGTTCTGCTCCTTAGCGTTCGCCTTCAACAGTGTAGTTATTTTTGTGACATGCTGTTTACTTCTTCTCCCCTCTGATAGTTAGCCGAACGGTGTAAACAGATAACAGCGCCTCCAAGGCCAAGTATTTTCCAAAATGTTCCGGGTAATATATCGCGGTTAATCTTTTCTATAATTATAAAAATAATAACAAACATGCTATGGACTATTTCACGTATATAAATGTTATAGCACATTTGACACCGATCAAATATTGACAAAATATAAGTTTTACATGCCACCGCGTTCAGTTACGATACTTATATTGAACTAGATTTTGAAAAAACGTACATAAGTATATATCGTTCTTAAGCTTTTCTGTAAAAATTACAGCATTACTATATGGCAGAGCGTTGAGGCATATTAACTTTCACTGAAGAGCGCTGCATTCGCTTGCTATCTGGTTTATTAGATGGGCGAAGTATTAGTAAACAAATATAAAGCACTTGGGAGTTGTGTGTCTGATATGAAAAGTTAGCCAGTTAATTATTATACACAAATGTAAATTACTATTGCAACCACCCGGTTTGTCGCTTGACACAAAGAAATTTTCTTTCCCTCTTGTTTCTCCTTGTCATAATATGCAATCACGTTATATAATTTCTCGCTTCTGCCGATGTATAACACGGTTTCGAGAAGACATGATTGCATTTGATCAGTGTGAATACACTGACTCGCCGTGTAGTGCGATAGGCCCACGTAAACATTTCCGTTGTTTCGCATTCTTTCCTTCACGCTTCAACGTGTTGTCATGTTGTAATTAGCATAACGCAACGCTTATATCCCGTAAAAGCGGACAGTTTTTTTAATTTGGAAATATATATATATAATGTTAATAATAAATAATGGTTGTACATACAACTGTTTACCGTGTGTTCTCGACAACAGCCATATGTTTTACTTTTATATCGACATCTCACATCAAATACACGGGGGTCATGATTTGTGAATAACAATAGCATCTTTCGAATCTTGAGTGTTCTAGAAAATAGGTGTCTGAATAACGACCCCCCCATCCTGTCATTTCTCTTAAAAAAGTATGTCATAGCAAAGGCGTATACATCGATGCGTGGTGGTGGTGGTGATGGTGGTGGTGGCGGCGGTGGCGGTGGCGGTGGCGGTGGCGGCGGCGGCGGCAAAAAGCTTCTGGCTTTATACAGCCAGCCAGTACTATGGTCGGTCGGGCGGGCGGTCGTGCCTAAGAAGTCAGTTACAGCAGAGACAGTGGGCAGAACAGTACGGTGCAGTACGGTGCAGTACGGCGAACTCAACCCTGTCACAGCTACGAATTGGATACGAGGAGAAGCAGTCGATGGAGTTTACCTCCCGAGTTAAAGTAAACTGCGGCACTTTCTTCACAGTCTACAAGGGAAAGAAATATTACAGAGTCAAATCTAGTAATAGCCTACGTTTTGGTCGTTCGAGAGAATTTCGCCAGGTACACAATCAAGGGCATTGTGGTAAAATACCTGTCATTACACCTAGTCACTAGTGGATCGGTGTTATGTAAATATCGAAGCACGCATTTACGGAAGGAAGGTTCCAGACACCTGGATATCTACTGCTTCAACTCGTGTTAGCACACGAGTGAGAGAGTTTCAAACAATGCCTTATTTCAAATATTTGCTGGGGTTTTCATCACGCTTGTTTGAGAGAACTTTTGAACTGAGTTAAATTTAATTACAGAATGACTTTCCTGGGTCATTTCTAAAGAATGACTAAATCCCCAATGTAATTAATGCCAAAGTCGAATGCGTCTTGTGGAGAACAGCTTTTGTAGAATACCAAGGTTTTTGGGCAAGCAGTTTTCCCCGGACAAGGTTTAATGGGAAAGGCGTGAAAGTCAAAGGGGGATTTTCATTGCATATATTTGAAAAGTTATTTCATTATAGGTGTTCGGTAAACATTGTGAAATTTTGAACCAAATGTTGTTTTATTTCATATTTGTATGTAATTTTGTGTATACATATATAAAGTCTTATTACTATCATAAAAGGGTCAATCTATGGTACCCTTTTTCTAGTTGTTTCGGTATTTAAATCTTTTGTGATTTTTATACATTCATATGTAATGCAGTTCTATATTTTCAATACATTGATATATTCAAAAAAGTTAACATGTGTATACGACTGCAAGTTCAAATCCCAAACCGATCTCGACCCAGTACGTTTTTCGCAATAGAATGTTGCTAGGTGGCTTATCTATGTAAGCATTTGGAGAAAAAAGAATTGAACGAATTGCATAGTGAACTATTATGAAGATATACACTGAAATTAGAGAAGATTATAAGAAGGGCAGTATGAAATTATAACGCAAATGAAATTTAAGGACAGGAAATTCGGAGGATGTAATTAACCTGCCTAGCATTCGCCTGGCGACCCGGGAATACCTCCAAAAAACCTAAGAGTCAGGTAGGCTCTTCACGGGTAACGAACCCGGACCTACCGAATGCGGGCCACAGACAAAACCGCCTGAACCATCCCACTTGGTTGCTATGGGCAAAGACTAGTGTTACTGATTTAAAGCATTTAGTTACTAAAACTTGAAAACATGGACCGAACGGGATCCATTTAAATAATGAAATGAGCTTAGCATTATTAAGCCGAGTTAATGTTCGTCAACAGCTTGGTGAAGGATACAGAATGTCTATACACAAGCACATGAGCAGATGGACAAAAATAGATACATGCTGTCGCACATTATAGACGTTACTAAATTCTGTGGTGGATTTGAATTTGCGCTAAGGAGTCACGATGCGACAGAAGGCTCAAACAATCTGGAATATTCAAGGAATTGATTAACTATACAGCTACAAATGATAGAATGCACATTAAAAGGTCTCCAAAACGACTTGCTAGATGCGATTGTAACAGTGTGTCCAAAATATATATTGATAGGTTTGATTAGCTCTTATTGCAAGCTGACGAAACAACAAACATGGTACTCATGCAAAATACAGTTGACATTAATTTTAAGAAACTGTCACCGTGTGGCATTGTTGTGCTGCTGCCACGGGCACATAGGAGAGAGACAGAGAGAGGCTCCGGAACGTTCTGCCCTTTGTTGTTGCCGCGAAAGTTTTCGGAAAGTCAGTGACTTTCTAGAAACAATAGCTGGGGAGGTATAAATACCCCGCAAGGTGTTAAAGCGGCAGTTGTTTGTTGGTTATTACGACAGTTGATGATTGAAGTGTACCGCAGTGATTTCTTTCATTTGATTTCGTGCAGCAGACATTGAGTCAGTCTTGAAGACAGCTGATTGTCAATTTCACGGTTTTTTACTGCAGCAGAAGTTGTACTAAATTTCTGCAAACCAGATTTCCGAATCTACGTAACCCACGCAGTCAAAATTGGTGTTCGGAGCGGGATCACGACGATGGAAGCCGCATTGGCGAAGATCTTAGAAGAGCTGAAAGAAATGAAGACAGCGAATGACACCCTCGCCACGGAGACGGAAACGGCAAATAACAACCTGACCGCGAAGCTGAAAGAAATGAAGGTGGACTTAACCACGGAAATTAAAGCGGCGAACGACAGCCTGGCCGCAGAAATGAAGGCTGCAAACGAGGCCCTCGCCGCCAAATTTGAAGGGTAGTTGGCCGGCGTGGAGGATGACGTCATGGACCTGGGCAAGCGGATGGGTCAAGTAGACGAGCGCGTCGAAGACCCGGCGAAATGCGTTAGCAACTTAGAGGGAAAGGTCGACGGCAACGCAAAGTCCCTGAACGCCATGGTGGAGGACTTCGTTGGCAAAAGATTGAAAGATCTGAAGGCCGAGGCACCGGGACGCGACACAACATATGCGCACGTCAAACCACCGAAGTACGAAGGCACATCAACTTTTGAAGTCTTATGTGTATCTACTGTGTATATAATGTTAAGTTAAACACACAATTTGTATCAAAGACAGGTGTTCATTTTTGGAGTGTACCATTTCGGGGATATTACTTGTTATTTGTTTGAATTTTGCAGTACATATGATTGTCTCAATGGGAAGTCGTTTTCATTTTTCCATCCCTCGGCAATGGAAAGAAAACGAAATTGTATCACATAACGACCAGCACTTCAAAGATTTCACTATTATCTAAAGTTGGCTCCCCCCAATTTATGAACACTCTAACTGATGTGGTCCCAGAGTCGCGTTTTACATTGGGCGTGAAAGGCCGCTAGATTATGTTCAGAGGCCAATTCATTAACCTTGAGATTCTTTTACGTGGCTTAAATCTGTGACATGGGATCACGGGCTTTACTTCCCTTCGTCAGGATTTTTACGACCGAAAATATACATCGCTCTTCGCCGGGTTTGAAGCCTAACTTCGGGAACCAGAGGCTAGTGTATCACTTAAAGTCTACTATAGTCCTTCACACCTACAATAATTAGCAATAAGTTTTGTAAATGTTTATTTGATTAAAATGAAATAGACGAATGTGCTTCAAATATGTATTTGAATGGAGAAGATGTTTGCACTGATGCTATTTAATACATGTTTTTTGTAATGAATCAGTAGTAATTTAGTAAATGGTAATTCTTTTCGAAACTGATTACAGCCCGTGTTTCGCCATAGGTCATATCAGAAGGGAATTTACAGTAATATGTACATCACACTAATATTTTATTCTTGGCTTGTGGAGAAGATTTTTCTGATGAAATCAGCAATCTCGAAGGTGTTGAAGTAGTGTTTGAGTACCAATCGCGTAGGAGCTCTCTGCAGTACTCTCGATCGACATTTTGTGCATTCTGTTAATAGGTGTAGGGCTGTTTGTGGAGGTTTCTCAGGACAGTTGCAGAGAGGCGAAGGACATTTGTTTATTTTGTGTAGATATGATTTAAAGAAGCCGTGGTTTAGATACGTAATTTGTACTTAGATATAAGGAAAGCCTGTGATGTATATTAGTTATGAAGATCTTGGTGTGGATTACGGCTCGGACCTGATGTATAGTCCAGCAACGCAAAGAAGGTCCCTCAAAGGAATGTCCTGTGTTACACAGTGGGACAAGGACAGCGAATGTGTGTGGCAGAGAACGCCTGCTACACAAGGAGCAGACCTTTTAAAAAACATGCGCCCTATTCACTCTGTTACCTAAAACCGAGAAGATTCATTCACAAAAGTAGAAGCCGTCAGAATTTTTTTGAATGATCTGTAACTGTACTGACATGGAGTGTCATAAATCTGTCCAGGGAGGGAGTGGGAACCTTTGCCAAACCCGCTGCGTCTCATCCCTTGGAGACTGTCTCTCCTGTGGAGGAGTATAGGTCGAGTTCCCAATTTGTATGTAGCGGTCTGTCAGTAGCTGCGAACTGCAGACCAAGAAGATTCCTTTGTAGTCCGTAGAGGTTCTATGGCTGCGGCAATCTTTGCGAGATAATCCGCTCTTTCAATGCCTTGAAGACCTGAGTGACACTTAACCCTTCGGAGGCTGATTAGTTTTGACTTCTTCATGTTGATCATTTGGTTTCTGACATCGTCGGCCGGTAGACATGTTGTCCTCTTGTTTGAGATTACGAGAAGAGCTGCTTCAGAATCTACATGTTTAGCGTATGATGTGTTTTCTGTCCGTAGGTGGCTTATCCAATTTATTGTCAGATTGATCCCGATAAGTTCAGCTTGGAAGACGGAGCAGTCAAGGCCAAGCTTTCAGTTTCAGAATGAACTTCTTTAGAGTCGTTGATCACTACCGCCCCAGCGCCGACATGCTTTTTTGTTTCAGTGCATACCATCATCAAACTTCTTTTCGGAAATCTGCCATCTACAAATAACATCCTGAATTAATACTTATTTGGTGTATATATAGATCATCAGCCCTCCACATACTGTATTACAAAATTATAAATAAATTTCAAAGAATAAATAATTTACTGAGCGCTTTGCAGGTAAATAGTACATACCTAGTTTTCGACAGGACAAATGTAACAATTAAATAATTTTTGGATAGCTAGAGTCATACTGAAAAATTCAATGCCATAGCCGGGATTTGAACCACGGATCGACCAGTTTCCGTCCGGTTGCTCGTAACCATTAAGCTACCAGGGCAAACGTGCCAGCATGACATTTAGCTATCCAACACGAATACTGTCGAAAAATAATTAATTCCACTAGGAAGTTAATACTACGGTTGGCATCACCGTTTCTCGCGTCCCGTTCTATATTGGCCGTGAAAAAGCGCTTAATTATCCTCACATATCTCTTTATCGGAATTACGGTTCCTTTACATTACTCTGGGACAGGGGTCCACCTGCTTTACTTAACTTCCGATGGAAACCGTGCTAAGTAACTTTACGCCTGAAAGAATTCATTGCACTCTGCCGGGTTTGAACCCGTTACCTCCGGAACCAGAGGTTAGCATGTTGCCCCCAGCATGGGCAAATATTTATAGAAATTCTCTTAGTTCTATTTCATTACCAATGGAAACCATACATTAGTAAGATATACAATGCACTTATAATTTTCGCAAAAGTTAAAGGCATATGGAGGCGGGCCGTGCTGCAGACTCCAGCGAATCCTAAGCTTGCCCCTCCTACCAGCGCTGCCGAATGTGGTATACGCATCTCATGCGCCTGAAGTGAGAACATTATATCAATTAATTACGCTCGGATAACCGTTTGAAAATGACAGACGCCAATCTTATAATAGGAAAGACTTTTATTTTCTGATCATGACCATACAAAACTGCTGTCTCTACGATACTTAGAACACGAGCGAGAATTTATGAATATTCAGATTTTACAGATGTTGAATTTGATTCTTATATAATTTCTCAAAATGAATTAAACCCACACAATATTCATTTCCTCTACGTTTTATCTTCACATGGTTATGGTTAACTATTACAGATAAATATTTGAAAATTACAGATTCCAATCTATAATAAGAAACAATTTTATTTTCTGATCATGGCCCTACAAAAATACTGTCTCTACGATGCTTAGAACGCTAGCGATGTACGGTTTTCTTCACATGGTTATGGTTAAATGTTGCGGATAAATATTTGGAAATTAAGATGCCAATATTATAACAAAGAAAAAATATTTTCTGATCGTGACTGTACAAAAATATTGTCTCTACGATACTTGGAACATGAGCGATGCACGTTTTATATTCACATGGTTATGGTCACCCAACATCCATGCATGCAACGCAAAAACATGATAAACAACACCGTTCTTTTCCTCACAATATCTTAAGCATAAATAAATAATGCACCTACCATGAAAACAGAAGTCACGCAGTTTGAAACAGGGTTAATTTTCTGTTCGTTTTCAGAGTAGAGGTGTTAAGTCGTGTGTTGAACTCGAGCTGAAATATTGTCAGTATTACATTATTATTATTATTATTATACACATATCTCTTTTCCAGTTTTTGTGTTCCGAGTGCGTGATCATGTCTCTCGAAGCTGGGACGAGTGATTTTTCAATCAACGAACGTGAAGTGATTCATTCTCAGGGCAGAAAAAATATATTTAATGTGAACTAGTTTTTACGAAAGCTCCCCAATCCAGAATATAGGACAACTGTATATTTTCCAAAAAACCCAGCAATTAAGTGTGGAAGCATAGTGTAGGTAGTGTACACACAGTGTCACGAATTTGTAATGAAGCAGCTCCATCCTTAGAAAAAGGAAGCGTACCTGTACTTCTATCTTTGGTAAAGACTCACAAAGTTGGAAAGTGAGTTACTGGATTGGAAACCGTGCTTGCTGTTCCACTACTGTGACGTGTGTCAAGGTAAGATTTTAATTTTTTAGGAATATTTATTGTGTTGTTTAATTACGGGAAAAATAGGAAGAACCTTTGCTGGCTAGTAAAATCGCTCATGTACAGAATCTCTGCGGTACACGAACTACGCTGGGCGACACCGCTCCGCTTAAGCATTGGCCAGCGTTCACACCCTTTTAACTTTTGCGAGCATTGTAGTAGTAAATGATTTGTGTGAACATTTCTTCCATCACTTCTGTACATTCCACATAGTTGTAATGGAATGCAGTGAATTTTGAGAGAAGCGACATCTTGTTGTTTGTGGTTGTTATTACTCATTTCTTAAAACAAAAGTTCATTTCGTAGTTATTCTACAATATTCTAGCTTCATTGTCTAATATATATGAAAAACCTACCCAAACCACCTTTGTTTATATTTCGATTTACAGAATTTAGTTCCACAATAAGTGTATACCCGGTCCATTTTATTGTAAGATGTTTAGCACATATACCTGTGACCCCTATATTAACGCGAGGAACGTTTATAAATAAACATAACAAATGTATCTCTCAAATATATAATACGAGTAGAAATATTTTTTCCTAAAGTGTAATGAGACCCTCAGTGCCATCTCTGGAATAAGTAGACCAATCCTGCATTTGCACAAAGTAGCGCAGTTGTTGGAAGAGAGGCCAAAAGTTTTGGTACGTGTCCCGGGCGTTGTATTTGGAACGTAAAAGTAGCTAATGTAAACATATTGTGACTGTGGGTTCGTAGAATTAAAAGCCTTATTTGATGACATTTAAAATGCTCTTTATTTCAGTAGAAAGACGTTTTGTACACCTCTTACAGACACTAAAACTGACGTGTCATTCAAACAGTAGTCTTCAATGTCGACTGTCACACGTAAACAAACGAAAGAATCTCTCGCGGTACACTTCAAACAGCCGCACACACAACAGTTCTCAACTAGCAACTGACTCCGCTTACAACAGCCGCGGCGCCTTTATGCCTCCACTCACTATTTTTAGAAATTTGTGGAGCGCTCGGTAACAATCAAGATGGCACCAGAAAACACGAAACTTCCAGACATCTACCTGTTTCTTTCTCTCTTTCGCCAAGCGTCTACCTCTGCACCGCACAATCTCTCTCTTTCTCGGCAAACGCCCAGTGCTCCGCGGCACCAACCAACAATGCGTCGGCGACACTGCTCCCTCTTCAAAGCTGGTCATTACGAAGAGTACCATCGTAGCAGGCCAGATGATCCAGATGTACCACCAACATCTTTCCTAGGGGCACCTTCTGGATGCGGCAGACCACGTCGTTAATCCTCTTTACCACCCGGAACGGTCTTTGCCACGGCTATTTAAGTTTCGGCAGCGTCCCTTGGTCTGGGTAGGGCGATACAACCAGACTAGGTCACCTTGCTGGAATCCTTGGTTGTCATGCATGTCGTGGAGATGGTCCACTAGGTTCTCCACATACTCGGTTGCTGGCTGTTTCGCTTCCGGGGGGGGGGGGTCCAAAAACCAGGTCACAAGGGAAGCGTAGCTCTTGGCCGAACATTAAGCGGGCTGGCGTCATCCCAGTGGTGTCGTGTATTGACGAGCGGTAGGCCAGCAAGAACAGTAGCACCTTGACGTCCCAGTCACACTGATGGCTGGCCACGACCTTTTTCAGATTCTCCTCTGGGGTGTTGATGTATCACTCGACCATGCCGTCCAACTGCGGAGTAGAGGTGTTGTGCGGGTCTTGTTCGCCCCAAGTCTTTCCAATGCCTCCTTCATCAGGTTAGACTCAAAATTTGTGCCTTGGTCGCTGTGGAGCTCTAACGGGACCCCAAAACGGCAGAACAGTTGCTCCACGAGGCAGTCTGCAATCGTCTTCGCCTCCTGATTCGGGATGCCATACACCTCCGGCCACTTTGTGAAGTAGTCCACGGCCACGATCAGGTAGTTGTTGCCTCGGTCGGAGACTGGGAATGGCCCAGCTATGTCGACAGCGATGTGTTCGAAAGGCGCTCTGACGTTGTACTGTTACATGCGACCCCGGATCCCAGTTCGCCGCGCATACGTGACATTGACGGCACCATCTCTCAGCGTCTGCTCGGAGTCTCAGCCAGTAGAAGCGCTGTCGGAGTTTCCACATAGTTTGGTTTGCTCCCAGGTGTCCTCCTGAAGTATCGGCGTGCACTTCCTCTAAGACTTCCGGGACCTTACTCTGGGGAAGTAAAGTCTGTGTAGTGAACGCGAGTGCAGTTGCCGCTCAAAAGAAACTACCATCCCGCCCACTAATGACCGTCATAAATCTATCTCCACGCTTCAGAAATGGAACACTGTCGTTGAGGACCAATAGCAACCCTGATTTTCTCGAAGTGACAGTCGCATGTCTACTCCACGTGGAGTTTCAGTTGCCAAAGTTCCAACTTCCAGTTGATCTGTTTCATTACGTGCAGAAATTCGTTGTGTGTCACGATGTAAGGACCGTGGGAGGAAAATGCAGTAGATGCAAATGAAGTAGTAGATTACGTTCAGTCAAGTGAGAATAATCAAAGTGATGGCAAAAGTGTGAATAACTGGGCCGAGCTATATTACTGGAAAAGCCTCAAAAACAAAGTTATAACGGGAACTGTTTCTAAGCAAATTCAAGCGCTTATTTTCAGCACATATAAATATTTGCTGACAAATAATCTTGGTAAGGGGTCATCCAATGAACCTGATAAATTCTGGGTATTCACAGAAATACACTAAGAAATATTGTGACGAAAGGAATACCAAAGACGCCGATTAAGTGTGAAAACAAAAGGAAACGTTTCTCTAAAGTAGATAATTTCACATGCGATTTAATTCTCCGAGAAATTTATAGATTCCATGCAAAAGGGAGAGCGTCCACCTTAGACGAATTTGTTGCACATTTGCAAGAAATTTGTGATTTTCCTAATGGGCACAGCACTTTGCGCGGTCTCCTGAAGGAGCTGGGTTTCAAATACCGCACTTTGAATAAGTTAAGGGTTATTATGAAATCCAGTAGAATTGTAGCTTAGCGATACACACACACACACAAATATATATATATATATATATATATATATATATATATATGAGGGGGGACCCAAAAGAAACCGGATTGTTGTCATAAAACTTTATTGATGAACCTTTTTACAAAATTACTTCAGTCACCTTCAAAATACCCTCCATTACATGCGATGCACTTGTCAAGTCTCTTTTCCCACTATTGCAAGCATGTTTGGAACTCTTCAACCTTGATATTGTCCACTGCCCTTTGAGAAGCTGTTTTTACCGCCTCCACATCGTCATAACGCTCCCCTTTTAGCGTTTTTTTTTTTCATTCGTGAAAATAGGAAAAAGTCGCACGGGGCTAGGTCCGGCGAATACGGAGCGTGGGGAACGACAGACCACTTCTGAGGTGCCAAATAGAGGGTCACGCGTAAGGCCGTGTGTGCTGGAGCGTCGTCGTGATGCAGAAACCAGTCACCTGGTCGCCACAAGTTCCGGGCGTTTCCTCCTCATATCCTCTCGCAGACAGCTTAAAACATCCAAGTAAAACTGCTGGTTAACAGTCTGGCCAGGGGGTACGAATTCCCGATGCACAATTCCACGAACATCAAAAAAGACAATGATCATCGCCTTCACATTTGACCTCACTTGCCTTGCTTTTTTTTTGGTCTGGGAGACTTGCTTGATATTTCAAGTTTCTCTTTGCATAATCCTTTATCCTGCCATTGCTGCCTTTTCTTTCTCAACCACCTTCCTACCATGCGCTTCCCATTCCCTGTTATTACTCATCCCAACCCTTAAGTATTCAAATTCTTTCACAACTTCTAACTTTTGTCGCTCTAAAGAACATTGTTTCTCTTTCTTCAATTTTTTTTTCTCTTTTAAAAACCACCACTTCTGACTTTTTTTGTATTTAATTTAATTTTCCACTCATCACAAAACTTTTGAATGTCATTTATTGCTATTTTTAATCCTACTGATGTTACTGCTCCTACCGTCAGATCATCTGTATGTAACAAACCTGTACCTCTCTATTTCCTGTTATCGGACAGTATTGATTTATTCCTTTCACTCTGTCCACTAGACTGTCTGGTAATAGCAAACAAAGAAATTCCTGGACTGCTATATGCGGATGACTTAATGGTAGGATCTATAACGATAGAAGAATTGCAGAAGGCAATAAATGAAATCCAGAAATTCTATGAAGAGTGGGGAATAAAAATAAACCTAAATAAGTCGGAAGTTATGGTCTTCAAGAAGGGGGTTAAACTAAAAAAAGATGAAAAGTGGGCACTAAATGGCAAAAGGGTAGAGGTGGTCAATGAATTTGAATACTTAGGAGTAAGGTTGAATAACAATGGAAAGTGGGGAGCACACAGGAGAAAAATGGAAGCAAAAGGAAGGGCGGCAATGAATGGGATAAGAATATGCAAATATAAGCTAGAAATGACAACCAAGTGGTTAAAAAGAATGTATGAAGCACTAGTTGAATCCAAAATGGTGTATGCAGTGGAGATCTGGGGGGAGGGGGGCACAGAGGTAACAAAACGGTGGACCAAAACTACAGAAGGTTTTGTAAAGAGCTTCTAGGCTTGCCAAGAGCAACACCTAGGGAAGTAGCTTTAGCAGAATTAGGAAAGGCAAGAAGAAATGGAATAGTAATTGAAAGAATAATAAAATTTTGGTATAGTTGTTTGGCCAAAGAAGAAGGGTAAATTATGAAATCATGCATGAGACAGCATGAAAGATTAGTGAACTCAAATAGTTGGTGGACAGAGATAGGAGGAATTATGGAAAAAATAGGAAAGGAAGATATATGGAGATTAGAGGAAAGGAATACATGCAATGTGGGTAAATTGGTAAAATGCAGAATAGAAGATATAGAAAGACAGGAAATATGGAGAAGTCTAAAAAATATGAAATCATTACAATTTAACAAGAAAATAAAAAGAAATTGGGGACGAGAAGCATATGTAGATTACTGCAATAGGCAAGAGTGAAAAGGGTTAGCTTGGATGAGAACAGGAACAATATTTCTATGAGGGATAAGAGGTAGGAAAAAGGAAACTTGGGAATTGTGTGGGGATAAAGAAAGCATAGAACACTAAGTAAGAGAATGCGAGGAGGTTGCAATGTGGAGAAAAAAGGTTTGGGAGGAATAATGGGAGAAAGTAGAGAAAAGGATAGTAGCTATAAAAATGTTAACGGGCAGGGAGGTAAAGAAGATAAGACGTATTGGTGAGTTCTTGCAGAAAGTATAAGAAAAATGGGCCAGAAATGTAAATAATATAAGAAAGGAAGATGAGGGGGAAGAATGGGACTAATTAAGTAACAAGGAGGCATGGAGGTTAAGAACTATCTGGCAGAGCAGAAGACCAGGGTGTCATGTAAGCCAAGGTAAAGACAAATAAATGTGGCCAAAAGTTGTAAATTGTAAAATTTAGGAATATGCACATAAAAATCTAATCTAAATATCATCTATAAATAAATTAAATAAAATGGAGCTTAATTTTCAGCCCTGCCTTAAACCTAACCTCTCTTCTGTCATCTCTGTTATTTTATTCCTTTCACATCTTACACAAAATTTAATTCCTTTTTATATCTTAGTTATTTGTTTCACAAATTAATCACTCCTTTTATTATCAATTTGTATGTTACCAAATCTCTATTTATAGTGTCAAATGCTTTTTCAAAATCTTCTAAAGACATATAAACTCCACCTCTTTTCCTACTGAGATATTTACCAATAATTGTCTCTTATGAGTATATTATCTACTGTTTGTTTACCTTTTCTGAAATTCTGATATGTATATTTCCTTCAGTCTCTGCCCAATCCCTTAATCTATTTGCTAATATTCCTAAGTCTACTTTACCTAATACAGATAATAAGCTTATTCATCTGTAACTTCCTGGATTGTTTTTCTCCTTTCCCTTTATATATTGGTAGTACCGTACTTATTTTTCAGCACTCTGGTATCTCTTCACTCTCTTTAATTTTATTTAACACATTTTTCATTATGTCTAGGCCTTTTTTAGTATTACTGTATTTTTTTCCAAAAGTCTTCTGGAATCCCATCTATCCTCATCAATTTACTTTTTAAATTTTTTTTAACTGTTGATGCACTTCTACCAATGTAAATTTACCGTGAAGCAGGGGCGGTTCGTCATAAGGCCTAAAAATTTTACGGAACCAAATGAACCATGGCCTTGCGACTGTTAAGGATAGTTTACTTTTAAAACATGAGAAAGCTTCATAGGGTGTAAAAGTGATGTTTTCTTACCTACAGCATACGGCTCGGCGCGGTAGGAGTAGCACCCGCCTGCTGCATTTCTACGTAACCAAACGCATGCAGCTCGGGAGGTGGTGAGGGAAGCACTTGCATATGTGCTTATCCGACGCGGTTCTATCCGCACCTAGCGCTGTCCGCAGAGTATTATTATAGTGTTAAAATGCACGGTTTCTTATTTTAGTGTTCTTTGTATAGTTAGGAACATAAACAGTGTTATATGTGGCTTTATAAAATCCAATGACTAAAGAATGATGGATAACTTTGTAAAATCACTAATAGAAGTGCAATTTTCAAGGTTGGCCTACTTAAGAAAATGTACAATTGAAATCGTTGGGTAGACCAACACCGGAGTTCTTGATAGAAAAAAAATAGAAACTAATAAAAATGAAAATAGACTATACAGCTGAACTATACAGCTGATACAGTAATGAAGGAACATTTAGAAACAGCCACAGTATTTAAACGGAAACAGTGTAGAATGATCTATTAGACTGCATGTTGAAAGTGTGTAGGGAGAAAATAGAGTAATAAATACATTCTTCTGAGTTTGTTGCCATTCAGTGTATTGTGCCAACTAAAGACAGAAGACCAGCCGCTTTGCTAGTGATTTTTACGTCTCGAAAAAAAATCCATCGTCCTGCGCCGAGTTTGAATCCGACACCTACGAATCCAGAGGTTAGTATGTGACACCCTGAATACGCTATTATTTATAAGGCAAGATAGAGAATCTGTTAATTGTATTTTATTACTGATGGAAACGGTACATTAGTAAGACTGTACAATACACTAAGTTGTATTGTACTAAATGATTTGTGTGAACAACTCTCCCATCATTTCTGCACGTTGCCACATAGTTGTAATATAATGCAGTGAATTTTGGGAGAAGAGTCAACTTCTTAATGTTTGTGGCTGTTATTATCCATATTTTAAAATAAAAGTTTATTTCGTAGTTATTATAACTATATTCTAAGTAGTAGTCACAGAACATAGGCAAGTAGTTCCTTGGCTATTGTGTCAAATACATGAAAAGCCTATCAAAACAACTTACATTTATATTTCAATTTACAGTATTTAGTTGCACAATAAGTAAATGCTCGGTCTATTTTATTGTAAAATGTTCATCATATCTGCTCTTTGTGCCCCGATATTAACGAGGGATACGTTTTTAAACAAACATAACAAATTTATATGCTTGTCTTCTCAAACATATAAAACAAGTAGAAATGTTTCTTTCTAAAGTGTAGCGAGACCCGCAACGCCAACTCTGGAATCTGTAGACCAATGAACAGTTCCTACATTTGCACACAGTGATGCAGTTGATGGAAGGGAGGCAAAGATTTTTTATTTATTTTTTATTTTTTATTTTTTTGTAATTTACGTCATTTAACTTTTATATCAGACGATGAATGGGATGGGTGAAATGATGCTCAAATGGGCCCAGGGTCAATGGAGCTTAGACTTACTCGACATTCGTACTTTTAGGATAAGGGAAACCCCCAAAAACACCTTATCCAGGTAACTCACCCTGACCGAGGTTCGAAATCGGGACCTCTTGAACGTGAGGCAGACATGCTACCGAGGCGGGCCAAAGAGATTTAGTTACGTGTCACGGGAGTTGTATTTCATACGTCAAAATAAACAAGGTACAAACTATTAATTTTCCACACATGTTGTGGTAAGCATAGTATTATGTATATTTTATCTTTACGAGTAATTAGAAATTACCTCTAAAGTGAAGTATGCTAACTTACCTCCCTACTTACCTCTCTGCTGTGAAAGACTGAATTTGTTGTAGATGCTGAAATCATTTACAATATTTCAATGCACCAATTCAGAAAATACTCATATTTATTTATTGCTACCGAAAGAAAAATGTGTAATAATAGAAAAAAAATTAAATACGAATGAAACAAATGCAACTTGGAAAACAATAACAGATGTGAGAGATCACTGCCTGAATTGCATAAATAGCTAATTGAAATAAGAGTATTAATAGAAACACATTATAATTATTAAATTCGACATTCATTTATATTTTATATAATATAAATTATTTAAAATTTATTGTAATATTACAATTATTACAGGAAATTGTATTTGACACAACTTTCTGACCAATTTCAGGAATTAACTGTATTTCTTTCTTTACTTCAACACTTTCTTGATTTTCAGCCATGTTCTTATTAGCAACTGCTACCTCATTAGTACTAGAACTTCCACCTCCTCCGTAAAGAACCTTTTGGGCCAACTCTTTCTTGTTAATATCCATAAATTTAATTGTAATAGTAAACTGGAGCCAATACTACAGTCAACAGATAAATCGGTATAGTATGAAGATAAACTTGCTCAACCTATCTTACATCATATGGATAATTTCGAGTCGCGTACTAGCTCAAATGCACTGTACAGTATTGAGAAAATAACTATATATGTGACGCAATATGATTCATTGAATGCCGGGATGTATACGGAATTACCAGACTTTATAAAGGGAAAGAGAGCTGTTATTAACATACGAAATACAGATAATTCTTGTTTTGCATATTGTTTATTAGCATCCAAATATCCTGTAGAACGTAACAAGAATCGACCCACATCATATAAAAGGCTTTTTTTGTAATTTACGTCCTCCAACGTTAAGTCAGTTCGGACGATGAATAGAATGGGTGAAATGATGCTCAAATGAGCCCAGGGTCCATAGAGCTTAGAGTTACCCGACACTGGCCTTTGAGGATAAGGGAAAACTCCGGAGAAAACCTTATCCAGGTAACTCACCCTGACCGAGATTCGAACTCGGGACCTCTTGAACGTGAGGCAGACATGCTACCACCACGCTACCGAGGCGGACAATATGCTAGCACCACGCTACCGAGGCAGGCAATATATATAAAAAGTATGGTATGTTTAAAGAATTTAACTTGATAACTTTCCCCGTATCATTGAAAGATGTAGAAAAATTCGAGAATCAAAATTCAAATATTTCAGTAACAATATACAGTGTTGAAAATAAGTCGATAATTCTCTTATATCAACCAAGAGAACTAAAATCACATCATGTTAATCTTCTGATGTATAAAGGACATTATTGTTTGATAACAAACTTATCACGTTTGCTGGAAGAGCAGCTATCTAAACATAAAAGACGAAAGTGGGTATGTGATATTTGTAATTCATATTTTACAACAGAATTACCTCTAAATTGACATAAAAGCGCTGTATGATGAGTCAAAATATCATTACGCCTAAAGCAGGTGAAAACGATGTCATAGAGTTCAATGCATACTCGAAATGTCTAAGATTCCATTCGTGGTGTATGCAGACATCGAATGTATATTACGTAAGTTAGATTCGTGTCAAGATTCATCGTATAAAAGCTGGACTCACATTACGCATAAGCATGAAGCGTATTCTATGGCATTACATATGGTTTGTAGCTATGATGAAACGTTAACACGTTTCAAATCATTCGAGGGTCCGTATGCAATTGAAGAATTTCTTAAAGAGTTAACAATAATAGCAGATGATGCTATTAATTAATATGGTAATAATATCGATATAATTACATATACAAATCCCTTACATAGACGATTGATGAAACGTAAAGGTGTCTTCCCGTACACGTATGTGGATTGTATAGAAAAATTATACGAGAACAGTCTACCAGCTAAACATCATTTTGAGAATGTGACCGATGAGGATTACATTCATGCTAGAACTGTATGGAATGAATGCAACGTTAAAAATCTGGGTGAATATTTAAATATTTATCTTAAGAGTGACACGTTAATATTAACAGATGTGTTTGAACGCTTTCGTGAACTAAGTATCGGAATGTATGGATTGGATCCATGTCAATTTTATACAGTTCCTGGATTAGCTTAAGATGCTATGTTAAGAACGACGGGTGTACAGATTTCACTATTAACAGATAAAAGTATGATTGACTTTTTTGAAAGCGCCATCAGAGGTGGTATATGTATGGCATCCAAACGATACTCTAAAGCCAATAACAAACACATGAATAGCTATGATAACACTCAACCGAGTAATTATTTAATATATGTGGACTGTAATTCTTTATATTCATTTTCAATGGGTAATAATTGTTTACCATATTCTGATGTAAGGTGGTTAACCGATGATGAAATTAAATCAATAGATTTTATGTCTGTTGCAAAACGATTCCGATGTGGGATAGGTGCTGGAGATAGATTTTAATTATCCTCAAGAACTTCAAGATTTGCACAATGATCTACCGCTATGCCCACTGAATGAAATTGCTCCAGGTGACAAGTACAAAAAGTGGCTAACAACTTTGTACGATAAAAAGAAATACATATTACGGTATCTCAATTTTCAACAATGTGTTAAACTAGGTTTGAATGTATCACATATACATAGAGTAATCAGTTATAGACAATCTAAATGGAAAAATCCTTATATTGAACTCAATGCTCGTAAACGAATTGAAGATAAAACAAAATTTGGACGGAATCTATGGCAGTTAATGAATAATTGTGTTTATGGGAAATTCATAGAGAATGTAAAACGTTATAATTCATTTCATTTAGGTACCATCTGGAAACAGGTTCGAAAATTAATGGCACGACAAACGTGTATAAGATATGTGATTTTTATGAGAATTTAATAGGTATAGAATTGCTCAGATATAAACATTGATGAATAAACCTGTATACACAGGACAAGCAATCCTGGATCTATCCAAACAAAAATGTATGACTTTTATTATGAAATTCTGAAGAAAAATTTAAAAGACGTTACCTTAAACTATACTGACACAGATGCATTTCTATTCGAACAAAGTAGCGATTTATACGAGTTTATTAAAAGAAATATACGTTTATTCGTTACATCGAATTATCCAATTGATAATGTATATGAAATTCCGTTAGAGACTAAGAAGTCTCAGGGTTATTTAAGGATGAGCTGGCTGGTATAATGATGACTGAGTATGTAAAATTGAAGTGGAAATTATATTGTTATCGATATGATAATGAATTGATTAAAATTCAAAAGGTCTAACAAAAGATTCACTGAGAGTCATAACTTTGAGCAATATCTCTCATGCATTACACATCCTGATACGATACATCGAAGTATGCAGAAATATTTCAGAAGTCATAAACATGACGTTCACACCATTGAATCTAATAAGATAGCTTTAAACGGTACCGATACAAAACGATACATTCACGATAACTCATTTTCGACGTTAGCATGGGGACACTATGCTATAGAAAAATTTAAATAAAACATCATATGTTAGTGGTGTTTTCAACTATAATCATACGGATTTAAAGTGTATTACTAGTCACACGATTATAACGTATTACTAAGAGGATGAATGTTGTTAAATAATGTATAACATATTTCAAACAAAAAAGAATATCATTCTTTATTGAGTTGTTTAAAGCACAATATCTTGTGGAGAAATCAAATTAATATTCTTTTATCGAATAATGTTACTTAAAGCATAATCATGAATGAATTTACTAATCACACATTAAATTTTATTATCACGTTTACCTTTTGAAAGTTATGATGAAATAAAATTATCATTCTTTATTGTTTACAACTATAATCATGTAGTAATTTAAATGTGTGGATTTAAAGTTTAAGAATATCATTCTTTATTGAGTTGTGTTTAAAGCACACTATTTTGTGGAGAAAATCAAATGATCATTCTTTTATCGAATAATGTTAGTTCAAGTATAATCCTGTATGCTTAAATGTTATTATTATGTATGAATTTAAATGTATTACATTTTTAAAGTTATTTTTAAAAATGGTATTTCCCTTTTTTACATAAGGAATCAAGGTGAATAAAAAGAATATCATTCAAATTATCATCTTTATTCAGTTGTGTTTTTATTTATACAATATCGGTCTCATTAATCCATTCATGGATAGGAAATCCTAACCATTTCACTAAGATCCTATCACCACGTCGTCTGATAACCCTTTCAACTAAATACGTGTCTGGATATTGAGTTCTCTGTAGCTCATCCTCATAAAATGCACACTGAATTAGTTAACCTTCCAGATCCTCAATCAGGTATGTCAACGGATGTGTCCTTTGCACTGTATGTATCCTATAGACTTCAACACTCCAATTAGGTAGATAACCTTTCTCGATAATTCCTTTGTGCTTAGAAATCCTCACATAGTCACCAACACGAAAAAGTATAGATTTCCGCTTCTCACGTAACCTTTTACCATATTTGTACACGCTGAGGAGAAGTGAATTACCACGAACATCTATAGGCTTCATGCGAATTGTTCTATGGTACGTATGGTTGTATGTATGAATAATTCTGGGTAGTATGTTTATCCATTGATATGAGCCTTGAGCAATAAATTCCTTATGCAGATTCATTTTGATCGTTCTTATTAAACGACTGCTGCAGCCTTAACGTGAGTGAATATACTATAATGATTAATATTATTCCTATTCATTAGTTCGCGGAAATGTTTATTGTAAAACTCTTTTCTATTATCAAATTGAACGTTCTTCGGAAACGATTCCATTTCATTCAATATATCCTGCATGGCAGCGGAAACGTTAATGACACTTTTGTCACGTAATGGTCATGCATAAGCCATTCTGGAATAGAAATTGCATGCAAGAAGAATATACTTATACTTTCTATTTTCTCTTGCATAATTAGACATGTCCATCAGATCTATTTGTACTAAATCATTCATTCCTTTGCTAATGATCTTACGTCGTAGAAAATGTCTTCTGGCAGGTGCACGTAATTCAGTTGCAATGCGACGCCTTATCATTATTTAATTTTTTATGTTTTAAGTTCTGTAACAATTTCTTTTATCTGGGATGAATTATTAAAATTACCTGCATCCCTCGATGCAACTAATAATCTTAGTCTGTTTATTATTTCATTAGGATCATTCCAATAAACGTAATCTGATTTTCTCTGCGGTATATATTCTTTCCAACGTAAACCGAAACCAGTTCAAGCATTCACAAGATCACGAATGATATGACGATACTTGAAGCCGCGATTTTATCTCAAACGACCATTTCGCGAATTATACATGTCTGTAAACTTTAGTATTCTGTAATATTTGTGAATAAACGTCTAAATCCTCTTCGGTATACGATGACATGCAAGGTAAACATTTAAATAATAATTCATACAATCTTTTAGTTGGCTCGTACGTGTCTGCTTCTATCTAAATACCATCAGATGTAAACACAGAAGGTTTTATTACCTAGTTTATATTCACCATCTTTGTATCGTACGCCGTAAGTGGTGTCCATATCACTCGAACTAGGAGTTCGAACCTTGTGTAGATACTTATCAACTCTGTTAGCGCTGTCAGTAAGGTCATCTGTTTTTTTTAATCATCCTCCTCTTGGTGTGCTTTCGCTATTATTTTCAGTGGATCGGTTACAGGTTGAAGAACTTCAGACATGAATCGTTTCGTTTCGAATTTCATTCCGTTGAGTAGGCGTAACTTTTCTCTTATTGCCCTACTATGACGGGCGATGGATTCTTTAAGTCTTATAGCTTCAGAATCCATATCGAAATGAATGTATAATTAATCGGCCACTGCTAAGTTATATGAAACTATCAGCTCTATACTTAATATATGACCATCTTTAGCACGTGCAGCAGGTGCCGTAAACGTTAGCATATCTCCAGTTTCAACTAGTGCAGGATATCTTTCAACTAGTCTGCCATTTATTGCAAACAATGTACCGTTTATAGTATGCGGCTGTACTGATGAAACTATAGTACACGAAAGTACAGTTCCATTTCCAGGAACTTTATAGTATTCCAGTCCCGATGTTAACGTATACCTTAACGAGGGACCTCGAAACGGACGTGTTTGCAATGAAATTATGAGTTGAGCTTTGAATTGTTGTAACATAGCATTTACAACGTTTCTCATTCGTGTTTTCATGGTATTAATGTCGTTATTTATACTGATTAGTTTATTATCAAGTTCAATTTGTCGTGCAGTTAATTCTTTCATTTCTTTTCCCCAGCTGTTATTATTGTTTCTCTAGCACTACTAATCGTTCTAGTTAAACGTCTTTGTAGTTCATTCTGTTTCTCTGAAATAGTATGTGCAATGTTTGTTATTGTCTCAGTTAAACCTGTTTGCAATTCATTCTGTTTCTGTATAAATAAGTGATTAACATAATTCATGGTGACTGCATCAGCATCATCTATCGGATCGGCTATCTCCTTTAATCTTTTCATTCGAAATGATAGAGCTTCATTAGATTCGTGAATTGGCATTCTGTCATCTACATATTTTTTATTGGAAACATCGTGATCGTGAAGTGGCTCCAATAGCTTTTTCATTCTTATACCATCAAGAATGACATTATTTTCAGAATCCCGTTTAAATGCATATTTACTTAATTAATCCATTAAATTGTTGTACTGGATGTCGAACGACTTTTGTATGTGAGCCCTAAGTATAGCTTCAAACTCGCCCATACGTTGATACGAGGTCTGAATATCTGCATTCGATTCTCGACGTCAGCCATATGCGTATCCACATAACGTTTAGTCGTCGCATCGTCGCCTTCTTCAGGGTCGCGAACATTGCACAACCGCTTTTCCTTAAACCTATAGTTTCCCGATCCATCTCTAGTTATGATATATCAATTAAACACACCCTTAGAGGGTATGATTCTTCGGGATCCGAACCTATCGATACTCATCGCTGAAGTGATGGATTATTCTATTTATTCATTCTGATAAAGAGATCAAATCCATGTCGGTAGCGTCCCTTTTTAAATGGATATTCCGGTACTATGACAACAAAGGATCGTCCATTACTCTCCCATATATGTTTACACATATCCTTAAATTCAGCATAGAACATATTGGTGTTTACATAATCTTCATATATATGTTTTAAATTGAGATTATCCTGTCTAAAGAGTACAATAATGTTTGCATTATCTCTAATTAAATGTTTAGGCACTTTAGTATATGATGCAACTAAATATTTAGCATCGACGTTACGATGTCTACCCATACTGTAATATGAGACTATCTTACCCTGTTTTTTACATCGTCAAATACGAATATCGAGTTTTCTCTAGCTTCCGATGTTTGGATTACTTTTTCACCACCATCGAACGTAAATACGCCTATATCGGGTATAGCGTTCAGTACCTTGAGTAAATACCGATATTTAGGTTGTTGCAACGATTTAGAATATATGTAGAGGTTTTCGAACCTCAGACCATTCTCGTGAATAAGCAGGTTGAGTAGAACATTCGTTTTCCCAGCATTTGAACTACCCAATATGAGTGCTCTAACATTACCCGGAAACAGCGTCCCGTGTCGTCCTTTGCGAACATCATCATCGGGTATGGGTAGTGTACACTTTTGCTTTACTAATTCCATATCACGACTAATACTTATAAATCACGCGTTTTGCTTCTTATTTAATAGTGGGACATGCGCTCTACACGTGCACGCAAGGGTTCGGGAATTCTTAATTCCTTGATTAATTCATTACCATTTGAGGTATATTTACCGGGTTATCGCTTCTGTGATTCTGGAACAAAACTACATAAACGATTGCAGAGGGGCGACTTACCAGTGAATGGGTTGGACTCGGCGGGTCTCGATCACGACAGAGCTTACGCATCGAGTACTGATACAGAATCACGTCGTCTAGCTGATAAGGTGTTCGCTGAGAAAGCTTGGAGACGAGTAAAATTTGCTGACCCTTCTTTTGGTGAACGAATTGCAGCTCGACTTGTCACTACACTTATGAAGGGTAAATTGGCAGTGGGCACTGGTATGCGTAAACGTCGCAGCAAGAGAGGTGGTTTCTTACCTTTGCTACCACTTTTAGCTGTTATAGGTGCAGCAGGTGGTTTAGCTGGAGGTGCTGTTCAGATTGCTACAGCTGTGAATAGAAAACGTTCTGATGCAAAACAACTTGCCGAATTAACTCGTCACAACGAGCGTACGGAGTCCTTAGCTCAGGGTAAAGGTCTTCGACGTAAGAGACGTAAGGATAAAGGATTTTATCTTCGATCAAAAATCTCGGGACGAGGCCTATATTTATTCCGGAAAAAGCCCTAAGTGCCACCGAGATCGCTTCTTATGCACGACGTCTACACATTTCACATTTTAGAGGTGTCTACATGCTAGATAAACTACTTCCACATCCTCGATACGCTGAGAGAATAGTAGTGAATCTGGATACATAATATAATTCTGGCACGCACTGGGTTGCGTTACGCAAGGATGGTAACGTGGCCTACTACTTCGACAGTTTCGGTGATCTGAGACCACCGAAAGAGATAGAAACATACCTTTCGGGTGTTAAGCTCCTATATAATACGAGGAGATTTCAAGATTTCGATTCCGTGATTTGTGGTCACTTGTGCCTTCTGTTTCTCTTATAAAAGGACCTGGGCTACATTCGTAATTTATCAAAATGAGGTACACGATCACCGTGAGTGGAAGTGATATCAGCTTCCCTACATTTCTCAATCCACCACTACATCTGGATCCCGACGGTCATTACGAGATAGCTCTATTGAATTTCGAGACTTTTTACTCAATTACTAATGTGGATGAGCGTAATAATCTATTCCATTACGTTCGCGATGGTAAGGTCGAACGTATAGTAATTCCACCGGGTATTTATGAATTGGATGATATCGCTCGCCTGCTAAAGGATGCTCTCGACATCGGTGATGATTTCATTCTACGTGCTAATAACAACACCATGAAATCATAAATTCAATGCCCCTATATTATCGACTTTAGTCGTGAGAGATCGAACGCTTCTCTTTTCGGTTTCACCTCTAAACAGAGTTCCGGCGGACGTGCTGACCGAGTCTAATGATTTAGTTAGCATATTCAAGGTCAGCATTATAAGTATCGAGTGCAGTCTTGCTACGGGATCTTTCATCAATTGTAAAGTCTGTCTAGCCAACGAAAGTGCACGTCAGCCGCTTGCTTTGACGAACCCTCATAATCGTTTTACATTAGACCCTCCTCCTGCCGGTCCTCTCTGCAAGGTTGCAACCTTTTAACATCACCGTCTTTTTCTAGAGTCTCTTTCTCTGTCTAAACAACACGTACACTTTACATTGTGAAAAGACTGGGTTTTTACGAGAATCAAAATAAGGCAGTTGGAAAATATCGTATTCCTATTATTATTGCCATTGTTACTACTACTACTACTACTACTACTACTACTACTACTACTACTACTACTACTACTACTACCACTACCTACTACTACTACTACAACTACTACTACTACTACTACTACCACTACCTACTACTACAACTACTACTACTACTACTACTACTACTACTACTACTACTACTACTACTACTACTACTACTACTACTACTACTACTACTGCTACTACTACTACTACCACCACTACCACCACCACCACCACCACCACCACCACGATCACCACCACTACTACTATTGTTAAATTTTCTACTTGGCATGTAGGCCTTTTCCTAATTATTATAAGCAGTGCTATTAACTCACATAGATATAAGTGCCTCATTCCGATTCTCCTTCACTCTCAGAGTCAGCGGTAATGATGAACCTGCTATCGTTAGATTGCTGATCCCGACGAATGTATTTTTCTTCTACTTTCTTTACATGCTGCACACAATTTTTCCACAGTTCTGCATCGATCCGTTCTACACAGCTTCTCAACAAGTTGCAAACGCTTTCGCTGAGTGAAGGTGTTGCATTTCTCTTGCGCACTTCTCTCTTCAGTTTCGACCACACCATTTCTATAGGGTTGAAACAGCAGTGATACGGCGGCAACCTTAAAACTACTTGCTCATATTTACGAGCGATGTCGTCAGTCACATAAATCCTTACCCACATTTGCCTTTTTAATTTCTGCCAGGAGCACAGCTTTAATAGGCAGAGGTTCAGGTATTTCAATATTATGAACCCTCATGCATTTGACTATATCTTTTAAGTTCATCGACATTGTAGGTGTTCTATATTTTAAACGCGAATGATAGCTAGTATTGTTCAAAACAATTATAAATTTTTCATTCCTTGGCAAGTTTGTCATAAGCCTACATCAAACCACTTTTCAAACACTGCTGCATTCATGTCATCGTGACTATCGGCCATTGTTTCACCAATGTTTTTCGCCGATAAGAAGAGGCAGTCTTTTACCCATCCATCGGCACTCCCAGCATGAAGCACCATAATCCTTTTACCCCTGGACACAGGAGAAGGTAAGGTGCAAGCACACGAACCGTCGTCCCATCCTTTTCTCGATACGTCATGGGTATCGTACCAGGTTTCGTCTAAATAAATTATCTTGTGTCCATTACTGCGAAACTTCCTTGGTTTTGATAAGTATATATATATATATATATATATATATATATATATATATATATCGCCAAGCTATAATTCTGCTGCTGGATTCCACAATAACTCTTCTCTTATTTAAAGTGCGGTATTTGAAACCCAGCTCCTTTAGAAGACCGCGCAAAGTGCAGCGTCCATAAGGAAAATCACAAATTTCTTGCAAATGTGCAACCAATTCATCTAAGGTGGGCGCTCTCCCTTTTGCATAGAAATTATAAATTTCCCGGCGAATTAAATCGCATGTGAAATTATCCACCTTAGAGAAATGTTTCTTTTTGTTTCCACACTTGGTGGGCGTCTTTGGTATTCCTTTCGTCACAATTTTTCTAACTGTATTTCTGTGAATACCCAGAATGTTTGCAGTTTCACTACATGGCCCCTTACCAAGATTATTTTTCACCACATATTTATATGCCTTCAAAACAAGCGCTTGACTTTGCTTAGAAAGAGTTCCCGTTGTAACTTTGTTTTTTGAGGTTTATCCACTAACACAACTCGGCCCAGCAACACTTTCCAATTCATTCACACTAATGTCTTCACTTTGGTTATTTTCACTTGACTGAACGCTATCTACTACTTCATTTGCATTTACCACTGCATTTCCCTCCCACGGTCTCCACATTGTGACACACAACGAACTTCTGCAGCTAATGAAACAGAACAACTGGAAGTTGGAACTTTGGCAATTGAGACTCCACGTGGAGTAAACATGAAACTGTAATTTTCAGAACATCGGGGTTGCTATTGGACCCCAACGTCAGTGTTCCATTTCTGAAGTGTGGAGATAGATTTATGACGGTCATCAGTGGGCGGGAAGGTCAGGTCCCTTTGAGTGGGAACTGCACACGGGTTAACTAAACAGACTTTACGAGTGGTCATTCTCCGTATGAATTTTTCCCATCGGTACCTCCAGGCTATGAAATCTCGCAGGAACCATCAAGTCCTACATATCTACCAATCATCGATACAAATCTCATTGATCATCTCGACATTAGAGTGGTAGACCAGAACGGTGATAAGTTAGATTTCAGAAACGACACCATCACTGTACGATTGCACATACGTCGTAATAGGCATACGTTTCAAGAGACGATGCTATATTAAAAACATCTCTCCAGATTGAACTCTACTCGATCATTGACCCGCAACTTAATCACATCGTCTAATCGAAGATTTCTCACCGGCCTAGGATTCAAAGTTCTATAATGGATGTGTTGGATATAACTGGGATTCCGACCTTTGATGATAAGATCAGTAAAGAGGAAGAACACGTATTCCTGCCGTACAACATTTCAGCTCTCGATGTGAACGATGAAATTAGAATTCCATGTCAAGCTGAAGATTTGTACACACTTCCTAGTAGAAGTTATCTCTACATCGAAGGGACTCTCACTAAACCTGATGGCAGCGTCTCGACATCGAAATTGAGTAATGCTATGGCATTCCTATTCGATGAGATTCAGGAATACCAGGAATCCGGGTATTTCATCAACGATGCGTAACTATGCATCTCTGAATGAACTGGAATCGAATTGTTTACTAAATGAGGGTTGGATTTATCCGGGCGGAGCGGTAGACATCGTGAATACATCGAATGGTATCTTCAATGCTATCGTTCCTCTATCGATGTTGCTGGGTTTCGCTGACGATCACAAGGAAGTCATACCTAATAGCAAGTTTGAACTTATTCTTATTAGACCTAAGGATTCTAATACTTGTATAATTGGAAACGATCCTACAATCATTCAACTCACTAGACTCAAATGGAGGGTGCCTGTACGTCGACTCTCAGATTCTGAACGAGTTGATAAACTTAAACTCGTCAAATCGGATAAACCTCTAAACGTTGCGTTTCGAACCTTAGACCTTCATACTCAACCTGCTCTACCTCAAACTAAAGCATTCACATGGAACATTGCAACCACGACTAAACTTGAAAAAACACGTTTCGTCATAGTCGAAACTAAGGATGCTTCTATATTTGAACATTGTAATATCACTAATCTGAAACTTTATCTCAACAGTGAATCTTACCCCTATCACGATATGAATTTGGTTTTCACCAATTCAAAATTTGCATTTCTGTATGATCAATATTCTAAATTTCAATCATCCTACTAAGGTAAGGTTCCTGCGTCGTGGCATAGCGGGCTAAGGCAGCATGCCTTAGTCCCTGGCCACGGATAGCGGCCCGGGTTCGATCCCACCCATGTGGTGGGGATTC
>CM060950.1:267320701-267428781 GCA_030765055.1 Mantis religiosa | reverse complement strand
CTCTTCCTCTTCCTCTTCCTCTTCCTCTTCCTCTTCCTCTTCTTCGGTCTTTCTCTTCTTCTTCTTCTTCTTCCTCTTCCTCTTCCTCTTCTTCCTCTTCCTCTTCTTCCTCTTCTCTTCTTCCTCTTCTTCTTCCTCTTCCTCTTCTTCTTCTTCTTCTTCTTCTTCTTCTTCTTCTTCTTCTTCTTCTTCTTCTTCTTCTTCTTCTTCTTCTTCTTCTTCTTCTTCTTCTTCTTCTTCTTCTTCTTCTTCTTCTTCTTCTTCTTCTTCTTCTTCTTCTTCTTCTTCTTCTTCTTCTTCTTCTTCTTCTTCTTCTTCTTCTTCTTCTTCTTCTTCTCTTCTCTTCTTCTTCTTCTTCTTCTTCTTCTTCTTCTTCTTCCTCTTCCTTCTTCCTCTTCCTCTTCCTCTTCCTCTTCCTCTTCTTCTCTTCTTCTTCCTCTTCTCTTCTTCCTCTTCCTCTTCTTCTTCTTCCTTCTTCTCTCTTCCTCTTCTCTTCTTCCTTCTTCTTCTCCTCTTCTTCTTCTCTTCCTCTTCTTCTTCTTCTTCTTCTTCTTCTTCTTCTTCTCTTCTCTCTTCTTCTTCTCTTCTTCTTCTTCTTCTTCTTCTTCTTCTTCTTCTTCTTCTCTTCTTCTTCTTCTTCTTCTCCTCTTCTTCCTCTTCCTCTTCTTCTCTCTTCTCTTCTTCTTCTCTTCTTCTTCTTCTCTTCTTCTTCTTCTCTTCTCTTCTTCTTCTTCTTCTCTTCTTCTTCTTCTTCTTCTTCTTCTTCTTCTTCTTCTTCTTCTTCTCTTCTTCTTCTTCTTCTCTTCTTCTTCTTCTTCTTCTTCTTCTTCTTCTTCTTCTTCTTCTTCTTCTTCTTCTTCTTCTTCGTCTTCTTTTTCTTCTTCTTCTTCTTCTTCTTCTTCTTCTTCTGTGCTTCCTTACAGGATCTGTGGATATACACGAACTATGTCTCAACATCGAAAATATTTACTATACTTGTTAACATAAAAAATCATATTATTTTATACTCACTTTTCTGTAGGTTCCTCGTCGGGTTTCGATGTAGCTGCATCCTTAAACGGCCGATCTTTGTACGGACCGCACACATCTTCACCTTGATCCTGCTCGGACTTGCATGCAACGTTATCACTTTGGGAATTTCTGAAATATATATATATATATATATATATATATGTATGTGTGTGTGTGTCTGTGTGTGTGTCTGTGTGTGTGTGTGTGTGTGTGTGTGTGTGTGTGTGTGTGTGTGTGTGTGTGTGTGTGTGTGTGTGTGTGTGTGTGTGTGTCTTATTACCTATCTAACACATGACGGCACTTTTATGTTAACACACAATTATAATTCTACTTACTCACGATACACTTTGCAGTTCAATCCACATTGGGCATACGATGTAATTGCATCATGATGTACAGGATTCTTGCATATCACTTGATGAATCTTTCCATCAGACGTTTCCTCATCCGCCGCCGCCACCGCCGTGTAGTGTTTAACGCCCGCTTTCACTACATACGGCACCGCAGGCGATGACACTGATGATACATGAGATGAAGATGGAGCACCGGTGGAATGAGATGGCGGGGGAAACCGGAGATCCCGGAGAAAACCCGCCCCAGCGCCATGTTGTCCACCACAAATCTCACTTTGCGGTCGCCTTGGATCGAACCCGGGCCGCCTTAGTGAGAGTCAAGCGGTCTAACCACTGAGCCACGGCGCGGCCACGTTTCCTCATGATGCTCAACCCAATGCTTTTGCAAATCTTCATAGTCGTGCAAATTCTCCCAGAATCTAGCATCGCTTTCAATAATAGGAGTTGTTGTACCGCTCATCTTGACGTTGCGAAGTAAAGTGATTGTAGGAAAAACAGAAACTTGTTCCTTCCTGCGCGAGCAATACGTATGGAGGGGGTGAATCATGATCAAACCTGCAGAATCGGGGTACTGTGTTACTGTTTTATCACATACCCCCTCGACCACATCTCATCACCGTACGGAGGACGAGAGTTTACGGGTATCAAACTCTGGGGCTCTATATTCATACACATGAACCATCAGGGCCTCGATGTTCACACATGAATGTTTAAACACCAAACTCTTAACACCCCTCCCCCAAGACTCGATTTTCGTACAAACACCTCACTTCTTAACTTACACATATCCAAAATCGAATGTGCTTTACCATCCAAGATACGAACCCCAACACCATTCTTCCACACATACACACAAACACACACACACACACACACACACACACACACACACACACACACACACAACGATCCTGGGGGACGGCAATACGCCACCGACCCAAACAACAAAAAATCATCCATTCTCAACCAGGACGCTTCTAAATCATATGAGGATTAAACATCACACATTCAGTTACATACATGAGAATTCTAAATTTTGTCTAGTGTGATGTTGACTACTCCTTTCCCTACTACTCATTACAAGAAATATCCGCGAGCGCGCGCGCGCGCGTGTGTGTGTCTGACTGTCTGACTATCTGATTTAGACGAGTAATACCCAAGAACTTAAATTCGCTTATAAGGAGATTTCCAAGAAAATCTGCCCACAACGAACTATTCCTTACATTAACTTCTTTTCAAAACGTTGGGGTGGGGGACAGTTAATGAATGTGTGGGGTTTAAGACCCTCTGACTACTACCAGCACAACCGCCGCCACCTTTCAGGGCGTGGGCTTGCTAACATACGAGAGTTGTATTCGGGATCTCTGCACAATGAGTTATGCATTTTTGTAGTTTTCCTGGTCGGTAGCCGAATGCTGTGGTGGTCCCTTTTCTATCACGACCTTATTGTTCCTCATCTCGTCCTTTTATATCTGTATTCAGAGCTGAAGGATCTGGCGAGGATATGTGGCTTGTTGCTTCTTCTGAGTTGCTAGTCAGAGGCGGTATTGGATACGTTCGAACTTAATACCTTATTAAAATTAAATTTCTTGTTTATAGAGGCTCTTTAACTGAATGTAGTTCTCGGCGTCCCATTCTACATTGGGGTGAAAGTCCTTCTAATTTTGTCTAGAGGCCTCTTTATAAGACTTGAGGTTCTTTCAGTGTCGTGACTGCCGTAAGTGGTATTCCTGTATGAAGTTGCGCAGTACACATTAATGTTTTGTTCTTAAGTAAATGAACAGGGTTAGTAATTAGAACAAGGAACCAAAATAAACGATATGTGGCAGCACTTCGGGGTTTAATGTCTAGAAAACGAAATGGCATTAGTAGTGTTAGTATTAGTTGCAGCAGCAGCAGCAGCAGAAGTAGTGCGTTGGCGGTGGCGATGGCGGTGGAGGTGGGGTAATACTCCGTTCACCGACCTACATACATGGCGCTGGTGCCGACCAACCTGGCACACGGTTTTCTACGGTCCTTAGCCAAATGCTGTGTTGAGGAATTTAATTCGCCAATACTTAAACATTCCTTTCATTATTACGTTTCATTTCCTTCTTGTTCACCACCATACCACTTACTGAGCTGATCATCCATCCCGGGTATATTGTGGTCCAAGTATATTGTGGTACTTCTCGACACAAGAGTCGCATACAACTTGAATGTCTCGAGCCTAAGAAATTCATTGGACTCAAATAATGAAACGTCTCGACTAAAACAGTAATCACAAATTTAATACGTATTTAAGAAATTACATAGATATTATACAAATGAAATGAGCTGTGGCACCATCGTGTTTAAACTACATACGTGGGATAAACGTCAATGGCCTACGCCAGATAAATGAAACAATTTGTTTCCGAGTAACATTTTATATGTCGCTGCATTCAGGCGTGGAGGAAACAAATACATGCAATTTAATTTAGTTAATTCATCTTCGTTTGCAGTAAGAGCAAAACATTAATAAACCTCTACAAAATATTCTTAGACCCCTGTCCATATGAACTTCCTCGCTGTCTTGATTCGGAAGGCCGTCCCAGAAATATCTGTACTATGTATACTGCTTGGTCAAATTTGTGTAGGTACTTGCAGACTTGGTGAAGGATACCATACAAATTCAAAAGGGTACCGGTACCCATATTGCCCAATCCCTTATGTAAAAGTTGTCACAATTAGTCTGAACAAAACTTTAGACACTTACACTGTAGATGTAAGTTCAAAGTTCAGAGTAATTATGACATATAAATCATCCTTATTCTCATTGCGAACCTCGTACTTACGCAATGTACCAATATAATGGCGGGTAAGGCTGCAAGTATATTCTAACTGTAATATTCTTCTGTTACTGCAAGAGGTAACTATTTTTTACTTTCTGTAGTATCTACCTACAGTAATTGGGCAAGTTATTGCATTGAACCAAGAAAAAATATACACCACGTTTAAGTGGAAATCACGTTTTGAGATCCCTTGAATAACAAAGTTCATTTTTAGAAGAAGGTTCGTTTTGTGTCAGTGAACGGCATAACTCAAAACGATAAGTCGGTTAAGTACCAAACTTGGTATTTTCGTTCAGAATCTTGAAGGATGCGACGCGAAGATCTTCTAGTCCCAGACTAGAGAAGAAAAGTAGGGATATCATTTTAGTAGAAGAAAAAGAAGATAGGAAGAGAGAAGAAATCAAATTTGGAGAAATGGATGTAGCAAGTAATTTGCAGGAGCAAAAGAACTCCGAAACAGCTCTGGAAGAATATGATGATAATAAAACTGAAGAGGATTTGATGAAATTTGATGATTTATTTCAAGAAGCAACAATAATGTTGAATAATGATAATGGAATGAATAGTAAAGCTAAGGAAAATATGAAATATATGCTTCAAGAAATGAGAAGGATGTTTTTAAAACAAACACAAAAAAGAAAAAGCTGTTATGTGAGCCATTATTTATAAATACCTCATTAAGATATATGTAATATAAATAATAATTGATAAAGACGAGAGGCATGTATATGTAAATGTAATATGTGAATGTAAAATACTGTAACATAAGAGTTGATAAATGTTCCACCGTACAAAGGCTTTCACTATTTGAAAAGAATGCTCTTTAGACTTTTCAAAAGGCAAACCTAACGGTACATAACGGGACGAAAGCTTAGGGGGGTTCAGTGCACTCACCTCTTGCAAAGAGATATAAGCAGATAAAAGGAACAGGGAAACAAAGCAGTACAGTGCACTCACCCCTTACAAAGAGATATAAGCAGATAAAAGGAACAGGGAGACAAAGCAGTAGGGGCCACATTAAAGATACCGCCAACAAAGGGCGGCAGAGATTGAAGTTATACGCCCCCATCTTCAGGAGCAAACAGGTCCAATTACGAACGAAACTTGTCCTGTACAAGACGTTCATCCTGTCGGTGGTCTTATACGCATGCACGGCCTGGGCCAATGCCTCGAACTCCACAATCAAACACCTACAGACCATCCAAAACCTATCCCTCAGGAAAATCCTATCCGTCCCTTTCCTCACCACCAACCGCTCAATACACCTGGAGACCAACTCCCCTACAATACCCGAGGCCATCCTCAAACGGGCCTCCTCCACCTGGGCGCGCATCAGAACTCACAAAAACACAACCATCAACAATATGGAAAAGGTGAGCCGCAGCATCGCAAACATGCGAGAATAAAGATATTTTAAGTGACGGCGGCTCGCCCAACCTGCGCGCCCAGCACACCCCCCAGTACTCCCCGGCCCACGGCCGCATATCATCACGGGCAGAGGCCGTAGTCACGGCACCCTGGATACAAGCCGGTCTCCAAACTGTCGCACAGTATAACTGCAAATTGTATATAGTGACCAGTGTGTGTGAGTGAGCGAGTGTGTGTGACTGCGTGAGTGTGTGTGTGTGTGTGTGTGTGTGTGTGTGTGTGTGTGTGTGTGTGTGTGTGCGTGTGTGTGTGTGTGTGTGTGTGTGTGCGCGCGCGCGCGCGCGCGCGAAGTAAGCGCACTGTACATATGTATATATCTATATTTATTTATTTAAAAAAATCACAAAAAAACTATAAATAATAGATATCGAACAAGGTAACACTGTTCGCGGCGGCCGAAATAAGGCCGTCGTATGGGTGTTTAACAAATCCGCACAGCAACACTGATAAACAAGCAAATTGTAAAATTATGTAAATTTTAAGCCTGTAAGCCGGGTCTAATGTACCGGCACCAGGCAAATTGCTTTCAAAATAAAAATCAATCAATCAATCAGTAGGGGCAGTCTAAGTGCGACATACAAGGTGTGTGAACGTGTAAAAAAATTCATGGTGTGTGAGTAGTAAAAACACTTCCATCGGGGACACTACAATGAATGGTGTAAATATTCGAATAAACTGTAATAACTAGTCTACAATTTATTGGTATTGCCTCTCGTCACATTGCCCTGAGATCTCCATATCCATCATGCTCTACCTAAACAATAGCAGATGAGCAGCCGTGAACACGACCGGAGAAGAATCCCAGCACTAATAAATCAACACATCAAAACAAAAAAAAAAAACACAAAAACAATTGATAAGATTTGCAAATTACTTACGGTTGCCGCAAAATTAACAAACGACCGGGAAAACACTGCAAAGAGAAGCTAAAGTATTGAAATAAGCCAAAAATATGAAGCAAGAATTAGTTCAGACTTTTGCTCAGGTTGCAGCACAATCGTCAAATACAGGCAAATTGCCACAAGTCAGAAAAGCCATGCAAAATAAAAATCATACAGTTTTTATTTCGTCCACTACAAATATAGATATAAAAGAGTTATAGGTAACCGTGATAATTTGAATCCATCCAAAAATAAAATAAAAATCTGCAATTTTAGACCAGTGGGACGAAATATTATTATTGAAACCGATTTATTGAAAGATGCTGAAAAGTAATAAACTGTAAATCATTATTGGATAAGAATTTGAGGGTTGGAAAACCAAAGAAAAGGAAATCCCAAGTTATTTTATATAATGTTTCGTCAGGAGCTTGTGACAAGGAGTTTTTGGAAAGAATAGCTGTTCAAAATTTTGAAGAATATATGACTAAGGAAGATTTTGATGTGGAGTTTAAGCTCAGTTTTAAAACAGGTCTTAGGAAACGATCAACGGTACGTCATGTAGCTGAAGTATCCCCAAGACTTTGGAAGAAAATTATATATATGGAAAGACTATACATAGGCTTTCAAGCTATAGTATAGTTGTGAAAAATTATGTATCAGTTGCAAAATTTCTTAAATGCTTTAATTATGGACATGTAGCAAAATGTTGTGAAGAAGAAAAAATGGTTTGCGGAAATTGTGGCGAGCAAGATCACCAAAAAAAAAAAAAAGAATGCCAAAAAATAAGACAAAGTATTTGTATTCCTTGCATAAGAAGGAAGAAAAATTGTGGAGGTAAAGGACAATGTCCAACATTTCATATGATGTTGGAAAGAACTGTCTCACATATTGACTATGGATTATAGTGCTATGTATAATTCTGAATCAATAAGGAAAAAGAGAAGAAAAATTCCATTTAGAATAAGAAGAAATATAAAACGAGCAAAAGAGCACAAAAATAAGTTACAGAATAGCATAGAAAAGGAACAAAACATTCAAATAGATAGGGAAGAAAATATACAGAAAAATAGTAACATAGATACAGAAGTATAGGATGAAATTAGATTAAGAAAAGAAGAAAATGTTAATAGAATAGGAGCTCGTACAAGTACATGAAGAACTCTAAAAAAGATAAATTTTTAATATAAAATTGAGAACAACTGAATTTGAAAAAAATGCAGACGTTCATACGCCAGTGCAAATTAATATAAGTACCACAAAGAAGAAGGTTTTGTAGAGTATGACGCAATAATACAGGTAAGGGAGAGCTCTCAGGAGGATATCAATACAGAAGAAAGTATTTTAGGAATTCATAAATTAAATGATAATATTAAATGATAATATTAAATTGGGATAAATCTGTAAAAATAGAGATAAAATTAAAAGAAATCATATGGTTGAAGTAGTAGAACAAAATAATTGTGAGCAGAAATTAAATTTATTAGATAATAAGGAAAATTTGCTTGAACAGGAAAATATAAATAGTAGTCAAATATTTGATGATAGTAAGGAAACGTTAAATATTAAGGAAATTTATGATGATTTTAAGTTAATGTTGCAATTAAGTAGATTAGAGGAATCGAAAACACTCTTAGCTGCATGTAGATATATAATTCGGAAAAGCTATGAGAAGTGGGATATCATTATTTTCCCAGTGCCCAAAGCAATAGATAAAATGGAGTTACTAACAAAACAATGTACCTACAGGCCAGTGGCAGCTCGTGCCGAAAAATAACAGCGTGCTGCGGGTAAAAAGTCCATGCAACTCGCCTAGTTTCGAAAACTGAAGTCCATGCGCCCACGCTTCTTCATGGAATAAACAGAATTTCTACTTCCTTTCGCTTTTTGCTCAAAGTTTAGATGGGTATTGGTCGCCCTAATATTTTTATACCAACCATTTCTTCTAACGCTCGCCTTGAAAAGGGAGTTTTCAGAAGTTCATTAATAGTCTTCATTATTTATTGGTTAAAGTTTTCGCTACTCATACATTGAATAAAATGAATTTATAACATGTTTGGATACAATGTGAGCATGCGAACTACATGCACTTGTTATGGGGGATTCTCGTTATGGTAGCGGGAATGCAGTACCAACATGGTAGGTGCATCACAATCTGCCCTCCAATTTAATAACCATTAGGTATTGGATCTGTTTACGTAAGTAGGACGTAATTACTTTCTAGAACTAAAATATAAAGCAATGACAGATTGTTAAATGATTTTCAATTCATATTCAAGTTCTACAGCTGTAGCTAGGAGTGTTGGTGGCCCTGCTTCACAATGCAGCGAATGATCACCACGCAACAGCAGGATGCAGTACGCTTTTTGCGAAAATCTTGGGAACTTAGGACATTAGGGAGGCAAGAGGGGAAGGTTGTACGAATGCGCAATAACTGATTACCGAGCTTGTTGGCTGTCAGCACGTTGACGTCACGGATGTGCTCCATTAGTTACGCATCAAGAGTTCATGATTGGTCGTACTCGATTTCTTATACTTACAATAATGCATTGTTATGTAAATGGTCTTTTAAAATTTCTACAATGTCATTTATAAAACAGAAAAAAGCGTGCTGCAGCATATTTATGTATATTTAAATCGAAGCAATCGTACTGTAAAACAAATACCTTTAAAATTCACAGCACGAGTAAACAACCAGAAAATGTTTTGGGTAATTTTATATCAGCAATAAATTTAAAAAATAAAAAGACACAACATTTAGTTCGAAACAGGACTAAAAATGTATAAATAATAAGGCATATCTTGCAAAAAAGGTATACTGAAAAGTCCAGAGCATTTAATAAAAATATGACAATAGAAGTTAGTGATAATAAACTAATTTTTATGAAACTAAGAAGAAATGCCTTTAATGAAACACACTTAGAAAGTTCAAAATGGCTGAATATATAAGGATTGCCCAAATATATGGGTAGAGTTATGGCTGAACTTCGAAAAACTATACAAGATATAGATTTAGATATTACATGCATTCAAGAACTATATGTGGTAAATTCTTTTTTTCCATATATGCCCATTACATCTAGAAAAATGTCTCTAATCAGAACTCAATGGCAGCCATTATAATAATTAATCCACAATTACAAGTGGTAAATATATCTCAGTATTTAGATACACATACAAACTGTATAGAAATTATGCATAAGTATGGTAAATTTATTTTAACCAATTATTATTTTGAATATAGTCTGCAAATAGAACCATTTTTAATAAAATTGAAGAATATACATACCATTTATGAAAACAAGGAAAATATGCATGTAAGTGATTGTAATGCAAAATCTTAGTGATGGTGGAGTAAAGTAACGGATGAAAAAAGTGAAAAACTTGAAGAGGTTATACCAGAGCTAAATTTGTGTGTAATGAATAGAAATAATAATCCACCTATGTGTCAAAATCGTGAAGGAGCTACTGAGAACACACATATTACTCTGGCCTCAATAAAAGAGGCAGGGAAGATTAAACATTCGAAAGTTACTCAGGATATAACAACAAGTGATCATAATTTAATTTGTTTTGATTATGTAATGAAGGATAAAATTATAGATTATGAAGATACAGAGGATTTATTTTACAATTTTGAACAAGCTAACTAGGAATTAATGAAGGAGGAATTTAAAAAAAAAAAAAAAAGGTTTTATATAATGGCACTTCAGTAGATTTGGATGCTGAAAATTTAACAAAAGCTATAAAATGGGCAATACATAAAGAGAAATAAATTTACAACAGTATATGGATGCAAAAGTAAAATATAAAGAATTATTAGAAGAAACAAGAAATAATCACTGGAAAAATGTGGTGGAAGAAAGAATAAATCAAGATATATGGGGTTTACCATATAAGATTATTATGGATAAAATTAAGAAACCAGAGACAGTTATGAACTTAGATAAGGGATAAACCAGCTGGAAGCTTTAAGAAAGAATGCTGTTGAAGAATTTCACAAAATCTTTGAGCTGTGTTTGAACACCATGAAATCCGTATTTGACTCTGAAATCAGAATTCAAAGACTGGCACGGAAGCAGACAAAAACAGACAACCACCCAGCAGATACAGCAGAGAAGCACTTCAAAAAATGTCTCTTTGTTCCTTGCACTGACGAACTTAGTTCAAGTCTTAAGGAACGATTTGAACAGAACAAAGATGTATTGTCTGCTTTTAATATTTTATTGCCCAGAAATGTAGGAGAAACTGAAGCTGATAGGTTAAACAAGCTTTCCTTATATTGAGGCGGAAATATCATTGACAGTGAAACAGAGGCAGAATATCAGTTGTGGTGTCAAAAATGGAAATTCACAGAGAAAAAAAAATAGACCAAATGATGCCATAAGTTCTTTGGTAACATGTTCTGCAGCATTATATCCCACAATTCCTCGTCTGCTTAAAATTTTAGCCACCCTACCCGTCTCAACTGCCAGTGCCGAGAGATCATTTTCAACCATGAAACGGCTCAAGACTTACCTCAGAATATAACTAGTGATGAGCAGGCACGTATTTAGAAGTCAGTTTACCTGGGGGGGTGGGGGGTCAAAAAATCAACGTTGAATTGTTTGCTTTTTTAATAAAAAATTGTGTTATTTTCATGTTAGTAAAAAATAAAAACATGTGTAATATATTCAAATGACTTTCTCCACCCAAGCTTCTACATTGTTCTTGGTAAAGTTTGTTTTGGTCTTGTTTCTTTGGATAAAGTCTGTAGAAAGGCCTTGGAAATTACACATTTTTTGCTGTTATATCTGGGATAAGGTTATAAGCAGTAAGCATATATCTAAAAAGCGAACCACTGATTGAAGTATTAGTTCTCCTTGAATGAAAAAGGGAATAGGAACTTAGAGGTTAAAAGTTACACACCTTTAAGTAAGTATCTGGGAATTTCAATCAACAAATTATAATACATCGGAATGGGTTAACTTTGCAATACATTATTGTAATTGACATTATTTGTGTATTTTAACGAGTTCTACAGCTGCTGTGCAGTAACTTTTCGTTTATCTCTTAAATAACTTTATGTTTGCCTGACAGTGAATAGAGACGTTAAGATGAGAAGCTTGAATAAACTTTTTCGATTTATTTTAAACTAATTCTTATTTCAACTATTTATTAAAAGTTTGAAATGATAATTCATTTGGGGGGTCTACACCCCCTGAATCCCCCTCTTAGATACGTCCCTGGTGATGATCGTTTAAGTAATCTTGCATTGTTGTCTGTACACTGGGATCATGATATCAGTTCTGAGGAAGTATTAAATAGATTGGGCAGGAGAAGCAGGCGCATCAACTTAGTACTGTAGAACTGCTTAAGTTTCGTGTACATAGTGTAAATGGTGTGAAACTATTTCTATATACATAAACCTAATGGATATCATCATGGACACGGCTTCACTTCAACAGCTCTTTGTGTTGAGTTTTAAAGTTTGACCTTTGTAATGTTACTAATATATTTATCTTACATGTCTAGGAAACTTTTAGTAATTGCTGCAGTATGTCATGTGTATATTTTGCTGGAGTCATATTTGCTTTTTTTATAATTTTGTGAACCGGTCAATAGATTTATTATCCTCTATATAGTAAAGAAGTGTTGCATTACACCTACATAGGTATACATTACTGAGTTTTGACCCCAGATACACGTATAGAAGTATCATTGCGTTAATATAACAGTGTATTTCAAAAACGAAAAATCGTAGAGATATTTACATTTTGGATTATTCAAAGATGTGACATGAAGATTTTGAAAAATTTTCCTCACACCAAATTATCTTTGGATGGAAGAACTTTCGTCAATTTTTTATGTTCTCAAAACCATGTCTAACGATTCCGATCAAAATACTGCATGTTTGAGACACGACAATCTTGAATTAACTAACCATGGTACAATAGATAAAAACATCAGCTGACAAGAAAACGTGGAGCTCATAAAATACGCAACTCCCACAATTTCTACTTTTCTTGTATCAGCTGTTTTAGAAACATCTCATGCTATGTATCAAGTTTTATAAACATTTGACAATCTCAAAATTGCAAGTTGTTTTATTTTTCAGCTGCACAATTTCATAAGAAACCTAGTTTTTTAAATCTATTTTTAATACCTTAACATCCTTTGACTGCATAATCATATTGGGCAGTAAATGAAACGGGCGATACCCTCAAATCAGTCCATTGTCACTAGAACCTAACGTTTACCCAACATTCGTCTCCTTAAGATAAGGGAAAACCCGGAAATTAACTGTTCTTTCACACTGGCCATTGTAGGCTAAAGTAAGGAAAGATAGAGTCAGACTCAAAAATTCAATGCCATAGCCGCGATTTGAATCACGGATATTCTGGTTGCCATCCAACCACTCTAACCCTTGAGCTACCATGGCCAACGTGCCGAAATGATATTAAATTCTCCAACTGACTCGTGTTTTTCCCGGTAAACCACTTAGAAGTTCTCATAAACACATGAAACAACTACTTTTTTTGTAATTTACGTCCTCCAACCTTACGTCATATCGGACGGTGAATGGAATGGATGAAATGATGCTCAAATGCATCCGGGGTCCATGGAGCTTAGAGTTACCTGACATTCGTCTTGAAGGATAAGAGAAAACCCCGGAAAAAACCTTATCCAGGCAACTCACCCTGGCCGAGATTCGAACTCGGGACCTCTTGAACGTGAGGCAGACATGCTACCATCTGCGAGGCGGGTTGACCACTTTTAGGTCAATTAATGGAAATTAATTGTTCTTTCACATTGGCCGCGTGTAGGCTAAAGTATGGCAAGATTGAGTCAGACTGCAAAATTCAATGCCATAGTCGGGATTTGAACCATGGATCTTCTGGTTGCCGTCCAGTCACTCTAACCCTTGAGCTACTATGTCCAACGTGCCGACATGACATTAAATTCTCCAACTGACTCGTATTTTCCCGGTAAACCACTTAGGAGTTCTCATAAACACATGAGACAACTACCTTAATGGTGACTTACAACATGTTAGTACTTTAAGGCCCAGGCTTTATAGTTAACCACTATTAGGTCAATTAATGGAAATTAATTGTTCTTTCATGCTGGCCGTGTGTAGGCGAAAGTATGGAAAGATAGAGTCAGACTGAAAAATTCAATGCCATAGCCGGGATTTGAACCACGGATCTTCTGATTGCTGTCCAACCGCTCTAACCCTTGAGCTATTATGGCCAACGTGCTGACATGACATTAAATTCTCCAACTGACTCGTGTTTTTCCGGTAAACTACTTGGGAGTTCTCATAAACACATAAGACAAACTACCTTAATGGCGACTTACAATGTGTAAGTACTTTAAAGCCCGGGCTTTATAGTTAACCACTATTAGGTCAATTAATGGAAATTAATTGTTCTTTCACACTGGCCGTGTGTATGCTAAAGTAAAATCCCTGTAGAAAGCCCTATTCAGGAAACTTATCTTGATCTCGATTGGAACTTGCTTTCTCGGTGCCCAAATTTCGCTCATATGAGCAGAGGTTGGACTTTGTTACTTCACCCCACCTCCTCGTGAAAGCATTTCCCCTTCACTCGCTGGTTCTACACAATGGAACGTTGCGTCGTATCTTCGCAGACAGCAGTGGGTACTTCCACTCGCGGGGCAAGGTTGGCCACTACATCTTCACTGGGAGTCAGAAACGCTACCACCACACTATGGAGGTGGACTCCAGTTGAAATAATTTATGACCAAACAGTTGTCTGATGACGATACGGAACGGAGCAATCATGCTTTATATGAATAGTGAAACTGTGAGAACCAGAGAGACTCATGCCAGTGTACGTCATCAGTGTTTAGTATGGTTTAGTACCTCTACCACGTGCTTAGTAAGCACAAACGTGTTATATTCCATTAAAAATTTCATATCGAGATGTCACAAGGAATGCAAGCTTTAGGGACACCAGAACAAAAGAATAAAAGGATTTAAAAAGGAATGTCCGCGCGCGCTTCAGTGTGTACCTTTTTGTCTGCTAATGGCATATTACAGAACCTAAATATTGGTGGGATACCAAATGTTGGTTTTAATTTCGTTTTCTTTCAAGGATGCGAAACGAAGACTTTCAATAAAATCGTTTCAAAATGACTTCCATTATTTTAATTAAAACACCACATATTTAAGATAGCTACGTAACAAATAAAATGTCTATTGTGAATTATCTCAGGATAAACTCTGAAGTCCACTTAATTGGTAGTGAAGTATGTATAACTATTCCAAATCGAAGAAATTAACGAAAAGTTACTACACAACAGCTGTAGAACTCGTTAAAATACGCAAATAATGTCAATTGCAATAATGTATTGCAAAGTTAAACAATTTCGATATATTATTTGCTGGCGATTGGAATCATCAGATACTTAAAGATATGTAACTTTTAACTTCTAATTTTCTATTCCCTTTTTCATTCAAAGAGAACTAATACTTCAATTCGATCAATCTGTGGTTCGCTTTTTAAATATGTGATTATTGCTTATACCACTTTATCCCAGGTATAAGAACAAAAAATGTGCAATTAAAGGTCTTTCTATAGACTTTATCCGAAGAAACAAGACAACAACAAACTTCTCTGAGAACAATTTGTTGAAGCTTGGGTGGAGAAAGTCATGTGAATGTAATACATTTGTTTTTAGTTTTTACTAACATGATAAAAACACTTTCCTGATTAGTTATTAAAAGTAAATAATTCAATGTAGATTTTTTGGACTGCCCCCTTCCTGGAAATTAACTTCTAGATGCGTGCCTGCTTTCGTCATATTGGGTTAAAATAACGATAGGAATCCTCGAAGTGAGTAACAGGTTAAAATGGCGACCACGACACTATCCATCTAAGAACATGACCGATTTAGTTGTCATACCCTCTAGTCACAGAACGCATGTATGATACTGATCCGCGGAAAGTGTAGATACATTTACTTTCCTGAGAGTGCGCGTGTGTAGTGTTTAACGCCCGCTTTTACTACATACGGCACCGCAGGCGGTGACACTGATGATACATGAGATGAATATGGAGCACCGGTGGAATGAGATGGCGGGGGAAACCGGAGGTCCCGGAGAAAACCCGCCCCAGCGCCGTGTTGTCCACCACAAATCTCACTTTGCAGTCGCCTGGGATCAAACCCGGGCCGCCTTGGTGAGAGCCAAGCGGTACTTTCCTGAGAGATAGTACTGGTAAGTAATAGGTGAGCGATGCGAACATTTTACATGAGAGCAATAAATTGCGCTGCTGTGATGAAAGCAGAAGGGGAAGGCTTGGCATCCACTGTTCTCTACTTTTCATGACTGACGTGATACGCTAATAGCAATTCATGGAAGATGATTGTTCAGAACATACTCTTCAGCAAGGATTGTGCCAATAAAATTAATCTAGTATGGAAGTATTAACTAAGGGAAATTACCAGGATATGTAATATCTAAATCAGCCACATCCTTTGACGCTACGCCCCTGTATGCATGGGTTAGTTACGTGACAACTCTTGTAGATATATTATAAATTGATACATTATATATATATATATATGTGTGTGTGTGTGTGTGTGTGTGTGTGTGTGTGTGTGTGTGTGTGTGTGTGTGTGTGTGTGTGTGTGTGTATTTCCGAACCTAGCATCCTTATCATACTCGGAAGGCGAGCATAAACACCTTGCGTACAGCAAAAGTGATTACATTACACTTTCCTCTACCTTGCCTTCTTGTGCTGGGCAGACAGTACCTACCAATTGTATGCCAGTGGATTGCATCTGGGAGTTAACTGCTCTGCACCTGCAAACAATACAGCGCGCTGAGGTCCACTGCACTAGACAAGGTGCCATTACATTAAAGGGAGACCCAGCATTTTGGTTATAGCGCAAACATGCTACCCTATTGAGATGCCGCCCCTGCCTTTAATTGCGTTATTGAACATAGGTATTTGAGCTAGAGTCGGTGACAAACATGAAAGCAGTTAAACAGTAGGATTTGTGCGAATACTCATCGATGCATAGTTCTTATTTTGGTTAACATTCTATCTCATACAGCTATTCCCTTTGACTATATTCAACATAGAAATATTGATGCAGTAAAAGTAAACGATTTTCTGAGAAACTTTTGCGACGGTGTTGCCAACGTGAGGAATGCTTATGAAGAGAGTAGAATGAAATGAAATCTGTAGGGTTTAATGCCCGCTTTTACTACATGTAGCACCGCAGGTGGTGACACTGATGATACATGAGGTGGAGATGGAACTCCGTTGGAATGAGATGGCGGGGAAAACCGGAGATTCCGGAGAAAACCCACCCAGTGCCGTGTTGTCCACCACAGATCTCACTTTGCGGTCGCCTGGGATCGAATCCAGGCCGCTTTGGTGAGAGCCGAGTGGTCTAACCACTCAGTCACGGTGCAGCCGTGAAAGTGTAGAGACAACAAGTGAACTTTAGCAACAAACCTTGCACTGGTAATGTAAAGACTCGCATAAGCGCTCTTAAAGTGTGCAATAAAATCCTGAGCAACCTTACAGACATTCAAATTCTTAGCTCATCTGAGTTTTGAAATTATTATTGTTAATATTATTATTATTATTATTATTATTATTATTATTATTATTATTATTATTATTATTATTATTATTATTATTATTATTATTATTATTATTATTATTATTATTATTATTATTATTATTATTATTATTATTATTATTATTATTATTATTATTATTATTACTATTACTATTACTATTACTATTACTATTACTATTACTATTACTATTACTATTACTATTACTATTACTATTATTATTATTATTATTATTATTATTATTATTATTATTATTATTATTATTATTATTATTATTATTATTATTATTATTATTATTATTATTATTATTATTATTATTATTATTATTATTATTATTATTATTATTATTATTATTATTATTATTATTATTATTATTATTATTATTATTATTATTATTATTATTATTATTATTATTATTATTATTATTATTATTATTATTATTATTATTATTATTATTATTATTATTATTATTATTATTATTATTATTATTATTATTATTATTATTATTATTATTATTATTATTATTATTATTATTATTATTATTATTATTATTATTATTATTATTATTATTATTATTATTATTATTATTATTATTATTATTATTATTATTATTATTATTATTATTATTATTATTATTATTATTATTATTATTATTATTATTATTATTATTATTATTATTATTATTATTATTATTATTATTATTATTATTATTATTGCAGTTTCAGACAATATGACACCGTATTTCCAGAAAATAAATTCCAGGTTACCATTAAAACATACCTCACAATAAATGCTCCAAAACTGAAGACTGGATTTGCATAAAAGTATTGAAATTAATGGCAACTGTTCCCATGACTACCGTCCAGGTTAAGCATTCTTTTTCAACTTTAGGCAGAACTAAAAACATTCTCAGAAACATAGTGGTAACTGAAAGACTGACTGCATTAGCCATGATATCGCTGGAAAGAAAGATTGGTCAGTGAATTTCCAGAGTTCAACAAAAATGTTATGGAGAAGTTCGCTTCTGCCAAGCAGAGAATAAATCAACATACAAACATTAAATAATCAGGTAAGTATCGTAGTGGTGTATTCGGTTGAGTCCAACTGCTATTATTTTTGTTCTCATGTGTGTACCCCACTAAATCTTTATATCACCAGCCGCTACTGGTTGTTACCTAGATTTGAATACTGTGACTTTGTGGGTTCGTGAAATGAAAAGTCCAATTTCACCACTCAAAAATGTTCTTTATTTCCACCGACTTACAGGTAAACACTTGCCGATTACACAAAATTACGCAATGCACACAATTACGATTCACCAGTTCGTCCGTTACCGTTCCGATGCACGTACACAATTACGTAAATTCTTCCGTTGCACAGTCTTCTCTTCCACTAACACGGCGCTACTTCAGTAGCACATCTAGCACTGACTGACTAACTTCGCTCACTGCAGCCCCTTTTTATAGGAATATCGCCGTCTCTTCTCGACTTCTCTAGTTTCCACCGGAAGGTTCCAGATGGCCGTGGAAGAGGGGGAAGGGGCCGCCCGCGCAAGTGACATTTCCTCTAATCTTCCCCCTCAGGTAGTGACAGAGACTGATGAGTGGGTGTGGCCCAGCTACCTAGGGTCCTTTCCAGCGGTTGCAGGTCCTGCCTTCCGCTAATTGGGTAACACTGCTCCCTCCTCAAAGCTGGTCGTCCCGAACAGCACCATCGTAGCGGGCTAGACGATCCAGGTGTACCACCAACATCTTCCCCCGGGGAACCTTCTGGATGCGGTAGACCACGTCGTTAATCCTCTGCACCACTCGGTACGGTCCTTGCCATGGCTGCTGGAGCTTCGGGCAGCGTCCCTTGGTCCGGGTAGGACGGTACAGCCAGACCAGGTCACCTTGCTGGAACCCTTGGCTGTTGGCTTGCCTGTCATATCTGGTCTTCATGCGGTCGCTCGCCTTCTGGATGTCCTGGCGAGCCATCTCGTGCATGTCGTGGAGGTGGTCCACCAGGTTCTCCACATACTCGGTCACCGGCTGCTTCGCCTCCGGAGGGTTTCCAAAAGCCAGGTCACAAGGGAGGCGTAACTCTCGACCGAACATTAAGCTGGCTGGCGTCATCCCAGTTGTGTCGTGTGTAGACGAGCGGTAGGCCAGCAAGAACAGTGGCACCTTGACGTCCCAGTCTCGCTGATGGCTGGCCACAACCTTCCTCAGGTGTTCCTCTAAGGTCTTGATGTATCTTTCGACCATGCCATCCGACTGGGGATGTAGAGGCGTCGTGCGGGTCTTGTTCACCCCAAGCCTTTGTAATGCCTCCTTCATTAGGTTGGACTCAAAGTTGGTACCCTGGTCACTGTGTAGCTCTAACGGCACCCCAAATCGACAGAACACTTGCTCCACGAGGCAGTCTGTGATTGTCTTTGCCTCTTGGTTTGGGATGGCATACACCTCCGGCCACTTGGTGAAGTAGTCCACGACCACCATTAGGTACTTGTTGCCTCGGTCGGAAACTGGGAACGGTCCAGCAATGTCAACGGCGAGCCGTTCGAATGGCGCTCCGACGTTGTACTGCTGCATGCGACCCCGGCTCCTAGTCTGGGGGCCGCGACTCGCCGCGCACACGTGACACTGACGGCACCATCTCTCAGCATCTGCTCGGAGTCTCAGCCAGTAGTAGCGCTGCCGTAGTTTGTCAATCGTTCGGTTCGCTCCCAGGTGTCCTTCCGAAGTCCCGGCGTGCACTTCCTCCAAGACTTCCGGGACCTTACTCCGGGGAAGTACCAACTGTTCTCTCTGCGTCTTCCCATCGGGTGATTCCCATACCCGGAACAGCACGCCCTCTCTGATCTTCAACGAGTCCCATTGGGCCCAGTACGACTTGTAGGTGGCGCTCCTTGGTGCGATATCCTCCCAGGTTGGCCTTGTCCCTGCCTCCACTTCCCTCAAGAGTGGCCACAAGTCTGCGTCCGCCAGCTGCTCCCTCCTCAGGCCTGCGCTATCCCAACCGTCCGCAGGCACTGCCACAACTACTCGGACTGCTGCGGCACGCTCCTTCTCTTCCACTCTTGTGCACTGGCCGCACTCTTCTGGACAGGGTCTTCGGGACATGGCGTCTGCGTTACCGTGGCTCTTCCCTCTATGATGTTCCGAGGTGAAGTCGTACTCCTGCAGCCTCTGGACCCACCGTGCTGTCTGACCTTCCAGGTTCTTAAAGCTCAATAGCCAGGTTAGGGCGGAATGGTCAGTCCTCAGGTGGAATGGCTGACCGTACAGGTACTTGTGGAAGTGCTCCAAGGTCTTTACTACCGCCAATAATTCTCGTCGGGTGACGCAGTAGTTCTTCTCTGCCTTGGATAGCGTCTTGCTGTAGTAGGCTATCACCCGCTCATGGCCGTCCTGGATCTGCGATAGGACACCTCCAATGCAATGGTCGCTAGCGTCGGTGTCCACAATGAAGGCGCCACCCGGTTGTGGGAAAGCCAAAATTGGAGCACTGCACAGGGTCTCCTTTAGGTGCTGGAAAGCGTTTTCGGCGTCCTCTGTCCATACATAAGGCCGGTGTTCCTCCGTCAGGCGGGTGAGGGGTTTTGCGATGTTGTCGGCCTTTTCCTCTAAATCATTAAGGCGGTCGTCTACTTGACCCATCCGCTTGCCCAGATTCGTGACGTCATCCCTCACGCCGGCCAACCGTTCCTCAAACTTGGCGGCGAGGACCTCGTTCGCCTCCCTCATCTCCGTTGTCAGTTCGGCCATCTTTGCGGTCATTGTCGTGGCCAAGTTGTTGTTTGCCGTTTCCATCTTCGCAGCCAGGTTGTTACTTGCCGCTTCCGTCTTCTCTGTTAATTCGGCCTTCATTTCTTCCATCTTCTCGGTGATATTGCCGTTGGCCGTCTTCATTTCTGTCAGTTCCGCCTTCATTTCCATCATCTTCTCCAAAATCTTTTCCAATGCCGTGTCCATGGCTGTAATGTTCGGTGCTGTTGTCTTCCCGCTTCCTGACACCAGTGTGACTTTGTGGGTTCGTGAAATGAAAAGTCCAATTTCACCACTCAAAAATGTTCTTTATTTCCACCGACTTACAGGTAAACACTCGCCGATTACACAAAATTACGTAATGCACACAATTACGATTCACCAGTTCGTCCGTTACCGTTCCGATGCACGTACACAATTACGTAAATTCTTCCGTTGCACAGTCTTCTCTTCCACTAACACGGCGCTACTTCACTAGCACATCTAGCACTGACTGACTAACTTCGCTCACTGCAGCCCCTTTTTATAGGAATATCGCCGTCTCTTCTCGACTTCTCTAGTTTCCACCGGAAGGTTCCAGATGGCCGTGGAAGAGGGGGAAGGGGCCGCCCGCGCAAGTGACATTTCCTCTAATCTTCCCCCTCAGTTAGTGACAGAGACTGATGAGTGGGTGTGGCCCAGCTGCCTAGGGTCCTTTCCAGCGGTTGCCGGTCCTGCCTTCCGCTAATTTTTGAATACCTACATTCATGGGACAGCTTTAGTTAAGTTATTGGTCGATTTGACCTTCCAGACACTTTCACTCTCTTAACAATTACCTACTATGGTATTAGAATTTTGTTTCTCTTTTAGCTCATAGGTCTCTGACCCACAGATATCGATCAGGCGGCAAGGCACGTTGTATAATTATTATCGATTCTAATATCTCTTATTGAGTAAGTTGGACTTCTTATCTCGCACCAGTACTAAATCACCCCTTTTTGACCGCCTCTGTATTGTGCGGATAGCGTATCTGCCCCACATTCAAAATGCCCTGGGTTCGAAACTCGGTCAGGGTGTGTTATCTGGATAATGTTTATTTTCCGACGTATTCGCTTATCCTGAAAGATGAATGTCGGGTAAATCCTAAGCTCACTAGGCTCATTTAAGCATCATTTCACCCATTTGATTTATCGTCCGATATGATGTACTTTGGAGGACGTTAAAAAAATCACCCCATTTCACCGTTTCTGTTGTTTTTCTTTTCTCTTTTCGACTTTCAAAATATTTCATAAGCGGTGATCACTTTGAACCTTTTGGCCGTACCTGGCCCAGTGGTTAGGCCATTCAACTCTCATCAAGACGGCCTGTGTTCGATCCCAGGCGACCGCATGTGAGATTTGTGATGGACAACACGGTATAGGGGTGGGTTTCGTCCGGAATCTCCAGTTCCCCCGCCATTTTATTCCACCGGTACCCCATCTTCATTTCATGTATCATCAGTATTTCCACATGTAGTGAAAAAGGACGTTAAACACTTAAAAAAGGGGGAGAAAGAAAAAGAAAATCTTCTCTCCATCAGTGCTATTGGTTTATAATCCGTTGTTAGACTTATATTCTTGTTCAGTATAATCTCGATGAGATGACAATCTGTCCGATATTACATACAATTGTTTCGTAGAGGTTGCTCTGCGGATGATATTTGGAACAGTGGTATGAGGTGATATCGTTCTCGTTTAGTGTACCTACGACACTCTTATGCCCAATTTCACCAACAGATGTTAAAATCGACGTTAACAAATGTAACGTAACAATTGTCACAGCGCTAACACTACTGTTAAATTTCTTGCATTTCACCAACCTGTTTTCTGAAAGTGTTAACAATCACACAGTGGTGGGTGAAGAAAATCGTAAACAAAAGCCGTGAGACAAATTTCTCATCGATGGAGAAAGAATTGTTAATTGAATTGGTGACGAAGTGTAAGGATATCGTGGAAAATAAGAGGACGGATGCTGTGAATGTAAAAGAGAACCATGCCACTTGGGAAAATATTGCAAACAAATTTAATTCAAATGCATGTGTCACTACTAGAAGCACCAAACAACTTCGTCAGTATCACGTACATTTAAAACGAGGTGCAAAGAAGGACAAGTGCCTGGCACGTTTCAAGACGGGAGGCGGACAATGTATTATCCACATAATTGAGTGAATTATAAAATAGCAAAGTTATTATTACTTGAAGCAAAGGCGAAATCGGCATATTCCTTTCGATGCATGTTCTCAGTATTACGTGAATTTAACACGAGGAGCGAAGAAAGACAAGTGACTTACGTTTCAAGACGGGGGTGGACAGTATATTATCCATATAATTCAGTGAATTATAAAATCGCAAAGTTATTAATACTTGAAGCAAAGGCGAAATCGGCATATTCCTTTCGATGCATATTCCAACATCTCTTGTACTCCCACAGTAACTTTCATAGCAACTTGTTTCGACAGTTTATACCTCTAGAAAATTTTCTTCTGATAGCTCCTCAAAATCATTTCTCCTCATAGGCCGTACTCTTATTACGAATGCCATTTAAACGGTCTTAAATATAGCAAATCGACATCAATAGCTGAGTTCATGCCCGCCATCTTGACTATTTACAATTGTTAAGGACTTAGCAACAGAAATTTGCAGTGTTAGCTTAACAAGAGATTTAACCCGTGTGTTAAGCTAACACTTGTTGGTGAAATGCAATTTTTGTTTTAACTATTGCTAAACTCGTGTTAAGTCTTAACATCTGTTGGTGAAATTGGGCATTAGTGTTAAATGTTACTACATTGTCGGTGAGTAGCTCCTTCTCTTCCGACCTTCGGGATATAGGGTTTAATTATAGTTCTCAAATATGAGCCATTCGTGATTTTTTGAATGGGGTATATTTTTAAAAATATTCAAAATACCTTAATCACCACAGTTCATACTAACTGCTCAACATCATTGTCATTGTGGAAGAGATCGTCCGATTTTATGCTTGCGTAAGGTGTCCCGAGGTCAAACGTTTCTGCTATTTTTCACTCAATTGCAGTTCAAACCATATATGATGCATTGGTAACAACATATTGCATTATGTTTAACTTTTGTAGAATTTTGACAGTTTGGATTTGAATTATGCTTAACTTTTAGACACTAGTGTAGGTTCTAAAGCTTCTTTGACATCCACAGAAACCAAAGGGGGCAAACTTCCTATTCACTCAGAATAGCATCTCTGTCAGTGGCGAGACGCGACTTTCAAAGCGAGGGTAGCTACAAATGATAATTTTCATTAAAATGAGAGAGAATAATGACTCAAAGAACTATGGCTACTCTTCAGTACTCTTTCTATTGTATAGTCACACGTAGCCCCTTCTTGCAATGCTAGACTGGTCATACTACAAGTAGACATATTCCTGCTTCTGCTCTCCGCTCAGACGTTCCAATTCTTTCTAGAGCTGGCTCGTACCCCGTGAACTCTTAACCTAAAATGGAGAAAGTGTGCAATTCACACACTTTTGCTAATAACTTGAAACTCCACAAGAATTTCCTATTCGTCACTACTAAATATCAATCTACGTAAAATACTGTGACTTTGTGGGTTAGTGAAATCAAAATTCCAGGTTACAAATACCAAAAATTGCACTTAATTTCCATAGAAACATACTTCGTACACAGCAGTCCAGAATTACGTCACATACACAATACAACTTGCAAGGTCATCGACACAGCTCACCAGCTGTTCACGCACGCGAGTACAATTAACGACTGACTGACTGTTGTGGCGGGCGGCTGCCTTTTTATACATTACTCACATTACAGAAATTTCTCGAGCAATCGAGACGCGGCTAGAACAAAGAATTAGAACTCTCGAGAGACCCCTCCCCTCCCCCACCCACCGTTTCGGCGAGCTTTTATCTACACGCTGCATTGCCCGTCCCTTTGAATGCCTTGCCGCCTTGATCAACAATTGGCTCGCGACAATACTATTGTTAAAGCTATTGAAATATGTTACAATTGTATTTAAAAGCGCTACATAAAAAAACGTTTCTTCGCATGCTACAGAGACCTCATGTGACAAAATCTGCCAGTAATTCCTAACTATCCAAGAGTCGCGTTTGTTTCCGAAAACATACGAAGCATAGTATTCAAGGTTACGAATGCGAAAATACAGAAATTGAATGAATGAACTCGCGGAATTGGTCACTCGAATCTAGGCAGCTGTCAAATTGTCCGCAGCACTGCGGATGTTCGCGAATAAATTTTGAAAACGTATCCAGAGCAAACAAGATATTGTTTGGCATGAATTTTCTTGATTTCTTCTTTTCCTCCTCAAATTCTTGAGGAAGCGGCGCTTTCAGCGCTTCATTGCACGCTCGCCACTAGTCTGCATTCGGATTTTCCTCAACATTCGGATTCTCCTGAAGACTAGACTCAAGTTTCTCTTAGGCAAAGCCGTCTAACTGACCATCACTGAAGTGAGAATACCTCATTATATTTCGTTCTTGAGACCTTCACACCCTTAATTTCCGTCTTCATTTCTTCCTTTACACTTTTTATTTCCATATTCATTTCTTCCAAAATTTTTTGAAATATCACCAACCTCGTGGCTTCTTATCCCATTTCTGACACCACATGACGAAATTAAAAGGCGAAGTTCGCCGTAACACACTTTATTTATCACCAAAATCGTTAGACCAATGATAACTTATAGTCAGTTTCTCTTTTTCTACAAATACACGGAATTAACATGTCTCTTTAATGTTCCTTTATGTCTCTGTTGCACGCACCAACTTGCACTGCGTGTAATTTATCCGAAGCACATACAGTGCTTCCCCTTTACATTGCTGTGCTTGCCGATTCTGACACAACTTCCATATTCACTGGTGAATTGCTGATCTGCATTGCATACACTGCTTGCATACTCATAACTACGGACCTGGAAGGTACTGTACTCCTGCAGACCGACTTACAGCTTGCCTGACCTTGGTTTTTACAGTTCCTTTCATATCCTGTCGGACACGCAAAAAATGTTATAGAAGCAGAAGTCTCTCTATTTCTGGCGTTCTAACGGCCTAGAACAAATCCCTCACGGTAACAATTCGTGACATTAGCTAATGGATGTCTTTGAGTGTTGTGTGCGTGTTTTCTTTTGTTATCGCGCAGGCAAACAACAAAGATGGTGGAATGATTTGACTCACACTTAATTTTTCCAAAGTAGGTACCCGCCGTTACCGTGTCAACATATTTAGTCCTCAGAAAAATTGGGAGAAGATGGTTGTTTACTGGGAGAGTGCGCCGCGCGCCTCGGTAGCGTAGATGGTAGCGAGTCTGCCTCACGTTCAAGAGGTCCCGAGTTCGAATCTAGGTCAGGGTGAGTTATCTGGATAATATTTTTCCAGGGTTGTCCCTTATCCTGAAAGACGAATGTCGGGTAACTCTAAGCTCTCTGGACCCTGGACTCATTTGAGCATCATTTCACCCATTCCATTCATCGTCCGATATGACTTAACGTTGGAGGACGTAAAATAACACACACACACACACACACACACACACACACACACACACACACACACACACACACACACACACACACACACACACACATACACTGGGAGAGTGCGCCAAGCCTTTAGGGGGAATGGGCATCCCTGGTACTTATGCATGTAATTGAGGAAATGAGTTCTCTCATCAACGCTCGTGAATGTTTCTGCTCTTGTGAAAGTGTCATGATAAATGTACTTACAGAGTGATTTATATAGAACTGACACATTTCTTTTCATTCATTGTTTCAAAACGAATTGTGCTAACGGCAACTTATTATATCTAACATGCAGAGGAATTTTGGGAGATTATTTACCTCTATAGCAGATATTGAAAATGTCCTCCATCCTGCATAAGGCACAACTGAACACGTCGTTCCATGCTACTGGCCACTCTTTGGTGGACTTTGTTGTCAACAGCTTGAATCTCCTGTGTGACGTACTTCAGATCGTCCAATGTCTGGAGACGTGTGGCGTAAAGCCTATCTTTTAAGTAACCCCATAGAAGGAAGTCCGGCGATGTCAAATCCGGAGATGTTGGTGGCCACAGGTTCCTGGAAATTATCCGATCGTCAAAGAAACTTGCAATTAGTTCCATGGATTAAATTTAATGAATGGCATGTAGCGCCATCTTGCTGAAAATATGCTTAACTGAGCTCTACATCGTCCAGTTGCTCAATAAACTCTATGACAATCAGTCGGTGCTCTGCAGTGTTCACAGTCTGGTTAAAAAAAATGACCCCACTATTCTCTGTGCAGATATTGCGCACCAAACTCCGATTTTAATTGGGCGCATAGGTGCTTCATGGATGACATGTGGATTTTCGATGGCCCAATGGCGTGAACTCGCATAACGGGATACATGGAACCATGCTTCATATGTGAACCATGTGATGGACAATATGGCAGGATGAATATGAACGCCTGAAACCAACAACAATAAATCATTATTTTATCCTTATCTGATTCCTGTAGCTGATGAACAAGTGACCCTATATGGCTTTAGGCCTCCACTTTTTGCAGCTCTCTGACACACTGAGTAGGTGTACCCTATCTCTTGTAACAAACATCTTAATAATTTTTTGGGTGACTGCTCCAGTCGTGCTCTTACATCAACAACTGTGGGAAGCCTAGATGAACGATGCTTGCCTTTTTCACAACCTAGAGATCCAGTTGTTTCCAATTTGTTTACCAGTCCCAGTATTGTGTTTCTTTTGGGAGGATTGCGAACATCAAATTCTCTCTGGATGCCCTTTGAGTAGCCGTAATTGAATTCGTAATCCAGTATTGCTTCACAAGGAAGAGTCGTTGATTTAATGTGTACTGCATTTTCATGTTGACTAGAACAAAATGTCAAAAACAGCTATCAACGATAGCAATTAGGAATAAAACATAGACATCTGCACATCTAGTGACAAAAAACCGCAACTCCAGAACATTCTGCTTAATTTGTTGCTAAAATTGGATCAATGAATGAATTTCCAATTGAATAATTAAAGAGAGAAATGTGTCAGTTCTATATAAATCACTCTGTACTATTATATTATTACACATAATTATCTAAGCTTTTATTCTGTTGTACTAAGCAAGCACAATGAACCCTGTTATGCATGTTATGATTGTGAGGGTTAGAATTAAATTTAGAAAAGAAATAGTTGAGTAATGAACAATAGGAATATGTAATATGTAGCTTATGGAGAACTTGTTTATGATAATCATAATGAACAGAGATAAAAGTTCAATATCTACCTATTATTAAGTAATCTCAATTTATGTCCTGGCTTTTCCTGATCTCCAGTAATCTGTCCTATTTGGAGTATGAAAAAATCAGTTATTTTGTCAGTGCTAGCTTACAAGAGTGCATATGTTATATACTTTACTGAAAATCCAGAGCTGTAAAATGGACTGCCCTCAACTGGCTAAACATTTTCATTTTGTCTAGCAGTGATTCATGTGTGTATGTGTGTGTGTGTGTGTGTGTGTGTGTGTGTGTGTGTGTGTGTGTGTGTGTGTGTGTGTGTGTGTGTGTGTGTGTGTGTGTGTGTGTGTGTGGGTGTGTGTGTGTGTGTGTTTCTATAAAATGAAGAGATAGATATGAGGGGCAAATTGACAGTTACAGCGAAGAAATTGAAAACACTAACATTTAAGTCATTTTAACTTAATAGAAAGAGATAATTGTTTTATTATATTGTTATACAAATACCATATAAATTTATGGTCATTAATGCATTCAGTTTCTACAAATAGTGAAGGCTCCCAAAAGTTGACTGGACAGAAATCATAGTTTTCTGCATTTACAACAAAAGGTAAATACAGATAGCAGATATTCTGAAACAACAGAAAACATGGTATCCTGGTATCTTTTTGAATGACATTTTTGTTAAACTTTTTGTCATATAAAATTAAGAGTCATTACTGCTGTTACTAGCTGTTTGAAATTTATTTTCAGAAGTTTCAGAATTTAAAATATTTCTAAGAACTTCCCTACCTACCTCACTCTTAATTCGGTTGATACATGTACACTGCCATTATCAGATTTATCTATGATATCACAGTTTTCTGCTTCTTCATACGATCTTGAAAAATTCAGCACATGCACTTGTTGAGGAATCTGCTCTGCTTCTTTGACAATATGTTTCCTTACATATTTTCTGAGAATTATAATGTTTACAAGGTTTCAATTTTTAAAAGGGAAATGTGGTTTTCTTTTAAGCTGATCTACTTCTCTTGATATTCAGAAGTTCAATTTTAAGCAAGGAGGTAATTTCAAAGCAATCTGGAATTAACTGTTCACAACAAATTATGAAATTTTATGTAAGCTCAGCCACATTTTGTATCTGCTTGGTATCTACCCTGATTTGGAAGCTTTGAACTCATATTTCTAAATCTACATTTATGGTGTATAAACACTCAAAAATATAACTTGTAGGCTTTTCTGACATATTGGCATGCAAACTCATGCATACAATAATGAGATCCAAGTGTGACACAAAATTAAATTATTTCAGTGAATGATGGATAACTAGGGATATGTGTTTTCACGTCTTTGGAAGCCTTATCGGTTATTCTTTGAATTTACAAGAATGAAGCTTCATAGTGTCATAGGGTTATCACTTTTGTATTGGACTAAACAAAATCATTATTGTGAGAGTCACTTCATTTTAAGCTAGCAGGATCTTAAACGATTCTTGTGGCTATTTTACAACTTTGCTGGTTTTCTGGAAACATTATTATGCATATATAGACAAATATTTCCTTTAAATGACTTCCTTGAATACAGTTAATGACAGTACAAATACTAAGAATACTGCAGATTTTTATACTGTAGTTGGAATTAATGAAATAGAAGACATAGCACATTTTATTTTGTAATACCATACATAGGTTATAATTACGTAAATGATTCTCCCTGAAACTGTTACATATGTATTGCTATGTTATTAATGCAGCCTTCAATCAAAAGTGTAATGGTTGTAATACATTTGTACAGTACCTTTCCGGCATGCAGGCAAAAATAGGTGCCCTTAATAGGTTTTCAATTTATCACCTCAACCTCAACCATTTTGCCAATTTAATTAGCTTCAGGAATTACAATTCCATGAAGACATCTTGGCTTATATAGCCTATAATAGTGAACACTGACTAACTGGGCATAATGATGTAAGAAGGAACCAATCACTATCTTTATGGGCTGTATATTCTCATACAAAATGTTTAAGGTAAATTAGGAAACTTATCCACAGTTTTTCTGATATCCTGACGAGCTTTATTTATTATGCTTCTTTAAGAATGTATTAAAACAGTATTTTAGAATTGGGTCCTTCTAGCACAACTGAGCCCAATAGATGGAAGAAAAATATTACTTATCATAGGAAAGCCAGCATTTAGGGTTTTCTGTTGTAATTTTATCTATCAGTGACTGTGAAATACCCTTGATCAGCATTTTTGGAAGAACGTTGTTAATAATATGACTATATCCATGGCCCCCAAAGCGAATCTGAAAAACAAAATACATCATGAAATTAGGAGTTGCTGAACTTATCATAGCTGTTCCACTTTTGAAAGATTTAAAAAGCATGCAGTACATGTGACAAATTTTGGTAACATTTCACCACTTATACTATGTTATAATGGTACTTCCCACCTGTAACCTAGTAATTCAAGGGACGTGAATTTGGATCTTGGCCGGGATGAACTGCTTGAAAGGGCATCTTTCCAGAATATTTTCTGATTTTTCAAAAATATATGTATTTTACAGAGATCATTTGAGCATTTAATTGCGTAATTATAAGCACTATTAAACTATATGTGTGTATATATTGATTCTGTTTGTTCTGCCAGATCATATCAGCGCTGTTAGTGTACTAGCCGCAGGAGATCCTTTGTATGCCAGTAAATCTACTGATATGGAGCTGTTGCTTTTAAACACATTTAAAAATCATTGGCCTGGACTGGGTTTGAAGCCATGATCCTGGGATCAGAAGACCAATGCCTAGCCAACTGAATCATTCAGAACAACATGTCTGGGTATGTGTGCATGTGAATGTATGTAGAAATCAACCATTCAGGCTTCTACTAGTACTGATGTTAAACTGACAGAATTGGCTAAACCTCTAACAAATTAGAAGATATAATAGTGCTTTAATTTTCCTGTCTTCAGTAATCATTATAATAAATATTTTTATAAAAAATGTCATCAAGCATATGCAAATAGGATATTGAAGAAGTGAGGTGATGCTGTTTTCAATATGTAGTGTACATAAAGCAGTCAGTCCTATTAGAAGAGATAGCTGCTGTGTGGTGTTAAAGTGGACAATGTTGTTTCTACAGTTCTAAAACATATTTACGAAAGATAATCAGCGGTCATGGAGGTTGCCCATGGCAAAAATATATCTGAATGTCATCAAGGATTATGTGAAGTCTTTGGCAAGGATGCATTATTGTATAGGATGGTTGCATGATGGGTTAAAGTGTTTTGTGCGAATTGGAATGAGACTGAGGATTTCCACTGCACATATTTGCAGTGCATTTCTTAACATCAAATTAACATTGTTAGTAGTCCCTTTTCCAAAGACTGTCAGAGGACTATCCAGGAATGTTCCACAGAAGTTGGTTTCAGTCATCATACAGTGTGGCATGTATTGAAGGAATGTCTTAACCTTATAAAAATTGCATCCTGCTGGTTCCACATCAACGCTGTACAGAAACAGCACCGGTATGGATTTTCTGGTACCTACCTCAGCAGATAATGCACAAATGGTGATGTATTTCTGCACTATACTGAGACAGTACATCAGTTAGGCATGGTGATGAGTTTATGAGCCTGAATTGAAGCATCAATCAAATAAATGGCAACACCAAGGTTTGCCATGCCTACAAATACTTCTGCCCGCCTCGGTAGCATGGTGGTAGCTTGTCTGCCTCATGTTCAAGAGGCCCCGAGTTCGAATCTAGGTCAGGGTGAGTTACCTGGTTAAGGTTTTCTCCAGGGTTTCCTCTTATCCTGAAAGATGATGTCGGGTAACTCGAAGTTCTATGGACCCTGGGATCATTTGAGCATCATTTCACCCATTTCATTCATCGTCCGATATGACTTAACATTGGAGTATATAAATTAAAAACCAAAAACAAAAAAAGCACAATAATTCTAAAGTCCAACCGGAATGCAGTCGAGTAAAGGTTATATTTATTGTGACATGCAACTGTGAGGGTTTCATTCTCACATATGCTGTGGCTCAAGGAGAAACCGTCAGTGCAAACTACTGTTGCCAAATATTAAAATCAGAAGTACTATTAATAGTGAAGTATTCATGTGTTGGATTATTTTCCAGAATAATTAGTCACACCCATTTACACTCAGTTTCACTTTTTAAATGTTGGAACACAAATGAAAATGTTTTCAAGGGCATTTGTCCTGATCATCACCTACTGGGTGACTGAAGGTCTCTTTTTCTTGTTTCCTCTTTCTTTAATGGCAGGATTTCAAAATTTATTATAATGTTAGAGTTATTAATGATGTGTAATTTTTTCTAGATGTTCAATTCTGTTGGTGAGGTAGTTTTAGCAATTTTAGCTCAAAACACATACAAACTCTAAACAATTCTCTACTAGGCCTTGTATCATCTCTTATAAATCTGCTGGGCGCTGGAGATAGTTCCAGTAGTCAAATGTTCTTGAATTACATTTCTAGAACAGTATCTGCACAGTAATAATACGACTTGATTCTGGATTCATAACGTCTTCCTGACGTCAGCTAATGCCCATCAGGAAGGCCATGCCCCTCCTGCCACTCCAGCAATAGACAAGAGAGCCAAAATGATTGCCTCACTCCCACCCAACTCCTACATGGCAGACCTGCTGTGGTGGCAACGTGTTGAAGGAATGTAATACAATTCTATGTGTAAGTTCATTAAAAAGCACTTTCTGTATATGTTACCACTACTTTATTTACAACCCTTGTATGCAGGCTGGTACATATAGTACTTACAAGATTTTTAAATTGGCATTAGGGTATGTAATCTCAAACTAGTCTAAATCTATATTGTTTCCCATTTCATTTCAGCTGGTAGTTGGCAGTTAGAATCAGGTAGCTCTAGTGAACTGAAGGTAGTATTGGTCCAACTGATTCAAGCTCTCACAATTATGGTTAGAGCTACAATGAAAATAAGCATTATGACAAGGGATGTTAGATATATCAGCTAAAAGTATCCCTTTCTGGCATCATTGTAGAAAACTTATAATACACATGCAGGGGGTCAACTTCTGCAATATGATTTCTTGCTTACATACTTCCAGTTCTAATGCATATGGTTTCTTCTCCAACATTGTCTAGCATCACAGCTTTTTATAAAAAAGAGATACTCTTTATTCTAAATATATGGAAAAGTTTTCAGTGTGTCTATTGCAGTAGCTACACCTGAAATCCCATTTAAAATTTCCTTCTAAATTCCTTGCAACTGATTTCCAAAGACCAGCTGAAATAAAAATTATTTGTGAATCTCTAGCATTGTACTAATAACATGTGTAATGCGCTATCAGTATGATAATCAGTTGCATCAAATTGAAATAATACAAGATCAACTTTATGTTCAAAATCTGAATCATATGGAGTGAAAACTAGGCTAACTTCAATTGAACAGCCAAATGTTATAAAATTAGTGAAAAAAAAGAAAACTCAATATGTTATTTGTCATGCTAAACATATATAATGCATAAGTTGCATTATAGTAAGTGAAGTTGAGTGTAAACATAGTGACTCATAAATCAAACTCAAAAATATATAATGCTGTTTCTAATAACATTATTTTAAAATACAATACTGTATATGCTATTTACATAGGTACCAGTTAAATAAGCTTTAATCCTTCTCAGAGAGAATAATTTTCAGGATTTTCTAGGTATTGCAGATATTGTTTTCCTGTGACAAAATGAAAAAAGGACAGCAACATATACGATTTGAATCCAGTGAAATATTGAAGTTTATGTAAGCAAGATACCAATTAGGATGGCCTAATGTAACACACAATAAGTGTCTAAATTTGTAGCCATAAGTGGAAAATGTATGCATATTTGGTCTTGGAGGGATCAATGGTTTATTTTATATACATTTTAATAAGAGACAAAATAAGTTATAAGGCATACAGTATTAGAAGGCATATGAGGTGGAGCTAGGGAGGGCTTGCCTAGAGCAACTGTCCTATCATAGGCCTGCAGTGTTGCCTAGTTTGGAACACACAGCACAAGCGTGAGTAACAAAGATTTCTCTTTTCCATGCATCCAAAATGACTATTGGAAATTCAACACTGTAATATGCTAGATAGAGTCAACTTGAAATATTCAATGCCATGGCCGGGATTTGAACCACGGACTTCCTGGTTTCCGTCTTGTTGCTGGTTTCCTGGTTTCTGTTCTAGGTAAGAGCGACTGGACAGAAACCAGGAGATACATAGTTCAAATCCCAGCAATGGCAGTGAATTTTTCAAGTTGACTCTATCCATCTAAAACCTAAGCCTGTATATGGCTAGTGAGAAGAAATGATTAATTTCCATCACCAAACTGTAATATGCCTTGATATATATGGCAATAATTTTTGAGGCAGCCTGTATAAAGACCATTTTTCTATGACATATGGTTCTCAAGTTATTATTTTGATAATAAACACCTGACTCCAATGTTTATGCTTATGGCATGCTTCAACTTCCAATCTTGTCTGTATGTCATTCCTTTTCATTACACAGTATTGACTAAGACTTTATGAAGTATTGTTAGGAACTGCATTTATTTAGTTCTTAAATTAGCTGAGCACAGATCTTTGCAGTCCAGGATGCATGCACATTCTTTGAAGTTCGGTTTAAGACCATTGCGTAACTCAAATTGAGTGTAAGGTGCTTTGTGTAACTGTGACAGTACACAGAAAATTTACATGTTTACATTGTGTTTTGTGAACTGTTAAAAATGTCACTTTCAAAGTCTGGTACCAGTAACACAGGTACTAAGGGTAAAGTATTCCGCTCCTGGGCCAGAAATATCAATTTGAAATTGTACAGTTTCCTTTAGAAATTTTTTCTGAGAAAGTGTGTGACTGGGTCAATTTTTTACAAAGCTAGAACTCACAGTCAGAGCATGCAGTGTGAGTGTGCATACTGTGTCACATATCGTGAAACAGGGCAAAACTTAAAGCACAGAAATTGGTGAACCTTTATTTTATTTAAGTTAGTAACTCTTCTACAAAGAGTCACTTTCAGAAATCCAGGTATGTTATTTTCGGTAAATAAGCATATTAGTATTGAATGTTACAGTTTATAATGTTATAATTATTCTTTGTTGCATAAGTTTACGTTTTGACAATTTGTCAGATGACAAATGTTACTTTTCAGCCCTCCCCCTATCTTACACTCTCTAGTGCATCAGATGGCAACAAGACAGCCACTGTGTGCATGCATTGGTTCAGCTTCTAAAACCATACGTCATATACTATGGACAGAAATATTAAATATTCTTATAATTTAGATGCCTCTAAAGCGAGTATATAAAAAATAGTTAGTTGCCCTTTCCCTTCAGCTCTATTACAAATGAAACACTAATTCTGAAAACACCATATTAAAAACCAAGCAAATAAATACAATAAATGATAATGAAGATGTTATTACCAGTCGGTGCTTGGTATGTACATCGTGTGCCAGAAGAATCTTGGTTTCCTTTCCCTCTGCAATCAGCTTTAACACATGGTCAATTCTGTGTGCATCTGAAGGCATGTCTATCTTAGGATTAAATTGGTACAATGAACACTCCAAACCAAACAAATCAAACTGGCAGTATGTTCCCAGGTTGGAGAATTCCATCATTTGATCTTCTTGAATCAACGTCCCTTGAGAATACATTGAAAATTTTAATGAATGAATGGTTTTTTTCTTTCTACTTCACAGTTACAGTATATAACATATCAATACATACAGTGATAAAGTATATGTTGTTATAAATAACATACAAAATGCTTACATACATAATGAGCCTAATATCTGTCCATAGATGATTTGTGCATTATACTCAACTCCCCAGTAATTTGTGTAATGGGTCCCTTATCTTTTAGTTTTAATATTATATTTGTCTATATCTTTCTTGACTACCCTAATCCACTTCCCTCTCATTCTCCCTAAGTACTCTTTAATCATTTTGATCCTTTTTCTTCCTGTGTCTGCCAACATTTTAATTGCAATAACTTCCCTGATTAGGTTCACTCATCTTGCTTCCCATATACCCTGCTTTTCTCTTTTATACCAATGAATAATGGAATATTCTCTTTGGCTCCTAGCACATAATATACCTTTCTTTCTTATCTTTTCAAAAATCTTTGAATATAATGCCCCTAATAGAATCCATGCAAGCCTTACACTTCAAATTCACTACAGTAATTTAGATATTTTTCCCTATACCTCTATATTTTTTAATTATTCTATATAATTTTAGAGAACTGTTACCTGTAAAATTGGCTCAAATCATTTTTTTTTTTTTTTTTTTTTTTTTTTTTTTTTGCAAAATCCTACTCTATTTTGAACTCCTATTTTACAGAGCTCCCCTACCTTAATTTCTTGTAGAGTTTCAGGTATTTTGCTTGATCAACTGTTAAATTGTATTACTTCCATTTGGTGTCTCTTACACTTTTTAAAACCCATGTGCTCTCCAAGGTTTAAATACCTCTAGGTACCAATGTTATAAAATTCTCTCCATCACCAAACATTTCCTTCCTACCCTCCCTATCTCTACCAATGTTGCTATCTTTGGTGAAGCTTTCAGTAGCTCCCACAGCTCTGTACAAAACGTTCTATGTATACCTACATGTATTTTCTGCCAATTCTTTGAAAGACTCCAAATTTCTATTCCATATACAATTTTTGTTTCCACTACTATTTTAAAGAAAAAATATGAAATTTTGTTTAAACATCTCTGAATTGCTATTATTGCAACTTTAACAATGGCTTTCCTCACTTGCTTCCCATCTTCCACTACTTGACACTCAAAACCCCAAATAATCAAATTCTTTTACCACTTTTAATTTCATCTCATTTGGGAACCATCCCTTTTTAACTTACCTCCCTTTTTAAATACCACTTTTTTCAACTTTCTAACATTCACCCTTAACACAAATTCTACAAAACAACTGTTTATTTATACCACATTGCAGGCTAACTATTTTGATAGAATCCATCATAAGATTATCTGCAAATTTTATTTGGCCCAGGTAGTTCTTCTTCCCAACCATTGGGCAGTGTGAATCACACTCACCAACCTGCGAAATTTGTTTTTCTCCAGCAAAAGGTTGAAGAGGTGATTTACTCTAATTTAGGTGTGCTGATTTCAAATGTATAAACCAGTTTTGCCTATTACATTTTTTTTTCTATTTGAAATTGAAGTTTTACATCTTGTAATTTTGGTAGAAAACACCATAATACAGAATATATGCACTTTTAATGCAACATGATCAAATTGCAACGCATATACAAAAAGTAACATATGCATTGCCAGAATGTATGAATCTCATTACAAGAACACTATTGCTTGCTGCAGTTTGATGTGAATGTGTTGATTTGCGTTTGTGTTTCTCAGTAATGTTATCTCGCACTAGACACCAACAGTAGTCTGAAATCATGGAGACATCCCATCGCTCCCGATATCTTTATTCCATTTTTTTAATATCTTGATGGAACTGCTCGCCATGTTCCTCGCTGCATGCTCATAAATTTGCAGGAAAAGGATCCAGATACAGGAAATGTAATTTTAAACTCATGTGGCAATACAATTTCTGGAAGTTGTAAGCATGGTTTTGATAATCTGTTGGTAGTTGACATCTTTAACATTACTCAGGAATTTGCTACAAACATCCTTGAATGATTCCCATACCTGAAGCTGTGTTTCATTCATCGTCAAACTGAATTCTCCATAAGTTATCAAATTTGTAGACCGTCAAAACCACCTTCTTTAATTTTGGCATTTTACAGTGCTGGAAATTTCTGACAGAGGTACAGAAAACAGGGACTACTCGTACTTCTATCCAAACTCTTCACGTACTGCTTCATAATTCCCAATTTTATATGTAAAGGGGGCAGTAACACTTTGAGGATCAATTAATGGAAGATTTACAATTTTTTTCTCTCCAGACACAAACCGTTTCTTTTTGGGACACTCAGACACTAACCAGTGACAATCCTTGTCCTGAGAGTCCCAGTCACACAGGAAACACGAGAACTTTGTATATCCTCCTTTTTATCCTAATGTGATACAGCACCAGTTGTGTGGTGTGGGAATTCATAATTGTTGCCTGTTGCTTCTGACTTGAACTGGGAAGTTGTAGTCGCGAATTTCGAGGGTTTCCACAATAGTGTTATATAGCTTGTATGCAATTGTATAACATAAAACAAATGCACAGAGATGTATAAATAAGAACTATGGCAAATTCCTTATTTAAAATGTATTAACAATCTCTCCAATTTACAATTTTTATTTGTATTTCAGTGCGCCAGTTCTAAAAAAAAAAGACAGAGTTTTCAAATCTTGCTTGCTGTTGCTTTAAGTTTATTAAGTAACTGCCCCCCCCTTTTCAACTGATAACAAGGAACAAAGATAAAAGTCTATTTCGAGTCTGAGTGATTCTTAGATAAGTATGCATTCTGTGGAACGCTGAGAAAGATTGTTCTACTGATGCACTGGTGGCAGGAATAGTCAAAATTAACTGAAGTTTATGCACCTGTGGCAAAGCTTCTTTAAGTCCCATGAAATGCAACTCTTGGTGAACTTCGTAGACTGCTTTGTTTCGAAATTCAGGGGAAGAGCACAAATAACAGAGTTCGTTTCTTAATCGCACTATGTTGAAGTACTACCCATAATAAGTAAGAAAAGTCTTAAATGCATACTCTGGGAAGCTCTGTAGTTGGTCTACGGGGTGAGTAAAAAGTATGGAGCAATGCTTGTAACTTTGTTGTTATAGTTTTGTAAATTTATATATATTTTAAAAAGCTGTAAGATATCAACATGTTTTCAAATTACTATGATTTTGAATAGGGTGTGACCTTCTTTTTAAAGGCAACATTTTTTTGTTCCTCAGGTTACGGAGGCTGCGCTGTGGCTCAGTGGTTAGACCGCTTGGCTCTCACCAAGGCGGCCCGGGTTCGATCTAAGGTGACCGCAAAGTGAGATTTGTGGTGGACAACACGACGCTGGGGCAGGTTTTCTCCGGAACCTCCGGTTTCCCCCGCCATCTCATTCCACTGGTGCTCCATATTCATCTCATGTATCATCAGTGTCACCGCCTGCGGTGCCGTATGTAGTAAAAGTGGGCATTAAACACTACACATTTCATTTCATTTTCAGGTCTCGGAATGTACAGTTACATGCTTTCTTGAACTGTAATTTAAATTTAATAGGACGTATTAGAGCACATGAAATTTAAGAAAACGCATTCATAACAAAATTAGTGGTGCTGTGTTGTAACATATGATGAATTCTCTTCAGAATTTGCTCAAAATGGCCTCCATTTAATGCCAAACAATGTGAAAGTCTGTCTTTGAAATTAGTTAATGTTTCCAGCAACACTGTTCGCCTGATGAGCTGCACTTCTTGCCTAATTCTTCGCTTTAACTAAAGATCTCCTGGTCGGTCCTTATATAACCTCCACTTAAAATATCCCCACAAGAAACAGTCTAAGGGTTTGAGGTCAGGAGATCTTGGCAGCCATTCAATACTTTCTCTTCTGCCAATCCATCGTCCTGGAAATTCGTGTGTGTGTGTGTGTGTGTGTGTGTGTGTGTGTGTGTGTGTGTGTGTGTGTGTGTGTGTGTGTGTGTGTGTGTGTGCGTGTGCGTGTGTGCGTGCGTATGTGCGTGTGTGCATGTGTGTGTGTGTTTAATATATTCTAAACGACTGTCGGGGTTCAGAAATTCATAGCTCACAGTGCAATTGACGTAGGAATATGAATCTTGTTTTATTGTACATTGTAACTCATAAAGCTCTTTTTCCATACATTACAGATGCTCGACATGTGCGCCTTTTGTTACTCTACACACATCTACTCGATAGTCCATCTCTTCCCACACACGAGTCATTATGGCAACGGTGATGGTTTCGAAGGCTGCTTTACCTTTAGGCGCCTTCATAACACATGCTATACTGTGGTTTGAGGAACTTGCAGTTCCCTGCTGCATCTCGTAGTTGATTTCTTAGGACTACGGAGATAAACGTTCCCAATTCGATTCACATTCGCTTCTAACACAGCGGGACGCCCACTGCTTTTCCCTTTGCACAAACAACCTATATCCACAGATTGTGCGTGCCATCTGCGAATAGTCTTGTCGGAAGGAAGCTCCTTCCCGTATTTTGTCCGAAAATGGCGTTGGACTTTGATAACGGATCGGTATTGATGATATTCAAGAGTACAAAATGCTTTCTACTTACCGCTAACCGCCATTTTATTAAATGCTGCTACTACTGCCATCTGGTAGTAAGTTATGTACTACAGTTGATGCAAAACTAAACTTTGAGAGTTTATCTAATCGATACTGCAACAATAAAAAATGACATGTTTCAACGTTTTGAAAAAGAAAAAAAAATCACTAAACCGCGACAATAATTTAGAATAATCCGGTAGTCCATTGCAAGCTGGCGAGTAGATAAATGTGGGTTTTCTTCCGCTGATAGTAAAACATCAAGAGCTTTATCACCATCTGTAGCTCGTTTTGGCCTTCCAGACTTTGCCTTACTTTTAGCACTTCCAGTTCTTTTGATATTTCTTTCTTCAAAATTTTGCTTACCATAGAATGAGTAGTTCTTCGTTCTGGATGCATTTCATTAAACAAGACAAACATCTTGGGCCCTCCTCCTATCACCATATCCGATCATCATTAATATTTCAATTCGTTGTCTTTCTATAAGTTGTGCCATGGCTAATTACTTTCAGCAATATTTTGCAATGAAGTAAGCATTGTTGTCCTTATTAGTTTAGCTGTTGTCTGTATTTGTTCAATCCAAAGCCATATATTGAAGTACATACTGTATTTATTATTCATTTTTAGATGAGTCGTATTTCTTACACATCTGCTTCACTTTCGTACCTATTTTGAGGACATGTTTTGCAAATCATCGTTTCCATCTTCTGCTCTTATGTGACTAAAGCTTGATCCAGTGGTGTGGGTAATTCTGGAGTTGCTGCTGCCATCTGTTGATTTAGTGATGAACTTAAATGTGGGATTCTCTTCTAGTGGGATTTCAAAGTTCATAAGTTGGTTTTTATGTTTTTCTATGTATATTCTCTCCCATATGACGAGTTCACTATGTTTTTGTACGTATTTTAGTAATTCTGTGCTATCTTCAATTTCATGATTTTGAGACCAGAAATGAGCTGCTATTGCGAACTTATCAATATTTTTGTATCTTAAGTGCCTGAAGTGTTCTTTCTTTCTAGTGCCTATGTTTCATTTTGTCCTCCCTATGTAAATTTCTTCGCAGTCTTTACATTTAATCTTGTAAATGCCTGACTTTTCCTCTGGTTTTATCTTATCAGTATTATTACTTTGAAGTAGGTTTTTAATGTTATAATTGTTTTTTGGTGCCAATGTTATATTGTATTTCTTGAATATTTTTGGAACTTTTTTGTGGCCCAGGGGTGGTAAGTAAATTTAGTGAATCAAATTTCTTGTTTTATTGGTGTGAGGGCTATGATCTGTTTTAATCTCTTTTGAAGTTTGAATGATTTTAGTTTTTTATCTACAAGATTTTTTCCATATCCATTTTTAATTGCAGTTTTTAAGATTTGATGGTATTCGTTTTGATATTGTTGCTGGCTGAGGGGTAGATTTACTAATCTGTGTGTGAGACTGTTGATGGTGGCATGTTTGTGTGGAATTGGGTTGAAACTATTTGCTTTGATGTAATTATCTGTGTGTGTTGCTTTTCTGTGGATACCAAATTCTAGTTTAGTTAAATCTCGACATACTGTATTGTTTAATTCTAAACCTACTCAACTTGAAGTAAAGATCCGTTTTCCTTTGCTCAGTACACATGCATTAAGGTCCTAATACATTTAAATTGTGATTTGAAAGGATATTTGTTTGTACGTTCTGAGACTTGAGGACTGGAGGAGTGCAGAAAAAAGAAATTTTGCCATTTAACAAAAAAAAAACAAAGGCTCCCACCTTTATTTGTAATCATAGTAATGCGAGGGCATGTTGATATCTTACAGCTTTTCTAAAAAAATATCACTTCATAAAGTCACAACATCGGGGCTACAGGCATTGTTCTGTACTTTCTACTCACCCACTATACTTATCAGAGAATATGTTGGTTATTTGGCCAAGCATCGTACCTATGATCTCATAAAATATTCATCGATATGATGATTTTGTGTCATTTTCTCCTTTTTCCAGTCTCGATCTCTTTGAAGATACTGGTGTTTCGTAGCAATCTTGATCATATTCTTTCACTGGCCAAATTAATTTGTCAAAATTTTCACGCAAGTCTTTCATACTGTTTTCGAAGTCACTGATTTTTTGTTTGCAGAAAGCAGTATCAAACATCTTTTACTCAAGGATTTTAAACAAATAATCAGTCTTAGGAAGTACAAGTGAAAAAATCAAAAGTAAGAATCGGAAGTCAAAGCGTAGAAGGTCCTGATAGTAGCCCAATGCACAAGCTCTTGTTTAAACATCCCATTCATTGTCATCTTCTGCTGTTAGATTAGATTACATTGATTTGCATTCAGTAGGTTCACTTGTAGCCAGAAAAGGCTGTGAACATTGAACATGTCCAGAGGTATAAAGTTTAATAGCATATATATGTACAAAAGTTAACATAAGGCACTTATTATAGTATACAGGCAATATGAACAACAATATGGAAAACAAAGCAGGGATAATTATTAAATTTTAGATGAGTCGCATTTTTTACACATCTGCTTCACTTTCGTACCTATTTTGAGGGCATGTTTCGCAAATCTTCGCTTGCATCTACAGCTCTTGTGCGACTGACACTAGATCCAGCGGTGTGGGCAATTCTGGGGTTGCTGCTGCCATCTGTTGATTTAGTGATGAACTGAAATGTGGGATTCTCTTCTAGCGGGGCTTGGAAACCATGGACAAAAATATAATTAGAAAAAAATCAGCTCCTATATTGGAAAACTTAATAAATAAAAAGCCAATAAAACATTTGAAACAAATTCAGATAATTAAATCTTTAAGGAAAAAGGATGTAATCTTCTCAAGGGCTGATAAAGGGAACAAAATAGTAATCTTAGATACAGCTACATACAAAGAAAAAATGTTAGAGTTACTACAACAAAAAGAATTCCAGGAAATAGATTCTAATCCACTCAACCGATGCATAAAAGATGTACAAAAAATCATCATTAATAGTAAAATTTTAACAACTACAGAACAAAAAACTATCAAACCAGACAACCCTACCCTTGCAAGAATATATGGTTTGCCTAAAATACACAAACCCAACATACCCATGAGACCCATTGTAAATAATATAAACACTCCTACTTACCTTCTGGCAAAATGGCTAACCAAAAAATTTCAGTCCTTTCCACAATTCCATACTCTGAGTATAAAAAACTCTTTAGACCTGGTAGAAAAAATTCAAAATCTTAAACTAAAACCTCATGACACTTTAGTATCCTTTGATGTCCGCTCCCTCTTCCCTAGCATTCCATCAGACAAACTTTTGATTCAACTGAAAAAATGGCTAAATTCTATAAACCTGGATGCCAATGCAATAGAAGAATATGTGGCAATGACTGAATTATGTATACATCAAAATTATTTTGTCTTCGATGGAAAATATTACAAACAAATTTCAGGACTAGCTATGGGAAGCCCGCTATCACCATTTTTGGCCAATCTATACATGAGCTTTTTCGAAACACATATTACTAAAGCCTTCCCTCATATGTTTAAAACATGGTACAGATACGTAGACGACATCTTTGCAATAGTGCCCTACAAACTAATAGATGATGCTTTGAAACTACTCAACCTGCAAGAATCCAGCATACAATTCACAGTAGAAACTGAAGAGGACTGTACTCTACCTTTTTTAGACCTTAAAATCAAAAAAGGCAATGAAAAACTAGAATTTGGCATTCATAGAAAAGCAACACACACAGATAATTACATCAAAGCAAATAGTTTCAACCCAATTCCACACAAACATGCAACCATCAACAGTCTGACACACAGATTAGTAAATCTACCTCTCAGCCAGCAAAAATATCAAAACGAATACCATCAAATCTTAAAAACTGCAATTAAAAATGGATATGGAAAAAACCTTGTAGATAAAAAACTAAAATTATTCAAACTTCAAAAGAAATTAAAACAGATCACAGCTCTCACACCAATAAAACAAGAAACTAGATTTGCTAAATTTACTTACCACCCCTGGGCCACAAAAAAGTTCCAAAAAATATTCAAGAAATACAATATAACATTGGCACCAAAAAACAATTACAACATTGAAAACCTACTTCACAGTAATAATACTGATAAGATAAAACCAGAGGAAAAGTCAGGCATTTACAAAATTAAGTGTAAAGACTGTGAAAAAATTTACATAGGAAGGACAAAAAGGAACATAGGCACTAGAAAGAAAGAACACTTCAGGCACTTAAGATACAAAAATATTGATAAGTCCGCAATAGCAGCTCATTTCTGGTCTGAAAATCATGAAATTGAAGATAGCACAGAATTACTAAAATACGTACAAAAACATAGTGAACTCGTCATATGGGAGAGGATATACATAGAAAAACATAAAAACCAACTAATGAACTTTGAAATCCCGCTAGAAGAGAATCCCACATTTCAGTTCATCACTAAATCAACAGATGGCAGCAGCAACCCCAGAATTGCCCACACCGCTGGATCTAGCGTCAGTCGCACAAGAGCCGTAGATGCAAGCGAAGATTTGCGAAACATGTTCTCAAAATAGGTACGAAAGTGAAGCAGATGTGTAAAAAATGCGACTCATCTAAAATTTAATAATTTTTCGCTTCACTGTGGTGTTCCAATACAGTTGAATCTCGATATAAAGCAGGGATAATTATATATGATACAAAATGAAACACTTTTTAAACCAGCTTTCACTTGGCTTATGCCAGTATGTCTCAACCTTTTGGCAATGGTTACCATTCTTGTTATTTATTAAATACATATGCATTAAAAATAAACTTTCAACTTGCATCAAGTATTTATTAGTAATGAATTGTCATTGGAATAGTTAGATACTACTTATAGAGCTACAGAAGCATTATCAGGATAATTTGTCATTCAGATAATCTTGTACAGAATAAAAAGATTTTGAGCAAAGGTACTCTCTAACAGCTTTTTTAAAAGCACCTAAATTATCAACTTTTTCTTTAAGAACATTAGGAAGTGCGCCAAATGTTTTGAAAGTTTCATAATGCACAACTTTCTGGAAGCAAGAAAGTTTAGCACTGGGATAATGGATATTATACTTTTATCTAGTGTTTATTTTGTGAATTACATTATTTGTTGCAAATAAGGCACGATTGCATACAAAGAGTTTTAGGATGGAGAATATATACATGCAAGGAAGCGTTAATATCTTCAATCTTGTAAAAAGATCTTTATAAGAGCATCTGGTGTGGGTGTTAGTAATGATTCTTATAACCCTCTTTTGCATAAGAAATATTGTTTTATTTTCTACTGAGTTGCCCCAAAATAATATTCCATATTCCATAATAGAGTTAAAGTATGCATAATATACTAATTTAAGTGTGTCAATAGAACTCACATTAACCAGCACTCGGATAGCATAACAGGCAGAGCTGAGTTTAGGTAAGATATAATTTATGTGAGCTTTCCAATCTAAACATTTGTCCACTTGAAGGCCCAGAAACTTTATGCTGTCAATTTCTTCTAATAACATATCATTAATCCCGATTTCTATTTCAGTATGTTAATTTAAATAGGTCAGCAAGTTCAGTCTTCAAGCTGAAAATGATATCTATCATTCTGCTTTTGTAGTTCCTTCTCGTGGGCGACACTGCTGGATTACATTTTTTCACCTCAATGTCTAAAGATTCTGTTCCTTTGGACGATTTTGAAAAAAAAATGCAAGCAATCCTGAAACTGAAAAAATGTGCTACACTTCCTTATTTGACTGATTGCTGCAGAACTAAATTAAATTGGTGGGCATAGGTGTGCACAAATAAAGCTTTTTTCGTATTTCCCTCTAACAAATTGACTGTAAACTGTTATGCTCTCCAGCCATCATGCACCATCATATGTTTGTGCTGTGAGTTTCGCGCCAGATTTGAATTCCTTCATGAGTTGGAACAAATGCTTGGACAATCTAACTGCTGTGTGGTCACTACTGACGTCACAAAACCATACAAATCTTTCTTCAACCCATCTCTCTGGTGTGATATAATGAAGAACAGTTGATAATTGAAATTTACTTGATACACCAGTGGTTTCGTCCATGATTATTGATATAAAACTTGTCACACTTATTTTATTCTTTATTTCATTAACCCAAACACGAGAAATGCACTCAATAATGTCATTCTGAATGTCATTTAACGTTCCTGAAAACACAGTCACAGTCCGAAGATGTTCATCTAACTTACCATCTGTTTGAGCAATAAGGTGTAAGAGCTCTACGTAGTTACTTCTGTTGTCCCTCATCACTACCCTTCAATGGGAATTCTTACTGAGCTAAATAGTAAATAGCATTTATCAATCGCTCTTTATATACCTATTTCTTTTAACACCTTCATTGTGCGTTTCAACTGAATTCTTAAACGTGTCGCTCAAAGAAGTACCAATTCTTGTTTTTTCAAACTTTACTAACATTACAATGGAAGTAATATGAGTTTTGAATTTTTATGACGAATCTTTAAGGTGTGAAACAGACTGAGGATTTTGCAAGCACTTTGCTTCAGGTTGTCTATACGCAAGACATTAGATCTGTCGCACAAAATGTAAACTGTCGTGGATATGAATAACAAATATCGAAGGGGGTACAATCAGCTGACCGCTACAAGCGTATAATCGGGTGAATAAACAACTGCAGCATGGCAATGCTATCAACTAAGGAACACACGCTGCCTCATGAATACATATTTAATATTACCTTGTGCAAAATATTCGGTATAGACAATGTATACCACACGGACGTATTGTATTCCATATTTATTTTATCTTTACAATACTTAGAATACAATTTTGGTACAATATGAACACGATTATCGTTTTAATATGCAATACATTTATACATTTTAAAATGCATGCTATGCATTTTAACAGTATCTATAGCTCGTACGTTTAGTAATACAATTCTCCATAAGCAGTACATTTATATTGTTAGTTGATCCTGTGCATGCACCTATTGCAATGAATCATCATGCACATTCTGTAATTGCTGAAGGTGAATCTTTTTCGATCTGCAGTAAGACATTCCTTATATAGTGAAAAACTGTGTTCTACCTTACTAGAAATGATAGTTGCAAAGTGTCAGTTCCACTATTGAAGTCAGCAGGACAAGAGACAATGTATATGCGTAGAGACTGTACAGGGAGTGGGACAGGGATGGAACCTCTGACAACACTGTCTGTAGTCCAGTTGCAGCGCAACCTAATTTCCGTTCGTTCTGGCGTTAGTACTTACGAAATCCTCAGCCTAGTGCGAAAACTATACATGTTGCTGATGCCATCGGTCGTCCACGCATTATTTTCATTAGAAAAAAAATAGACATGGCCAACATATAGGTTCAATAATTTGTCATACCCACACTGCCTAGAAAACTCGTTATACCAACTCGTTATACGGGCTGGCCCCATAGCTCAATCGGTAGAGCACCTGCCTGCCGTGCCAGGTGTCCCGGATTCGATTCCTGGCGGTAGGGGTGGGGATTTTTCTCCGCCTAAGATAATAGAGCGTATGTCTCTAGTGTTCCGCCACGTAGAGGGTCGCGGGTTCGAGTCCCGCCTTGAGCATGGGTGTTTATGTGTACGGTAAATATTTGCGAAACTAGGAAAACAGATAAGAAAATAAACAGAAATAATGAAAAATCGGTTAAATAAGAAAAAAAAAGAAATATATATATATGGATATTGTAACGCGAGCGCTGGAACACCCTGTGAAGCAGCTGGGAGCGGGAGTTGGGGGAGGTCCGTGTGAGCCACACCTCCCCCTCGTCTGTGGTGACAAGGCGGCGGTCGGGAGAAAAAACATGCTCGTGCCGTCTGTTTCCTTACACCTGGTTCTCGATCTTTCTGTTACTGGAACAATCCTGTAAACACCAGAAGTCGGCGATATTCCTATATAAAGGGGGTTACAGACAGACAGAGTAGAGTAGAGTTGGTCAGTTAGTGAGTGAGGAGACAGTCGCAGTTCTTGGTGTAAGAGTTAGTCAGTGACGTGTTAATGTACGAGAAGATTGTGCAACGGAAGACTGTACGTAACTGTGAATGTGTACCGGAGCTTACGTAACCGCGAGGCCAAGTGAAATTGTAACGGACGAACTGGTGAATTGTAATTGTGTGCAGCACGTAATTCTGTGTAATTGGCAAGTGTTAAACTGTAAGTCGGTGGAAATAAAGAACATTTTTGAGTGGTGAAATTGGACTTTTCATTTCACGAACTCACAAAGTCACACTGGTGTCAGGAAGCGGGAAAACAACATAACATCACCGAACATTACAACCATGGAGGCAGCATTAGAAAAGATTTTAGCGGAACTGAAAGAAATGAAGACGGCAACTGAAAACCTCGCTGCAAAAATAGAAGCGGCAAACAACAACCTCATCGCCGAGTTGAAACAAACGAAGACGGCCAACGACAACATCACCGCGGAGATGGAAGAAATGAAGGCCGAGTTAACCACAGAAATGAGAGCAGCGAACGGCAGTCTGGCCACGGAAATGAAGGCGGCGAACGAGGCTCTCGCCGCAAAGTTTGAGGAACGGTTGGCCGGCGTGAGGGATGACGTCACGAACCTGGGCAAGCGGAAGGGTCAAGTGGACGACCGCCTTAATGATTTAGAGGAAAAGGCCGACAACATCGCAAAACCCCTCACCCGCCTGACGGAGGAAAACCGGCCTTATGTGTGGACGCAGGACGCCGAAGACGCTTTCCAGCACCCGAAGGAGATCCTGTGCAGTGCTCCAATTTTGGGTTTCCCACAACCGGGTGGCGCCTTCATTGTGGACACCGACGCCAGCGACCATTGCATTGGAGGTGTCCTATCGCAGATCCAGGACGGCCATGAGCGCACAAGAGTGGAAGAGAAGGAGCGTGCCGCAGCAGTCCGAGTAGTTGTGGCAGTGCCTGCTGAAGGCTGGGATAGCGCAGGCCTGAGGAGGGAGCAGCTGGCGGACGCAGACTTGGGGCACTCTTGAGGGAAGTGGACGCAGGGACGAGACCAACCTGGGAGGACATCGCACCGAGGAGCGCCACCTACAAGTCGTACTGGGCCCAATGGGACTCGTTGAAGACCAGAGAGGGCGTGCTGTTCCGGGTATGGGAGTCACCCGATGGGAAGGCGCAGAGAGAACAGTTGGTACTTCCCCGGAGTAAGGTCCCGGAAGTCTTGGAGGAAGTGCACGCAGGTACTTCAGGAGGACACCTGGGAGTGAACCGAATGATTCACAAACTACGGCAGCGCTACTTCTGGCTGAGACTCCGAGCAGATGCTGGTGGTACACCTGGACCGCCTCGCACGCTACGATGGGGCTGTTCGGGGTGAACAGCTTTGAGGAGGGAGCAGTGTAACGCGAGCGCTGGAACACCCTGTGAAGCAGCTGGGAGCGGGAGTTGGGGGAGGTCCGTGTGAGCCACACCTCCCCCTCGTCTGTGGTGACAAGGCGGCGGTCGGGAGAAAAAACATGCTCGTGCCGTCTGTTTCCTTACACCTGGTTCTCGATCTTTCTGTTACTGGAACAATCCTGTAAACACCAGAAGTCGGCGATATTCCTATATAAAGGGGGTTACAGACAGACAGAGTAGAGTAGAGTTGGTCAGTTAGTGAGTGAGGAGACAGTCGCAGTTCTTGGTGTAAGAGTTAGTCAGTGACGTGTTAATGTACGAGAAGATTGTGCAACGGAAGACTGTACGTAACTGTGAATGTGTACCGGAGCTTACGTAACCGCGAGGCCAAGTGAAATTGTAACGGACGAACTGGTGAATTGTAATTGTGTGCAGCACGTAATTCGGTGTAATTGGCAAGTGTTAAACTGTAAGTCGGTGGAAATAAAGAACATTTTTGAGTGGTGAAATTGGATTTTTCATTTCACGAACCCACAAAGTCACAATATCTATATACATAGATATATGAAAAAAAATAGAAAAAAAGAGATACTAAAATGCCTTTCGAAACCCCCATGTGATTTAGTTGTTAAAGGGAGTTGGCCATCCTGTTGAGATTGTGTGACTTGTTCACGAAAAGAACGCGAAATCAAGGACCGATTTAAAAGATTTTCGATCACACAATCACAGTCACTTTTACCAGAAAATTCACCATATTATTGTTATACGTCAAGAATTAACACTAAAACTCAAGGTTTGCCTTTTCACTGCACTGGCAACAATCGTGGCATAAACAAGAGCAACTAAAGGTTCGCTGGGTCAGAGACCTGCCACGCAATCTGTAAGCCTCGAGTTTGCCAGTGAGCACCACTAGCAAAATAACGAGCTATTTAGAACCGGAAGATGCTAGATAACTGGCCTCAAGGGATCTATCACCGACTCGTCCCGGCAGATCGGTCACAAATTAACGCAATTGAAATCTGAAAGTGAAATCGTTTGGATTTTCTATTATTCTCTGAACATTAAATAATGTAATATACCTTCAATTTATTAGCTGTTGCCGGTGGCAACAAAGGCAACATTAACGCCACGCCATTGTACCGCACACTTTTAAATCAAAGTACAGCAACCATCTGTGTTCATTTTAATTCAGTTTCTGCAACACCATAGAAAAGTTTTTGTAGTTTTCACGAAGAGATATTGAATGGGCGACTGACACTGAAACAAATTTATTCCCATGGTGCAGAAGAACATCTTTGAGACTTCTTTTACTGGAATCAATAAATGGATGCCAGTCCTTTGCCTGCTAAATATATCCAAGACGACGAATCAAGCCACGGATATCAAAGCGAAATACAAGTTAGTCTTCGTGAACAAACAATTACCGGAATTTCTCTTCCCAATTTCGTAACTATATGAATTTGTCCCAGGAAGGAAAAGATTTCCCTCTTTTAATCTCGATCCTAAAAGTTCACTATTTTCTTTAGTGGGACCTAGGTCACGCACTAAATCATTTAATTCACTCTGATTATAAAGATGTAGTTTTATCCTCAGCATCCGGTATAAAGCTATTATCATCACCATCCTCCGCACGTTACAATACGAACATTCTCTGGTAATTTTATTGGTAGTTTTGGGACAGGAATATCGGGTCCATGTTACACGGGAGTTATGGCAGATGGAAGGCAGGGATACATATTGTCACCGAGGCATTGTTGTGCCGCTACCGCAAGCCGCAGCCGGCGCGTGGGCGAGCGCTGAACGCTTGCCGAGAGAGAGAGAGAAAGAGACAGATGTCTGAATAGTTCCGTCTTGTCTCGCAGTGTCGCGAGCGATCGACTGCATTCTAGAACAATGCCTCGAGGTAAAAGCCCGCAAAGTGTTAGAGCGGAGTCAGTTGCTAGTGAGTTGTTAATTGAGTTGCAATTGTGCAGTAATTGTGAGTGTGTGGACATTTTAAGTGTACCGCAGTAATTTCTTTCGTTTGTTTACCTGTGGTGACGCAACGTGAGACCTTGAAAACTGCTGTTGTGTATATCACGGTATTTTTCTTCTGCAAGGGGTGTACAAAGCGTGTTTTACTTGTAATAAAGAGCATTTTAAATGTCTGCAAACAAGACTTTTAAGCCCGCGAAGTCACAATATTGAACCTGGACATTGACATACACAAAAGTGACAGTGGTCAAAACTATTTGTTCCCACCAAATCATTGGGATTGGTAACAACCCTTCGTACCATTGCCGCAGGTTTTCTACATACGTTTTACACACAATATGGGATGCGAAATTCTTGTCCTGATCACTTAACTTCATGTTAAAATATGCCAAATGCAAGCTTTTTATAAATAGCGTAATATTTCGCTTCTGGACTTTAATTGTATTCTGGCATATAACAGAAACAGTTGCGATTGTTCACATATTTTTCGCCTCCAAACATCACTGCCCGTTGCCATTTTAACACCAACTTAACTTACTTATTCACCCAGTCGACCTCAAGTGCAAGTTGTAGCTTGAAGAAAAAGTCGGGACACACGTTCTGAGACTCTCCTCTCAGGCTACGGAGGAACGCGATCTTGGCGTTTTGACACTGCATATGCGCGAAATGCAACTGTTCTATTTGTTGTTCCGGTGTTCCTGTATAATTACCAAAATAAAGCACATAAAATATTTTCTCTCATATTTCATATTTTCCCTCATCACATACAACGAATCCAAATCTCATTTACAACAACGAAGCTCCATTAGTGTAAACATTAGACGGACTTGTGACAAATCTGTGCGTGATACGAAACAACTGGTATTATTTTTTACATTAGGACATTAAATGTAACGTATGTCACATACAATTACTTTTCCCAGAAAATCTTCGCAGGCCGGTGAGTAATAGTGCTCTATCGCTTGCATCTTTAGTTACATGACTGTCTGACCTCATGGTCTTGCTGCATTTCCCCAATGATCTTGGTGGATATTTATGAACTCCTTTATTAGCATGTCCTCTGGCAATTCTTATGAGAATAAGCAATTAAATTTGAAGTACGACCAGAAAGGGTGTTACATAACAAATGAGTATCAAGGCTTGATAGCTGTGGTTCATAGAAACCTCTCCTTTCAGATGTTTCGTCCAAAGCTGCGCCAAACATCTTCAGTGTCATGGCCATAGTTTTCTGTCTTACGTCACGACGACAACTGATATGGGATGCTTACAGTGATTTATTAGAAACAATATGGCCCGGTGCCGGTACATAGAGGTTTGGCTTACAGACTCCAATTTGCATAATATTTACAATTGTGATTTTTCATGAGTATTATATTTCTGGTTTATTTAAAATCCATACGGTGACTTGTCTTTCGCCGCCGAGAAACAGTTTTATTCTGCTAATTGTCTTTCTTAGTACTGTTTGTTTATTATATACGTATTTACATAGCGCTTATCTCACGCGCCCATGCAAGCACACACACGCACACACCTGGGCATAGCAAAACGTCCCACGCATTTACACACGCACACTACGCTATTTACAATTCACTATTTATAGTGTTCGTAATTATGCTGTGCGACACCGTGCAGCTGCCTCTTAGGCAGCTTGCGGTGGCCTCTGCAAGGGGACGTGGTCTGAGCCGAGAGGTGTTGGGCGCGCGTAGTTGTGAGCCTGTTGCATCAAAATATTTTGTTTCCTGGCGTGCCTACTATGCTTGTGTTCATTTTCCCCAATATTGCTGATTGTAGGGTTGGAATGATTACGTATGATTACACGCACCCAGATGGAAGAGGCATGTTTTAAGACTGCCTCGGGGATGGTTGGGATGTGGGCTTCTTTGTGTGGGATGGCGTTAGTGGTTCGAAGAGGGGCGGATAGGATTTTACATAAAGATAAGTTTTGCAGGATTTGGAGATACTTTAGAGCGGTATTGGAAGTGTTGGCTCAGACCACACAGGCGTAGGGGAACACTGACAGATTAAAAGATTTGTATAGCACTCTTTTAGAGTGCAGCTTGAGCTGTTTGTTCCTGAATATGGGGTCGCACATCTTTAATCGCTGCCAACCTTTGTTGGCGTTATCTCTTACGTGGGTAGACCACTATAGCGTACATGTCAGTATCACGCCGAAGTATTTGACTTTCTGATGACTGTGCAATATTTGACCACCGACCGTTAGGTCCATTACCAAACTGTAAAGCCGCTTAGAAAAATGATTCAGCTGGCATTTGTTTACATTAATTTTGATTTTCCAGTTATGAAGCCATGAAAGAGAGCTGTGAATGTATCACTGCGTTTCTGCAAGGCCGAAACGGGGATTTTTGTGGTGATTGTACTTAGTCTAGCCGTAAATACTGCTACAACTTGCAAAGGGAAAAACGCAAATACCATGAATCATATTTTAATTGACTTTTAGTATGTTGTACCTACACACAGCACGAATTACTTTTCCAGATGGCCACCTTTTGCACGGATACAGGCTCTGAGTCTATATGGTCACTCGTCTATGGTAGAACGGACGACATCCAGGGGGAAATCCGCCACTGCTAACAAGGAACGCTTTAAACTTCCAATAGTGGGGTGTCTCCTCTTGCACGCGATGCTCTCAAGCAGTGATCACAGTCGGTAGTCTAATGGATTCAGGACTGGACTGCTACTGGGCCAATCTTCAGGCGAAATGAAGTCAGGGACAGGACGCTGAAGCCATGCTTGGATGACCTGGCATTGTGGGCAGGGGCAGAATCCTGCTAAAAAGTACATGGTTGTTTTTGAAACAATGTGTCACTCAAGTTCTTGACAATTGGCTCCAAAACAGTGTTTACATACACTCTGACGCTCGTTTTAACGCCCTTTTCTCAAACATGTAACTGGGTGGTACCAGAATAACTCACCCCCATCACATCATCACTGAGGAGGGATGATGGGCCATCTGAACTTTAGGAACCTTATTACTGGCTTTCTGAGATGATGCGTAAACCCTGTTGTTTTGCACATTGAAAGACTCCTCAATAGTGAAAACTTTTTCATCGGTGAAGAAGATGTTCCGATGACCATTTTGAGCGTAACGCTGTAGGAGACGTCGACATCTAAGCACTCTCAGTTTCTTTAGGCGTGTGTCAAGATATTAAAGATAATGTCCTTTACGTCGGCGATAAGCCCTTAGTCCAAGGTCCTCTGACAGAAGCCTGGACATTGGCCATTTTGAAATGTTCATTTCACGGGACAAGATGTTCTGCTTCCTCACAGTATTTCTCCGAACAAGAACCGCCACTGCTTTTTGTGCTGCTGGAGTCCTGACACTGCGTGGTCGACTGTCCCTCAGCCGAGCCTTTACAGTCCCAGTTGCAGTGAATCGCTCAATGGTGCGGTACACACACATACGGCTGATTTTTAGCTTTTGTAGCGTCTTGAAAATGTCACTTGCAGATTTTCCAACTTTATGCAACGCAATAACGGCTACACGATTTTCATAATTACCCTATTCCATGGTGAAACCTGGAGATAAATACTTCCTCTTTCAAAGACAAGCTAACAATGGTTCAAGGTTAAGGTGTGCACACACGCAGTATGTGTCAAAAATTTGTAACAGTATTTATGGTAAGACTAGGTATATTGCAGTGTCATCAGCATGCATGGCGACTTTGGATCTGACGTCCAGGGAAAGTCGTTGATAAGCAATATGTACAGTAGCGGAGATATAATAGCTCCTTGTGGTTCGGCAGCCTGCATGACTCTCTCGGAAAGAAAAGCCGCCTATTTGGACGTAGAAGTGCCGATTTCCTAAAAATGTATACAATAGTGATAGCAAATTTTGAAGGCCGGGAAACTCTGGGTGTGATTTATAAATAAGGCCGTTATGCCACCACCGATAAAATTGAGCTTCTACGTCCAAAAATAGCGTAAATGTTGAAGCCCCATTGTTAAATTGCTCCGTGGCATCATCAGCTAATCTTTAAGTTGTAGTTCTGTTGAGTGTTCTTTTCGAAAATGAAATTTTGAATTTGAAAGATCATCAAGTCCGGAAACCTGTTTTTGAAGTCGAAAAACTATTATTTTTAGAGCAATTCACCAATATGGATAAAAAATTAACGGGGCGATAATTTTGCGATTGCCTGGTGCTTTTCCCATGCTTCAGGAGCATTATTACTCTGACTCGTTTGCATGTGTCGGGGAATTAGTTTTGCTGCAAATGGGTGTTAAAAATCTTTGAGAGTTGCACTAGTGCTTTTCTTGGGAGATGTTTAATTTTCTCATTAGTCATCCTGTCCGGACCGGGAGCTTTCCCATCAGGTAACTGCCTTATGAGCTTGAAGACTTCCTACAGTGTTGTAAAGGGCAAGTGTTGCTCGTGCTTTTGCACCATCCAGTTTTGTAACCATGTCTGGACTTCCCGTTCTAAGCCGGGATTGGTCGCTGGGTTTACTGTAAATGTTTCCTTGAGAGAATCTGCAAAGACTTGTGGTATAACTGTTAGCGTTTCTCTTGCCCTTGTGCAGCGAGACGGTGTAGTTTTCAATGGCGACATCACTGACCGCGTCGCTGTACTATGACAGCCTATGCTGTACCATCTTGTGCATTTCCAGGTTAATTTCTTCCAGTTCGTTTCTACACGCCTCATAGGGCCGGCACACCGGCCGTGATGGCGACACAGATGTCGACATGCACTGGGAGATGCTCGGAGTCTCGGCTGTGATACACAACAAAACTGATAGTACCGCATTTTCTGTTCGTACGAAGTCCAAAATTTCAGGATCAAAGTGCCCTGATCTGTGCCAAAAAGTGGGTTCTGGGGCGAGATGTACCTCGGTGTCATCATTTTCTGTTATGAGTTCTACCAGGATATTTCCAGCCGCGTTTGGTCGTCATGAATGCCACCAAGGGTGCCGAGCCTTGAAATCTCCTGCAATTATAACGTGCTCCTCTAGAGCGAGGGTATGTTCAAATCTCCTGCAATTATAACGTGCTCCTCTAGAGCGAGGGTATGTTCGAGGTCTTGTCTAAAGTCAAAAGAGATGGGGGCGATAGAGTGCTTCCAGCATCACCGTTCTGTTATTATCACATGTTTTTAGTCCTGTGTACTGTAATGCTTGTCAGCAACAGCGTGACAGAAGCATAAGCAACTTTGTTTGCTCAGCAAATGCCAGTTCTGCCATTCCAAAGATTTGATAACCCCTGAGTGTAAAAGTATACTCCGGTTTTATTTTTGTTTCGCAAATGAATGCGACGTCAATTTTGTTTCGCCGCAAGTAGTTTTCAAGTTCGTGGAGTGAGGCTGCTGGGCTGTTGCAGCGGCGCGGCTATAAATATAGCCTGCTAACTGCCGCAGCCGTCGAGTCATTATGGCAGGGAAGAACAAGACGATCAGCGCAGCAGAGCCGTAAAGGCACCTGAAAGGCCAGCGCAGCTCCTGTCTCGCATCCAGCGAGAAAGCAACTTGCTCCGCCTTCACCATCACAGCCGGGCTCGCCCGAACCACTCGCCGCCGCCATTACGGCTACCCCGCCGCAGATGCCGACTGCACAGCCAGATGCAACATCAGACGAGCACAACAAAGAAGAAACCATGCCGTTGACCTCATTCGTGTAGGCATCGCCTCCCAGCTTCACAACAGTGTCTAGATATAGCGCAATAGTACGAGGAGTACACAGACAACTGCCTTATGCCCTTCTTCTAAGCGCTGCCAGACTCCACTGGCTTTCTCTACTAAAGATAATACGCATCTACACACACACACACACACACACACACACACACACACACACACACACACACACACACACACACACACAGGGGTCGCCTCAGCTCGTGCGACTGGAGTTCATTGACGAGTGGGACTACCATGCGCTGAATGACGGGCTTCCTAACTTCGGGCAGGTGCTCCCAATTGACCCCAGCCGGGACCGCCGACCCACTTCCTGTAGCCGCATCTGCCGTACGGCCACACCGCCGACACCTGCGCAGAGGACCTACGCTGCCATTACTATGGCGCTGTCATTACTGTGGCGCTACCTTCCTTATTACAGCCTGTAAGAGACATGACCTTACACGCCCGCCTTGGTAGCGTGCTGGAAGCATGTCTGCCTCACGTTCAAGAGGTCGCGAGTTCGAATCTCGGTCAGGGTGAGTTACCTGGATAAGGTTTTATCCGGGGGTTTCCCTTATCCTCTAAGATGAATGTCGGGTAACTCTAAGCTCCATGGACTCCGGACTCATTTGAGCATCACTTCATCCATTCCATTCATCGTCCGATATGACTTAGCGTTGGAGGATGTAAATTACAAAAGAAAAAAATGACCTTACACACTGCCCCTTGTATTGTGCAACCTGCGACTACACAGGCCACTTTACGAGACAGCTGGTTTGCCCGCTCAGCCCGAGAGGACGCCGAGCCACCAGTCAAATGCAGCAATGCCTACCACCAAAACCACGCCATACTACACCACAACTACCACATCAAACCACATTTCAACCACAGCCTACTTATGCCAATGTCACAACAACAAAGCGGAGCAAGCCATCTCCTAACACACAATCTAGCACCTCACAAGCCGTAGACCTGCACACATGCATCTCAGGAACCCACACAGCAATAGAGGATCTGCAGGTAACATTAGAGAATTTTACTCTCAGGTAGCAACAATGGAAGAAGTTGTTTGTCGGATGGTGGACTTTATCCATGGAACATAGTCAACGCTCCAGGAAACCACAGGCTGCACAAGTGCCACAGCTTCTGCGGGACCAAATTAGAGAAAATGGTGGACTACATCAATAAAACATGCAACTCAACACCCAACAGAAGGTTAGAACAGCACCAAGAAGTGATTATGCAACGCCTCTACAATCTCACAAAAGTATTGGTCTCAGAACAAGGAACTATGCCGCCACAAACTCACATGCTGCCTTGCCGACCGTACCCCTCACCAAGATGAAGGCCTTCACTTGACCTAAACAGTCACCAACATTTGGTGGCTCTGAAAACCACTGCAGGAAGCTCCCAAATTGAAAGGTCTAAGTCAGAATCCTGAGTGATTATGGCAGTGGTTCTCCGCAATGCGGATCCGCAACTTCAAGTAATCACCCACGAACATCCGGGTTGCTTACCATGATACCAATATGACCAATAAACAGAATCACAAATATCCTAACCCTCTTCTTACCAAAACACCCAGTATTGAGTTAAAAAGAATTTGGCTGGAAGGTGTTACTGGCACTGAAGCAGTAGCTGCGGCCACCGCCATGTTGCAGTCAAGGTTGTTAATCCTCAGGTGCAAGGGCTGCTCGGAATTGGTAGCTTGGCTTAGCGTGGGGATGCGTATTGTTGCGTGCAACAAGGTCACGCAGCCAGGCATCCCACACTATGTTTGCCTGCTTTAATTCGGGCCACTGTTCACTGTCACTTTTACTGAGTAAATGCGCCACTGTCTACTCACAATTTTTTAAATGTACACTATTTGCAGATTATATACAACACAGTACACAAACATATTTACAATAGGTTTTAAAGGTCTGCACTGTCTTTTCGGTGCAACACATTTTCTGTGTTTTATGCTGCTTTAGCACCAGTACATTTGTAAAACAATTTGAAAGTTAAACGAGTACAATTGCCAGTTAAACGCACAAGAGGATATAACTTATAATCTGGAGAGAAAACATATGTCTGGCTCTCTCTAAGCTCTACACCACTAAGCTCTCACGGAGGCTAACAATTGAATGTTCTGACCTGCATAATTCAAATCTGATATGGAGTGTTTAGTTTTCATAGGTTTTATATACATATTCTGTGGGATGGAGCTAACTACAAATTGTTCTGCCTTTTCCTGATTGGTTGGGTTGTTGTGGGCTTAACTTTCATTGGACCACAGCCCACAAGCCCAGATAATCATTTCATACAAAATGACATTGGCCTTGAAAGCCTATGCAGTTTAAGTTAAGAAGTTAAGGGAAGGTTCATAAATCTATGAGGTCCATCAATCAATAAACTAACTGAAGATGCAGATGATAGACCAGGAAACAAGTATTACCTAAATTAAATGTAAGTGAAGCTTACAATATTTAGTTGACTCCTCCTTAGTGTATAGTTGAGTGCAAAAAAATGTGCTGATGTTTTGGTTACTTTTAGTGTGTTCTATTCTTGATTGATGGTAAAGTCTCATTATTTTGTGTTCTGCACCTGCCTTAAGTGACTCAACCTCTAATTGATTTCATCTGAAGTCTAGTACATTGGCATTACCCTGTGAAGAAAGTTGGCCCAGCAGGGCATTGAAAGATGTGAAGAATTGAAATAGGTCACCTGAATGTTTGCAGAATATGCTTGCCAAAGACAGTCCAAAGACTCTGAATGAGTCCATCCCTTATTCAGCATTCAAGTATTAACCTATAAACAAAGTGTATTTCACATTATATTTAATGACTGGACAATGCTATCTTGGAAGTATTGTCCTCTATATTATACATGCCATTTTAAGTGATAAAAAGAATATGGACATTAAACCAAATGTTATTATCCCACAATGAACAAGGTTATAAAACTGTTCGATAGTTTTATATAGAGTATCTTCAAAAACAGCATCAAATTGTTGGAAGTAATACCAAAAATGGATGTGAAAATCAGGTAGCATAGTTAATTATAAACATAAATTATGAAACATATGAGTCAGTTGGAGAATTTAGTGTCCTGTCAGCATGTTGCCCATGGTAGCTCAAAGGTTAAAAGCAACCGGAGACTGGGAGATCTGTGGTTCAAATCCTGGCCATGGTATTGAATTTTTCAGTCTGTCTCTATCTATATAAATTATGAGCCCCATGGCACTTAATGACTTCACTAATAATTACAATATATATATATATATATATATATATATATATATATATATATATATATATATATATATATATATATATATATATATAAATGCACCAGTTTACAGAGAGCAGACATCTTCTGAATGTCCTGTACCATCCTTTCCTCCAGGGTTGTACATATATAAAAGTTCTATTTCAGTCCGGTGCTATGTGTTCCTCCCACCATCTTACCCTATCCTATCTATTAGAAAATACTTGTACCTCAATTTTGTGTTCTTTGTTTGTTTCTGTTTTTTTTTTTTATTTTGATTTTGTGATGATACTTTGTGAAAACACTTATACTGTACTATTTGTCTTAAATGGATGTTAATAATATATTGTAAATAAATGACATGGTTGGGCATTTTATAAGCATGAAAGAGGAAAGTACACCAAGAAGGATCCATCAGACAAGGACAGAAGGAGTAAGCATTTAGGAAGAAAGATTAGAATGCAGACATTATATGGAAAAAGTGACTTCCAGCCATGGGAAGATGTTGAGAGAAATACCTGAAATAGTGCAGGATAGCAAGAATTCAGAAAGTTACTGAAGAAACCTGACACCTCAAAGCAAAAGGGACAACAAAAGAAGAAGAAGAAGATTGTTAAATATATGTTTAATTTTTAATTAGATTAAAATATGTATTCACCCATCCACATAAAACAAACACATACCAAAATTTAATATTTTGCATAACTCAAAAATCATTGGAAACCTATTTTTTAGATGCTAAACTCATGCAACTGTGGTAGTGCAATGAAATAGAGATATGATTAATTTTGCTACACTTTTCAAGGAATCTAAAACTACCTTGGCCCTTAGCTGCTGGGGCATATCTGCCATCAGGATAAGGGGATAGTTGCAAACATTGCTGTAACTGACAAGGGTTTGAAACAGGACATGCCAGAGGCATGTTGATTAATGATTGCCAACTTAAGCTGCAGTTCATCATATTAGCTCATTTTTTGCACCCAACTGTACATTATTATCCATGTTCATAATTTCCCAACATTGAAAATTGTATATGTTCTAATAAAAAATTGATTAAACTGTCAACTTCAAAATACTCTGTACACCATTGCTGTCATTTTAAGTAGATAGTATTTGTCAACTGCACAAAATTGATTTTTTCCATATTCCTTAGTTAATTAACTGCATTTATGAATGCATTCATCAAATATATCTGTATATGGTAGGATATGCACTATCCTGGATTTTAGAAGTTGTAATTTTGTTTCAATTCTGGCAAAGTTACCCTGCATTACTTTCACATATCCTCAATTATTTAGAACTAGAATAGTTTTGTTCCACTAAAGCAAAAAGGCTTTTTCTAATAATCCTTTATAATACTTACTATCAAGATGAGACATTACAGTTTTTTCTGTGTGTCCTCCTGCCTCTTGAAATAATCTGATAATTTCAAATGGTGCATCTGCATCCCTTCCTGGATGAAAACTTACAGGACAGCCTAATTCAGCCTGTACTTCTGCAGTAGCCATAATTGCTCGTTTTTCAAAATCTAAAAATAAGTATACTGTATAATAGGTGAGATATCTTTCATTTCATTATACAAAACACTTTATACATTTTGCTATAGAGGGTTTAACTAAACCATCATTAGCTTAATTTTCAAAGGAAGGTAAATTTTCTCTTATATATTCTGTAACGACTTGGTGTTGCTGAAAGTGAGCTGTGGAGAAAAAGATGATGGCGAACCTCACTGAAAATCTAGTTGTTGGACTCCAGAAGCTCCACGGCTGCTCTGGCATTCACACAAGGTCTTACTTTCAGGGGCGGTCTCAGAAGGGAAGCGATAATTCAGCTAAATGGCAGTTCCTCCTTTGCTCTATAAAATTTGTATTTCAATTAAAAGGAAACTTTTCCAACCATTTATTATACTTTTCAACGCAAGCACAATCACACGCAAAACACACCCTCACACTATCATGTCCACTTGCAGAAGAACAAAATGGCTTCAAGTGCCTCAGCTTTTATAATTATGCCGCTGCCATAATGACAACTAAACATCTTTCAGCTTTTCTACATATATTGTCATTCTTTTCAAATAAATTTTCTTAACATAATTTTAACATTTAAATAATAATTTTTTTACTAATTTTAATTAAAAAATAAACTTAAAAGAACTATTTAAATCGTTTCAGATGCCTCTCTTTGAGATATATGGAAGATAGTCTTTTTTAATTAATTCAACAATGAGTTTCCATATATTTCGAAGACTACCCTTACAACTATATTTCATAACAATGATCAACAACAATTAGTCCAAAAGTAAACATTATTCAGTAATGAACAAATAAAATACATGATTCAGTAATAATTTGAACATAACTTGATTTTAAATATCACAGAATATTAACACAATTTATTTACGAAGGAGTGTTTGGTATTTGACTCAAATGGGATGGTTTTCATCAACAGTTGAGTTGGCATCAGTCTTGGTTCCTTTGTATTCATTGTTGGTCTTATATTATTTGATTCATTTTGAGGGTTCGTGTTAGCATGCGGTCTACTCCTTCCACTACCTGATAATTCATGTTGTACCTCTGTGTTCAGTCTATCACCTCTGTTATTCACCCTTTGAGTATATTCCCTATAAAATTTTAGGTGATTTATCTGACTATCTCGACCACCTCTTCCATAACCACTAGCGCTATTATGATTTCTCTGTTGGCCAGACTGTATCCGACTATAATTACCAGATGGCAAAACAGATCCATATCTACCTCTAGATTCTGAATAATTGTTTACAAATCTGTTACTTCTACTCGGTGCCTCTCCCCTACCGAAGGATCTGAATGTTTCATGCTGTGGTTTCATGATAATTATTGTCTCTGTTGTGGTTTTCCCTAACATTCCATCGGTCTCTTAGTTCAGACTCGGCATGTGCGTGATTATTGTGCCATGTGTTTGAGGTTATGTCTGTGAATTGATTGTATACTTCAAACTCCGATAGCAATTCTATGACGTCAGAAAAATCTCCAGGTTTTACTATGATTAAATGATTCCTAATGTGTGGCGGATAGTGTCGAATCAATGTTTTGATTATTTCTGTCTCCATTAGTACCGAATTCACCAGCTTGCTTTTGTTAGCTAATTTCAAGAAATATTCAGTCATAGATATTCCCTTTCCGGTGTCAAATTTTCCAGTTGCTAACTCATTCTTTAATGTGTTCTGCCTCTCAGGACCCCAGAACCGATTAATAAACAAATTTCTAAACATACCATATGTTTCACGTGAAGTCAAAGTCAATCTAAGCCACTCCAATGTATTATTTTTTAGACAGCGCTTAACAATCATCATCCTGAACTCAGTTGGAATTTTCTTTATGCGAAAATATTCTTCCAATTTTCTCAAGAACACCTTTGGATTATCACCTGTCTCTTCGTCAAAAGTTGGTGTACTTATGTCATGTAATGAATAATTCATTCACTCATTGTGACCTAAACTGTAAAAATGTGTGTGTGTGTTGGCACATTTTGTGTGTTTCTGTGATAATTAGCATCATTATCAAGACCCACCGAATCAACTAGTTCACTCACTACGTCATCATAACTTGGATTATTAGCTAAATTACATGGTAAGTCATAATCATTATTATTCTGGTTTCTAACTACATTTTGCATTTCATTCATTTTATTCGCCTGAATTGCCATTATAACTTGAGTCAGGTTCCCTACATTTTCTTTTTCTTTTTCAAATTTTTCCTGCATTTCTTTAATTTGTGAACATATTCCTTCATTTACTTTATTTATTTCACTAAGTTGTGATTTTAACCCTTCTTGTTGTAAGTGCATTTCAGAATTAATCACATTCAATTTCTATTCCAACTTACTATCTAACTCTTCTACATTTACTGTTTGTTTTTTAAGAATTTCATCCTGTTGATTCCTAAATACCAGTAGATCCGTGGTTCAAATCCCGGCCATGGCATTGAATTTTTCATGTTGACTCTATCCATCAAATATCTTAGCCTATATACGGCTAGTGTGGAGAAATGATTAATTTCGATCAATTAACTAAAACTTCTAATTCTCTGTTTACCTCAGCTTTTATCTCCTGCTTAACATTTTCCTGACATAACCTAGCTTCTTGAATCATTTCTCTTAACTCCATAATCTCCTGTCTACTTTCACTCTTGTTATGTTCTATTACCTGCATTAGCCTTTCCATATTCTCCCTACATTCTTTCCTTCCATCTCTGGTTTCTTGTGCTATTTCACTACTTAGCTCTTGTTTTAGCTTCTGCGACAAACTAACCTCTAAATTGCTTACACTTTGGGCCAATTCCTGTTTTACACTAGCATTTAAATTACTCATTTTCTGTGTTAAATCATTTACGTTTTGCTCCAGCTTTGACTTTAAATCTGATTTTAACTCTGATTTTACATCACCCATTTTAGCCTCAAAATTATTCAACATTTTCTTTAGCATTTCCACCATTAACTCACTATTTTTACTTAATCCTACTTCTTTCCTACTTGTTCCTACACCATTACTAACTTGTCCTTCCACTCCTATTTCTTTTCTACTCATCATCTTTGTAACTATTTTCTGATTTCTTAATATTATTAAATACTTATATATAACACCTTACTTTACTGTAGAAAATGTCTTCACTCTTTGTTCCTTATTCCTCCAATGATTTTCTTACTCAGTCGTCCTTACTCTTCTTTCTTCCGTTCCTGTTACACCATCCATCTGTAGTCTCGTAGATTATCCTGCTGATTATTTCTCCCCATCTTATTCAAAGCCTCCACGATTGGGCGTCATTTGTAATGACTTGGTGTTGCTGAAAGTGAGCTGTGGAGGAAAAGATGATGGCGAACCTCACTGAAAATCTAGTTGTTGGACTCCAGAAGCTCCATAGCCGCTCAGGCATTCACACAAGATCTTACTTCTAGGGGCGGTCTCAGAAGGGAAGCGATAATTCAGCTATCAATTAAAATAAAATGGCAGTTCCTCCTTTGCTCTATAAAATTTGTATTTCAATTAAAAGGAAACTTTTCCAACCATTTATTATACTTTTCAACGCAAGCACAATCACATGCAAAACACACCCTCACACTATCATGTCCATTTGCAGAAGAACAAAATGGCTTCAAGTGCCTCAGCTTTTATAATTATGCCGTTGCCATAATGACAACTAAACATCTTTCAGCTTTTCTACATATATTGTCATTCTTTTCAAATAAATTTTCTTAACATAATTTTAACATTTAAAAAATAATTATTTTACTAATTTTAATTAAAAATAAACTTAAAATAACTATTTAAATCGTTTCAATTCTCAAGAGATAGTAAAATTAAAGGTTTCGAAACTTTGTGTTGAGGTTTTACTGGATACTTACATAAGAGACTTTTAACAATACGGTGCTTACAATGCTAGATACAGTAAGTTTTACCCTATTTTTATTATTTCTTTAAGCTTCTTTAATGTATTACATATATAGATTTGTCAGAATAGTGTGGGGTAAGAGATTGCCGATGGAAATTGTTCTTTTGCACCAGCCATTTGTAGGATAATGTTTAGAAAGGTATTGTCAGACTGAAAATTCCTCGATTGCTTGATGTCAGAAGGCAATTTTTGTGTTGATTGGTCAAGATCACATGTATGTAAATCACAGAGGCGCCTGTAAATTTGAAGAGCTGTTGAGCTTGGCAGCTTCATCTGTGATAATGGCAAATTGACAAGAATTTGGGAGATACAAAATATGCCGCTTTCTGGATACTCAGAAGAATGTGAGGGAAAATCAGCACAATGAACTAGTGAGAAAAATTAGAGAAGTAATGAAATGCCCAAAGGATATTGTTTGCTTTTTGGGGAAACAGGAATTAGCATTTAGGGATCATGATGAGTCATCAGAATTTAGCAACAAGGAGAATTATGTAGAACTTGTATACCTGCTTTGTGTATATGGCAATAAGTTGAGAACATTCATGGAGCATGGGACAGTGTTTACTGGGCTGTCAAATCTGATCCAGAGTGACTTAATTGAATCAATAAGTAAGTTTGCCAATTTATCCCAACTTTCTGTAATAATGAGATTAATTGGAGCTGATGTACAAGAAAGATTTATCCGTTTTATGAATATTTCATATGATCAATGACTTTACCAAGAAAGGGAGGAGATTCCAAGTCTACTTCAAACAAGAAAAGGTAAAAATATAATTTTTGGTTATAATGTAATGAATGGGATAACAGCAATATTATTGTTTTAATTCTACTTTTGCATATATCTGCAGTATATTTTTGTTTTGCACTTACAGTGGAATTGCTTACCCTGGCCAATGCATTCACCACACATAGCTGAGAATTACCCACGTCTGTGATATGGGGATAGCATATCTGCCTCACATTCAAGAGCTCCTGTGTTCAAATCTTGGTTAGGGTGAATTATCTGATAAGCTTTTTTTTTCTTAAATTTTCCCTTATCTTGAGAAGAAGAATGTTGAATAACTAAGCTGTAAGAACCTCAGGCTCATTTAAGCATAATTTTAACTATTTTGCTCACTTGCCACCTAATCTCATCTAGCTAGTTGAAGGAGTTAACATTTTGTCCCTCCACAGTACTCAGAAGTTTTCCTCCAGCCAAACCACTGCTTTTGCTGACACTTAAATTTAAATGGCCAGAGCCTAAACTACAATGTAAAAATGATCTATTTACATACAAATGACCAAATAATAAACTTGTTTAAATCTAGTTGGATGAGCATGATTACTCCTTTAACACTAAAAATTGTATTTCCATATGTTTTTAGCAACATGTTTTAGTACTCACCATGTTTACCATTTATGATATTAATTTTTAGCGCTCTTTCAGTGCAAGGAAGCTATCTTGTTTTGCAGAATAAATATACTTAAATGTTTTAGAATGTTTGCAATATTAACATTTAATAATTTTCTATTATTTTCTCTTTAAACATTTAACACTTCCACCACTCTTTCATGGTTATAGTGAGAAAGCACCCTGTATGGCATAATGCGAGGTCATATTACTGACATGTATGGTGTTTGAATACCGCGCCCAGACTGAGTTATATACTTTTTTGCTGAGTATTCAGAGCACGCATTTGCTCAACCCTGAATCTTTATAAAATTATGAAGCAATGAAGGGAATTGTACTGCTTTAGGTAGATTCTTCTGCCATCATGTATGTTTGTCTGTTGTGAAGCTTCCAATCAGCTGATTGATAAGATTTTTACAATATTGCAGCAATCAATTTCCGTGTGCTGCCCTAGCAGGTCTATTGCTCAAGTCATAAATGATGAAACAGTTTACAATAGATAGGTTTATAACAAAGTAATACAAATGTGTCCACCAGTTTTTGCTAGCCTTCCCACCCCTTCATTAATCCGCCAGGTCAAGCCCCCCGCCCGCCATCCACCATGAAGGTAATTCTTTTTTCACTGTTCGTGTTGTACCATAAGCATATACTTTTTTTCCTAACAACATTTTCAATGGTCCTGTGGAGCTAAAAAAATTGTCAAAATAAATATATCATCAATCTGTATAGTCTTTAAACGTATTCAAATCATTATTAAATTTTAGATGAGTCGTATTTCTTACACATCTGCTTCACTTTCGTACGACTCATCTAAAATTTAATAATTTTTCGCTTCACTGTGGTGTTCCAATACAGTTAAATCTCGATGTATTCAAATCACCTTGTTGCCCTAGAAGAAGTTCACTGTTTTTCTTTTTTTTTTCTTGAAGTATACCATACAATATAGAAGATACCCATTCTTGCTGTCTGCAATGCCCCAAGATTTCATTCGCCATTTTGTGGATTTCTTGGGCATATATTGCTTCAAATTAAAAATCCTTTTGAAACCTATCATTGCTTAATCTACAGCAAAATCACAGTCCGTAAAATAATATATATTAATAGTTCACAAATATAACTATTTGTAACAAAAGCTTCACTTATCTTAAGAAAAATGATGTTAATTTTTCTTTTTAATTGAGATCGATTTCACAAACAAATTGCTTGCATCGTCAGTCCATCAACACAAACAATGCAAGCAATCTGTTTGTGAAATCGATCTCAATTAAAAAGAAAAATTAGCATCACTGTGTAATATTCATTGCTTCACTGTAGCTAGCTTCATTTTCTATGTAATATATATTAAATTTGTTTACAATGTCAAGTGCCGGCCAAACTTTTATAATCAGAATTCTCTTCTCCCAATTTTGGTTTAGCTTCATCATTTATGTGAATATACTGAGAAAGAGTGTAATTGCCTGGTTTATAACAGGATAGATACAAAAATTATCTATAAAATAATATCTAATTTTGGGCACCTCTACTATTCCAATATAGATTAAAATTCCCAAATATGCTCTAATTTTGCTCTCATTTGTCTTCCATTTGTATCTTGTTTATTCACCTGAGAAAGCTTTGCACATGTATTTGTCTCTGATGTGATCAAACGCAAGTTGTTGCTGTCTAGAAAAAGACTAAAGTATTCAATTTCTTCACACCATACTTCTATATTGTGGCATATACCTATAGGGGATTTAACTGTTCAGTTTCTGTAAAAGAGAGCTTAGATAACCATTTGAGTGGTGGAAAAATCTGCGGAATCAGTATCACTACTACCCACATCACTGCTATTACTGCTGCTGACATGCTGCTTTGAATCATTGTCTTGCACTGAGCCGGCCAACCATCACACTTTGGAGCTGTCACTTTCGTACGCTAATTCTTCAAAATTAACAGCTTATATCTCTTTGACTGTAGCCAATTTCTGTTTATGCACATACTGTTTACACAGAGGGTCCTTGATGACCTTCCATGGCCATAGATGCCTGCCTAGCAAAATGTCTACCTGAAGCCGGAAATGCAACTGCTTATTTTTAAACTTGACAAGACAAAGAATTATTGGCAGTGTAACCAAGTGCATCTAAGGTTCTCCAAACAAAGAAATAAATGATAACCTTCAAGAAAGTTAAAATACATGCCATTAGAGGGCATCATAAGACAAATCCAGTGTACTACATTTCGATGTGCGGTACATACTCCATTTAAATCTTCTATGCTTTACAATGATATACAGCACAAAGGGCCAATTATTCTTAAAGAAAAGACTTAAAAATGCATAGATTATGAAAATATGTGGTGGAAATAAAGATATTATGTTAATGTCTTATTTTTTCATTAAATTATTAATTAATCATGTACATATCATAAATAGAAAGGTCGGTAGAAAGTTTGTAGAAATGATTTTTTTCCAGTCTGGAGTCTGTGATAATCTGATTCTGACAATTATCAGTATTCTTGCAAAGGTTGCATGTCAGGTCCATAAGTTATAGAGAATGAACTACACCATAATGTAGATTATTCCAAGTTTTGCCAGTAAAAATATGTTGCATTAAATTCAGAAGACCAGATAAATTATATAAAATGGCATGCTTAAGAGTAAATTTCAGTTTAAAGGGTAACTTAATAAAGAGGCCAAAATGTAAGCTTCTGGGACTTGATTGTAACTTAGGACATTTATTAAAGTGTTACTTAAAGATTTTCAGAAATAAATACTAAAAGTTTTGATTGAAACTTACCAGTAATAGGCCAGGCGCTGCCAACTTCTCCAATGAAACCACATTTGACATCAGGCTGTTCTGAACAGCCAGTAGTTAGATCTTGTTTCATCGAATCATACATTTGTTCCACAGAAAGAGATAGAGTGCCTGATGTCTGAACTGCAGTGACATAATAACCTAGAAATTAAGAGCACAGTTGTCCAATAATATAGGTATTTGAGATATTTTATATCCAGAGCCATTTTAATTAAATTAATTAATTAATTGTTTGTGATTATTTTATGCAAGCAGTAGCAATATATATTAATTAACGTCCTCCAATGTAAGCCATATTAGACAATGAATAACATGGGTAAAATGATGCCCAGCAATGCCTAGTAAGTTGTACAAGACTGCAAACTGATAATTTTTCAAGAGAGAGCCCACCTCTGGAGACCCATGGTTAGGGCATTATGAGATTTAAAAATTTCGGAGTGATCAATATAAGTATGTGTACTAATAAAACTACAAATTTCAAAAAGAACATCAGATTATAGAGAAAGCTTAAAAGTGGCTCAGATAGTTGATCTACCACATAGTTACAATGCCTATTTCAGTAACAGAAAGAATGGCATACATGGCCAAAGACATATGATACTGTGTACATATTCCAATTGTTTATGAATTCATGTTATAATATCATGTTACAATGTTTAAAGTATCTCTTGCACCATATGCTTGTTACAATCTAAAATAAATGGCCAAAAGGTGCAACTTCTGATAAATGGTAATCAGTTAGGATTTAAACCTTAGATTTTCATACACAGGAAAGCTGTCAGGAGCAGTAAATCCATCCACTTTGAGCTTATGGTTCACAAGTTGCGTAGGTGTCAGGATTCAAAAGACAGTTTGATCAAATTTCAGGACACATTTCCAGATGTGGGACAAATACCATAAAGTAATACAGGCAACTTGGCTGTTTAATATGGGAGTAGCCAGTAGCATACAGTTGTGTTACTAGATAGTACAATGATTTGGAGTATGCGAATCATGTGATTTAACTAAATGGAAATGTTAATGCCACAGGTTTCGTAAATTCTATTAAAGGGGTAACAAATACGTCTATTTATGCATTTTCTTTCCATGACGATTACAAATATGAATGCAAATACATGAATAAACCTTTATAAGCCACACAATAATTGTTCATGTTACTCCAGTAGAACGTTTCCGGGTTTGAAGGCCGTGATCCAGATGATGAAAGAGATTCTGACATTTCGTCCGTAGCTCCATCAGGTATCTTCAGATCTTCACTCCTGGCTGGTTACAACTAGACTCTAAATGCCCGACGGAGCTATGGGCGAAATGCCAGATGTTCTTTTATTGTTTGGATCATGGTCTTCAAACATAGCAACAATGTTCTACTGGATTAACACCAGCCATGAAAGCCTAAACATGAACATGTTCATGTTACATTTCAGTTAATCCTACAATGGTGGAAAGAGTAACAGCTGCAGTAATTATTACATAAATATAATAAATTAATGTATAATCATTCATATCTTTTTGCATGCTGCCTCATAAAACCAGAAGCTGCAAACTTGTATTTCAGAGAAACAGCAACTATGATCCAGAGAATGAAACTTCAGTACTTTAGTTTACTATGTTCCTAACAAATTTGCAAAGCTTTTAAATTAAATGCTATTTGGCATTGCACAGAATGTACAAAAAAAGTTTGGTAACATGCACATTACATTTACCTCTAAGCTAAAGAAAATATGGCAGACAAAGGCATAATTTGATTATAATTGCATAAAAATATTTACTTGGAGAAACAGCTGCAGTTTTCCACATTTTTGTACTTAATTACTTGCGATTATGATAAGATATGATAGATAGTTATGATGTGATTTATTAAGTACTAAATAAAACATTTTGTACTGTTCCTGAACTGGGCCCTGTTCCGTCTGACATTATGTAAGCTCTTCAATACATATTACAAACATGAAATGCTATATTTAATGATATAGTAAAGCATGTTTAAATCACCTCCGATTTTGTAGTTATCTTCTACACAAATGTTCATACTACTGATTTACAATATTCTTATTGTCATTACCTAATATTATACTGTTTTTCAGTATCAGTCATTATCCACTCACTTTCATCTTTCATCACATCGTCATATCACCCACTTGCGTTGTCTTGTTCCATGATTTCTAGGTGGTCTTTGGTTTCCCATGTAGCCTCACTACTCCCTTCAGTGCACATCCACCGTTTTATCTTCCTGTATCATAACTACTCTATTTTACTCATTTTTTCTCTTACCCAACCAGGAAGTGTATTTCACTCCCATCATCTTATCTGTCCATTTCAACTGGACATACACTGCATCATCTTCATTTCCACTCTTATTTTCACTGGTTTTGGGAATTGCTCCAACAATATTTTTGCTAGTTGACTTTATAATGTCCAATCCATATATTAAGAAGGGTTGCTGTTGTCAGGCTTTAAACATATTCTGTTCTGTCTCCTGTTTCACTATCATCTTTTGACATAGCTTCCTGTGTAGCCTTCCCCATCATTTTTTTTCTTTATGGTGATTCTGCATACACTAATCCATGAACTCTGGTGCCAGTGTAGGTAATTTCCTGGATTTCTGTATATTTAAATGTATATTTAAGGGTACTCAACTGCATCATTATCAGTGCTTTTGCTCTTTCCTGAGTTTCTGTATTTATCAACAAGTTTAAATTTTTGTGGTTTCAACACACACTAGTGGTGTTCTTTGTCAATACATTTTAGCCCAAGTTACCTTCATTGGGACTGTGCAGTAGATAATTTAACTAAAAAAGATTATCAATTTGCTGTTCTGCAAACCATACTAAGAAGTGCTGGTTTTATTTTGAATCAACATATATGTTGTATGTCTTACCTGTTCCTGCTATGACATTAACACCTGTTTTCTGACTTACAAGTTGCATGAAGTCAATATTTCGTCCCAGCCCAGTTGTGGTATTCTCCACAATTGTACCTCCACCAAATTTTTTATAGAGCTCAATATCATGCAAAACAGCAGCAGCTGCATCTGCATCATTAAATTTCAAATTGTATTTGCTGCTATAGCTGTAAAGAGAAAGACATTACAGTTCACTTAATTACTATTTAGTTGTTAAGTTGTTTAGCTTAAAAATAGCTTAGGTTTCATTTCATACTACTACAAGCACATTATGGTGAATGTTTTCATGGCATCAGGTGTGAATCACCTGAATCCATCACTTATATGTCTGCTAGCCAAGACAGACAGTAATAGTAGTTCGAGGACAGCTGTTTTTGAGTCAAGAGCTGGTGAAAACATGTGGTCTTTATTCTACTGACGATGTGATATTTCTAGAAGAATTAGTTGAGAATGTTCCACTTAGGCGAATCGAGATATTTCACTTCCATAAATTTATAGAAACATTTCTTCTGTGATCCAGGAACTATAAAAAGGTGTGCCAAAGACAGCCAGAGTTTGGTTTGGTTTTCATCTGGGGCAATCGACTCCCCAGCAGCTGTTGTGCGTGGTGGAGACTCCTGCCCTGGGATACATATCAGGGGAGGGCTTACACTGCGGTGGTTTCGCTGGATGTTGAGAAGGCGTTCTCTACACCGGGAATGTGGACCTATTACATAAACTTATCCACCTGGAGCTACCCACACGCATAGTACAACCTATACACTCTTTCTAAAAATACGAACTTTTGTGGTCTCAGTGGCGAGAAATAAATCAACACAAAGGTCCCTGAAGGTTATGTTCTACTCACCACGCTTTTCAGCTTTGACGTAGCCGACCTTCCCACAGAGCCGCACTGTAGTTCCATTGCAATGTAGTGCAATATGCTGACAACTTGCTACTCTCCACTACAGATAAATATCCACGCAGAATTTCCAAAGCCATTCATAGACACCTCTGCCTCCTTCAAGAATGGTGCAGCGTTGGCGATTGTCCATCAACAACCAGTAGAAAAATTGTGGCATGCCATTTAATAAGCGCCGCTTTCACCAAGTTCGTTACATTTCTCACAAGAAGGAATAGTGTGGACTAACTCCATGACATTTAGGGGTGAAGCAAGATAAGAGTTTGACTTTCGGGGAGAAAAATAGAAAGTTGTCGTATCGGACATGTAGGACTACGTACTTGTTGTATCTCATATTAAGGTCTGGGATGTCTGCCCCCCCCCCCTAATAATTCCGTCCTGCTTTACGTCTGCGAGATTTGGGGCGTGGCCGCAGGCTCTAAAATGCTACTACTGCAACGGGTGTAGAATAGGAATCTCCGGATGATCCATTCTGTATTCCGCTCCTGTTCCATATGTTTATACTTCGAAGTATTATCTCTTCCGTAAATGGAGGATGATGTTAGGCGCCGGGCCGGCGGTGTATGAATTGGACTCCGACCATGACCCTGTCACGGTCGATTCCGACGTCACCATGCCAGCACCGTTGAACACAGACTGGGAACTAGAGGTCGACTGGGATGCAGCCATCATTCAACTGAACCAAACCATCGACCCGCGTACACGCCGATGACATCGGGGCGGTGGAGGCGGCGGCGGTGAGTTTCTCCCAGCATGTCCGTCAAGCGGTGAGCGCACACACTCACCGCATTCCTACCAACATATCTAACCCTCTGACCATTCTCAACAAGATCCGGCAGCTGCTAAAAGCCAAGACAGTTGTCCGGAAGCTATGGCAGCGTTTCCGCCATCCCAGGATAGGAGCAGTTTAACAGCGGTTCAAATCCCTGGCAAGGCGGCTGCTCCGCGCCCATTGTAAAGTAGCCTGGGAGAACACATTCAGAAACTTGGACCTCCAGGAAAAATACCCCTGGCGGATCATAAAGTCTCTGAGGAGGGACAAAAACCAATACCAGCATCCGTTGCATGGCACTCGCGAGAGACTCGCTTACGAGCACCAAGATAAAAAGCTACGGCTTTCGTGGATCATTCGGAAAGTCAATTCGAGCCGAGGGAGGAGCCCCAGGACGAAGACTTCACTTACCTCGTGGAGGCCGCTGTGGACCTAATAGTGGTTAACTATAAAGCCCGGGCCTTAAAGTACTCACAACATAGTAAGTCACCATTAAGGTAGTTGTCTCATTTGTTTATGAGAACTCCTAAGTGGTTTACCGGGAAAAATATGAGTCAGTTGGAAAATTTAATGTCATATCGGCACGTTGGCCATAGTAGCTCAATGGTTAGAGCGGCTGGACGGAGACCAGAAGATTCGTGGTTCAAATCCCGGCTATGGCATTGAATTTTTCAGTCTGACTCTACGTTTCCACACTTTAGCCTACACACGGCCAGTGTGAAAGAACAATTAATTTCCATGTATGATTATTGTTTGTTTAATATTTTTTAATTGTATTCTAATTTTTGAAGGTTATTATTATAGATGAATTGTCTAATTGTTGATATTTGAAATTTATATTTTAAATTTGATATAAAGTAGATTTGAAAAAAATTATGGCTTTATGTATAAGTATGGATAATAGCTGAATTTATGTTTGTATAAATTGATATGATGTAGTTTAATTTGTTTAATTTGTTCAAAGAATTTGGAGAAGTTTTAAATTTGTAAATTTTGTGATTTTTGTAATGCATATCTTATGAATTATGTTTATATAGGTTTCTGGTTAAATTTTTTGAAAATTTTAAAAAAACTTTTTATTAGTTGAAAAGGTGAATTAATTAGTTTTAAATGTACTGGTTAGGAGTACATTAAGTATCGGTTTCCGGTATTGTAGTTAATTTTGTAATTGTAGCTGGTTGCCAGTTATTTGTATACTGGATTCCAGTAAATTTTTATTAGTTAAATTCTAAATTTTTAAATTGGTAGGTTTTGTATTTGTTTTAATTTGTTTTTAGATTACTGTTTTTCTTTTACTATCTGAAAAATTATTGTTTAAATTGTATTTTATGTATTTATTTGGTAGCGAATAAATTATAATTTGGAAATCAAGTCCGGGTATAAGAAATTAGATACCGGAATTAAATTTTCAGATTTTATTTATTTATTGCCGTGGGCTGTGTTACCGCCTTCTCTGCGATTGCAGAGTGCGCTCAGCCCTTCCGAGTGCGGCTGCGAATGAGATCCCGAGACGGACAGTTGCCAATTCCGCGCTGCCTCCGCGGCGGCTTTCTATTATTCTCTGCCTCACCAAGCAGCCCTTGTAGATGCTGACGTGGTCCTGACGGCAGTTAGCACAGGTCTTCTCCTCGGGTGCCCTGTCGCAGTCCTTGAGGAGATGGGGACCAGCACACCGCAGGCATGCGAGCTTGCGCTCGCAGTCCATGCTGGAGTGATGGAAGCCCATACACCTATGGCACTGGACAAGTCTACCCTGCCCGTGAAAGCGCTCGACTTTCACGACGGCGTGGAACAGCACCCGAACAGCGTCAATGGGCTGAACTGTCTCTCCAGGAACCTTGTCTACCACCACAAGGAAGAGAGGCATAGGTACACGCACAGAGCCTTCCTCTGTGTGTACTATTTTCTTCAACTGGGCAACAGACGAGGCCTTAATTCCGTGTTCCTACTCCAGAGCAAGTTTTACCTCCTCTGGGGGGACACTCGGAATCAAGTCCCCTCAGGACCCGTCTTTCGACATTAAGTTTTTTTTGGGGGGGGGTAGGAGTAAAAGTGGATCTTCAAATCCCGGAAAACCCGCTTTTCAGCCTCGAAATCCTCGGGACTGCAGGTGCTGAATTGGACCTTAGGCTTCCTCTTGGCCTCGAAGGGATTCTTTAGAGTGGCCGCCAGCTTTCGCATGACGCCCACATGATTTTTGGAGCTGTTCGCAATTATGGGCGGAAGCTTAGACCCCTCTTGGTTAGGGGTTAGGGTGCCTGGACAGGCTGGCACTCTGGCTTAGGATTGCAGTTACTCCGACGTCAACCCTGAACGACGGTGAAGCCATCCTGGTCGGCTTCGTCCTCTGACTCTGGCAGAGGGGGGCAGGAGTGGGACACGGGAGCTTGTGCCGGCGTAACCAGGGCAAGGTTCTGAGGAGGTGCCGAGGCTTTCCTCTTCAGGCCCTTACTCTTCTTAGTGGCAGGTGCCACTACTGGATCTTGTGCGGAAGATTTTGAGGGTTGTTGCCCATCGTCCGGTGTCACTTGCGTCCTCGCAGTTACCCTCCAGCAATCCTCAGCGGACCGGACCCTCATAAGGAAGGCGCCCGAGTGAGTCATAATGACTCTGGGTTTTGGACCAAAGGTCCGAAACCCTCGACTATGGTCTTGCGGACCCTGCTGACTCCTGGTATGTCTTGCCTTTTGTCAAGAAAGAAAGAAGATAGAGAGGAGGAAGAAAAAAGTCTTAACTCGCTCTCTGGTTAGGCGGCGCGCACACTGGCAGCCGAGCGGCAAGCTAGAAGTGCAAAGCACCAGCAGACCAGCGGATGATGCGAGTCGCCCAGGTTTACCTGGGCGGGGTGTTTGCTGCTCAGCACCTAGCCGCTTAGTGCGGCTTCATCTGGGCAGTATAAAACAAATGTTTTTGCCATTAGGCGGTTGGTTTGGGCAGTAGTTTATCTAGCCATATGTGGGCGCAAGTACCACCAGAGGGTGTGTGCGCCCAGTGCTGACTGCGCTCTTCCGCCTGCCTGTGAGGCATCTGAGCACAGCCCGCTTGACAGGCTAGAGGGAAAAGAACTAATGTTAAGGTATGGGTTTTACCAAGTCCATTTCTGGACTTGGGGGTACAAAGTCAGGGGAAAGTGGCCCTGCTCAGATTAGCTTGCCCAAAGGGGCTTTGGACAGCCGGTATCCAGGTCTTCGGCGAGGAACCATATGGTCGTATCGGCCAAGGGTGTTCACCAGGTTATTGAGATGGGAGTCCAGCTTATTGTAGATGGTACGGGATCTCTCCCGCACCACCTCTACAATAGATGGGACTCTGGAGTAGGTATGGAGGATAATGGACGGGAATCTACGTCAAGTATCGTAGATAATTCGCAGCGCCCTGTTCTGGACGCACTGGAGCCTGCGAATAGTGATGGGAGCCGCTGATTCCCAGACTTCGCAGCCATACCGAATCAGGGGCGGGATAATCGCCCGATACAGGCGTAGTTTAAGGTGAGTTGGCATTGTGGATATAAAGATGGGGTAAAACTGTCTAAGTGCTGCGTGCCCTTCTACGGCTTTGACCCGGACGTGAGGGGCGTAGGTGAGGCCGCGATCGAGGAGGACGCCAAGGTATTTGGCAGAGGGAACCCAGGGGATTTGCCTCTGCCTCAACCTCAGCGGCCAATCCGGTCGCCTAGCTCGGACCTCAGCCAGGAGCAGAGCGGAGCTCTTCCCTGTACTAATGGCCATCCTCCACCTCTCACTCCAACGGCCGATAGCTCGGAGCTGGCGCTGCAGCGGAGGATAGCAATATCGTAGGTTCTTGTTACGTGCCATTATGAGGACGTCGTCGGCATATTGTCACGTAACAGTCTGTGGTTCCAGAGGGAATTCAGACATGTAGGCCGCAAAGAGTTGCGGGGAGGGAACACTATCTTCCGGGACTCCTGCGGCTATGGGTCTGATGACAGCCATCCTTCCACTCTCACCGTGAAAGTGCGGTCTCTGAGGAAACTGCTAATCAGGACGAGATTGGGAGGAGGTATATTGTCCTCCCTGAGCTTGTACAGTAGGCCTTGATGTCAGGTGGTGGCAAAGACTTTTTCTACATCCAGCAGTACCGCTACTGTCTTGAGGTTTTCCTGGAATCCCAGGGCCGTCCTCTCAACCAGTCGCAAAGCTGCAGGGTCGTGGAGTGTCCATGACGAAAACGAAACTGGTGATCGGGTAAGAACTGCCTTTCCTCGAAGAGAGAGGTCAGGCGGGACAGGAGCAACCGCTCAAACAGTTTTGAGACGACTGGGAGAATACTTATGGATCGGTAGCTGGAAGGAAAGACCGGATCCTTGCCGGGCTTCAGGATGCACACCGCTCTCGCCTCCTTTCAGCCAGCTGGATGCAGGCGCGCATTGACAATCCGCGTCAAGTAGATGACAGCCCTCTTGGGAAGGTACTGGAGCATAACAGCGCTAACGCCGTCATGCCCAGGGGACTTATTAGGTTTAAGTTTTCGGATTTCAGTAGTCACCACTCTTGGGGTGACTATTGGGAGATGGATCTCCTCGTGGCGCTGCTGCGGCCCCTCTTCCACAGCGGCCTTCACGAGGTCAGTGAAGTCAAGTAATGCAATAATGGGTACTTTGAAGACAGTCACTTTGAGATCTCTAGCCGCGGAAAACAAATAGCTTCTTTTGCTACGCCAATACCGCTTTTCTAGAACACTTGGCGTGAAGAATGCTCCATTTGAAACAGTTATTACGTGACCGTGATTCCATAAAAGCTGAGCGCAAATGGCAACCTACGTTCAGTTATGAGTGAGTCGTCTAGCCAGATCAGTGTTACAGTGAGTCAGAGTGTCGGCAAGCAGTTAGTGTTTAAGTGATGATTAGTGTCGGTCTGTGAACAGTGAGTTTTGTTAGAGGTGAACAGCTACGAGCAGCGCGAATCGATATGTGTGACAAAGAGAAATATAAGCGCTACGAGAATAGACTTGTTTGCTCTTTGCACTTGTAGAATTAAAGGTATATGTATGTTAACGCTGTGCTACCTAGTGATGGATAAAGTGACTTTAGCATAACGTTTGTGTTGTCATTTAGTCATATTGATGTCAGGAGTGACTAAAATGGGCAATATGAAGTTGAAGATGAAGTGGAGTTCAATGAAAATGGAACTTTGAGTAGAGAAGATGAAGATTATAATGAAAATGAACTTTCGAATGGAGAAAATAGAGATCATTGTTGACGAACAACCTCTTGGTATGAAGAAGGAAGTGGAAGCTCTCGGCAGAAAAGAGAAGGCTTCAGTCAACCTATTATCGCCTGGAGGGTCTGGGGCGGCGTATACGGGTCCTGGAAAACTTATCCGGGCACTGTCTGCAAATAAATGGAAATCGCAGGCTTGAGCAAGGAGTAGCTAGTGAGCAAGTGACGGTAACCCTCACCTTTAAGGTCAGCAGTATTGGGTATGTCGAAGACACAGTTCAGTGTGAGGGCTACGAGGAGCCGTGACTCCCCCTCTGTCATCAGGGATACATCCCGAGAATATCCATAATTCGTCAGAGAATGTTTTGCGGATGCGGCCAACGGGGTATCTAGCGAGAAAGTTTCCACAACCAAACCAGCGGACGTCCATCAGTTTATGCTGGGGATGTGGCCAAACGTGATACTTGGTTAAACCTATCAGCGGTCAAGTCTACGAGCCGGGAGGAAATGACTAAGGGCTACCGTGATGTGTGTTGTGTCGGAGTTGTCTCCTCGAATAACACTTTGTACTTTTGACAGAAAAGGGTAGTAACCTGATTATGGAGGAAGGTTTACAGATAAAGCAGGGCGGGTTATTGGTAGACACGAAGGCAGTGAGATCACGAGTGACTGAGATCAGAATTAAAGTGGCGTAGGGCCTGGCATCAAGGAAACCAGATCGTTCCAATCAAATATTGACGTCATTTGGCGATATCTTGCATGTGAAGAAGGAATCCTTGTTACACTTGACTTTGGGGTGGAGAGTTATCAGTCTATGATTGTTGGTCGGAGGTTGGCTAAGATGGTGATACTTGGTCTGGATGCTCTCAGGGGTCACGAGGCGACGATCAACGCCGGCAGGGGGTCCTGCGAATCGGATGAGACGAGGTACCGCTTCGAAGCCTCTGTGAACATCTGTAGCTTTGCAAGCTAATCCTGGTAAAGGCTACGGCTATGCCATTCAGGAGCGAAATGGATTCACAGCGCAATGAGAGAGCTAGCGGTCATGAAACTCTGTAGAGTGTCGTCACCTCCAGGTAAGCGTGTGGAGGAAGTCCCACACGACCAGCGTGTCTACAACAGAGACTTCGTGCGGAATGACATTCATAGCCCAATCCGGACGAAGAGGTGTTGCTCCAAACTCCAACAACCAGGGCAGGGACCATACCAACTTGGTGAAGAAGATCAATGACGTAGCCTACGCACATAGTTTACCCCGAGGGAAGTTGCTGGTGCTGCACTGAGATCACTGGTTCACCATGGCAGTCCTGTCGGGACGACCAGCCCTGAGTGGACAGCAGTCTCACGGCGGCAACAAATGCTTGCCGCAGAGGAATTAATTGTGAGTTACCCCTCTCCACCGTTCTTGGTTTTTGTCGTCCAGGAAACGCGAGAATAGGAAGTTAGAGTACAGCCGCTTTTGACATCGTGAGACGGAGAAAACACGGGACCTTTTTTCTTCCAGCGCTATCAATTTTCTAGAATTGGCGCTGAGATTACTCCATTTAAGAAAATAGTGATACTTCAATTTCCAGAATGTCTTAGCAGTATTTCTTTCGTGAGCCGGGAATATAAAAAGCACGCAAAAGCCAGACCACAGACCGGCGGACCCGAGTTCAATTGTAAGCGAGTATGCCAGCCAGAGTGCAGTTAAAGCGATTGAGCGAGCGTCCAGAAGATATAAGCAGCGCAAACTGGCATGTTCAACAAAGACATAAAACGTTATCCCTACAGAAACAGTCGTTTTTTCTCTTTATAGTTGTAAAAGTAAGAGCAGGTGTAAGTTAGAGCTTTGCTTCTGGTTTTGGCGACCAATTAAGTTAGTTCAGCTCAACTTCGAGGTGAATTTGAGGTTCAATATATTGTTCAAAGCGCAAATTTGTAGAGCACACTAATTGCAATACATTAGCCGCACATCTGATGTTAACCACTATTCACAAATTAAGAGCTTTTGAATATGAAAACAATTTACTTAATTTGTTTGAAGAACAATGTATCATTATACAGCTAAGTATAAGGGCATCCTAAAATTGTTATATTGAAAAAGAGTTTTAAATATTTACTTTCTTGAATTCAGGAAGTGTATTAGTGACACTAAACTCTTAGACACTATAGACTTAAAATACCCAAATGTTCTGAAATAAACAACAGCTAAAGTTCTAGCTTTGGAGCAAGTTCATGTAACAACAATGAAAGCAGTATTGAAAATGACACTGGAAAATTACGGTAATTGGCTGGACTGGTGGGTAAGTAGTTACGTATTATACGGCATAAATAATGCTTAGTTCCTGTTTTAATCGTAGCCTATGATAAAAAATGAGTGTGTATTTTCATTCCAAATTGATAATTGGCCTCAATCATGTGATAACATCTTGTAATTCAGATTTCCAAATACTTCACAATGAATGAAATTATTTTATTAAAGCATTGAAGTATTTCGGCGGAAGGTATAAGGATGCTTTGTTTTCTTTATGGGATCACAAGGTACTTTTTCTTTAATTTAGAGTTTCAATTCAAATGCCAGAGCCTCAAAATCAAATATTACACATGCTTAAGTTTACAAATATTTGTACTTTACTTCACTAATTTAGGTACTTACGGATATTGTTTAATAAGTCCCACATTTTCAATGTAGATACCATTTCCGAAGTATGATTTAAGCTGTTCTGGTGGCTGTGTGTAAAACGGTTCAAAAGTTAGTGAAAGGTGTTCATGAGTCAAAGTCCTTCCCAGCTGCTCTGGTGAAACAGGTCCTAGAACTAATGAAAAAAAGAATTAATAATTATTTAGACTTCTTTGTATTACAGTCCTACACAGTTTTCCGTGTGTGCGAATGCGCATGCATGCATATGCACATATGATATTTTACTGGAAGATTACAGAAATGAAACTAATTACAATTCACAAAGTTATTGGAAGTTATTATAATACAGTGAACCATTTTAATATATCGAAATTGCAAAAAGTTTAAAGTCATCAGTTCGCTATTTAAATATCCAATAGTAATTCATTATGTTTCGTTGTAATTCTCTCCCCTCCCCCCTCACATGCAAACACGCATATATAAAAAAAACCATGCTAAACAAGTAGACAGGTGTAAATGCAGTAAAAAAATCGTAGAAAAGCTGCAGAAAATAAAAATATCTAAAAACTATCTACTTTATGTGAAAAATTAAACTATTTTTAATGAAGGTAGTGGTGTGGATTTCATGTTCTAGAAGTTGTTGCAGGAAAGGGACTTAATACGTTTTACCCACGTAAAGTGTTGAACATGTCAAATCGTTTTAGCCCTAAGGAATTTACCATTTAGAGGACGAAGTTACGAGCTTGGATAGCCAGATACTGAAACATTCTTGGGTCTAATTGAGTTATCAGCTAAAACGACCCAATAATAAAGAAAACCATAGATTATGTTAATTGCTTTCAAGAGAAACACGAACACAAAACCCATTATTTATATTGAAGTGCCCAGAATGAGCTATGTTTGTGTGATGGAAAGGTATAGAAGAACATTTTATAAGAAATAAAAAAATAAACTGTTTACTTTTTGTTAATTTACAATACTACTCTAGATGTGTTTAAAGCAGGACGGAATGTGCTGAATTTTAGGTATGTTCTTTTTCTGCACAGAAAAAGACTAATGGGAAATTCATGAATTGTATATGGAATACGAGGTTTGTTCAAAAAATAACGCGAATTTTGAATTTTCGGGGGATACGTATATTCGATTTTGGATTGTGCTGTGGCATTATTTTGGTACTCAGTCCCTCACTTATGTTGACAAACTCGGCGATTTTCAATGCTCAGTTAATTGTTGACAGCTATTTTACTTGGACGTGTTTTTTCTGGTCTTCGATTTTTGCCTATTCCAAAAAGTGGAATAAAGAATCTGTATCACATTTTGTGTGAAAAACAAAATTAAGTACGCAGATGCATTCCGAATGTTGTCTGTGGCAAATGGTGAAGCTACCTTGGACCAAAGAAAAGTTTATTGGTGGTACTGAGCATTGCAATCGCCTCACTACGAGAGGAAACAAAACAGTCGCATTATACTACGCCTTGACCTTGCGAGTGCATACACTTGAAAAACAATGCTTCACTAGTTCCCAAAGTACTACAATACGTTGTTTTCGATGTATGCATATTTCATGGTCGTGATGTACATATGACGTCATTCATACTCTGTTCCAGCTAGCTTGTATCGCATGCGAACGCACATCCCTCCGGTCTTTGTTCATTAGTAACTGCAATAGTAGTACCTAAAGTTACATATACATAATTTTGTATAGCTTAACATTGTGATGCATGTAAATCATGTGTTTATATTACGACAAAGTCCTATTTGATCAGACTGATCACGCTTCAAATAATTTGTTGTATTACCATGTATATTACATGTATGTAATACGTGTATACCATGTCTATAATTGCAGCAATTATTTATATGAAAATCTTTCCCTTAATTAAATAACTTCTTATAACCAAAAGACTAAAATAATTAATAATTATTGGGAAAAGGAATGGAATACTGAAACAAGATGCTCGAGGTTGATGATTTGTATACCATAATCGAAACAATGACAGTACGAGGATGGTCTGAAAAGTTTTTGACCTGATAAAGATACAAGACATTTTTTTCTTCAGATTTTTTATTTTTATTTTTCAACAGTTTCCTTGCAACTCTACACACTTCTCCCAGCGATGCTCCCATCTCTGTAACCCTCTGCAAAATAATTATTCACGAAGGTAATTGTCTCTTCATTTGACGAAAATCTCTGTCCTCCGAGCACAATTTTCAGATGAGGGAACAAAAAGAAATGGCTTGGGGTTAGATCCGGTGAGTAAGGTGGATCGTCAAGCAGTACAAAACATAATTCGTGAATTTTCGCCATTGCAACCGCTGAGGTGTGAGACGGTGGGCTGTCTTGGTGAGACCGGATTTTCTTTTTCTGCAAATTTGGCCGCTTTCCCGCAAGTTCTGCCTTCAGCTTGTCAAGTAATGATGCGTAGTATGCTCCTATAATGGTTTTTCCTTTTTGTGGATAATAGATTAAAATAACTCCATAACTATCCAAAAAAAAAAAAAAAAAAAAAAAAACAGTCGCCATCACTTTCTCAGCCGAAAGAACACTTTTTGCTTTTTCTTTGGAGCCGGTTTCCCCTTTGCAGTCCACTGTTTGGACTGTATTTTTATTTTGGGCGTATAATTGTGTATCCAAGTTTCATCTACAGTAATTAATCGGCACCAAACTCGAATTAATTGCGCCTAAACTGCGCCAAGAGAGCATTGGAAATGTTCAATCAAACACGTTTTTGGTTTAACGTGAGCACCCGCGGCAACAAAGGGGCGGACAGCTTTCTCGTGACTAAATGCTGACTTAATATGTGACAAACGCGTTCTTTTGACATGTTCATAGTGTAGGGGGCATTGCTGCTGCCGAAGCGCACAAAGGGACAGATAGTGCAGCGTGGAGATATGGGACGGATTGTGGAGCGCTGTGATAAATAGTGTCACCCGAGCGTTGGAACACCCTATAGAAGCAGCTGAGAGCGGGAAGCAGGGGAGGTCCGTGTTAGCCACGCCCCCCTCGTTTGTCTTATAGTGGTGACAGGAGGTGGTTGGGAGAAATAACATCACTGTGCCGTCTCTTTCTGCTCCACCTGTGTTCTAGAACCTACGGGATATTTCACCTAATGGAGAACCTTCCAGATCGGCAAGCGGACCCTATATAAGCAACACGTCGTGCAAGAGGAGTCAGTCAGTGAGTCAGTCAGAGTTCTTGGCAATCAGCGTAAGAGTTCAGTGCTAGTGTAAGGACGAGAAGACTGTGTATGTGCATCGGAGTTTACGTAATCGCGAGTGCAAGTGTAACTTTAACGGACGAACTGGTGAATTGTAATTGTGTGCAGTACGTAATTCTGTGTAATTGGCAAGTGTTAAACTGTAAGTCGGTGGAAATAAAGAACATTGTTGAGTTTGTGTAATTGGACTTTTCATTTCACGAACCCACAAAGTCACAATAGCTTGCCAAAACAGATAAAGTTAGATGACTGAAAGGTTCGTGTTTCGTCTGGTAATTTCTGGAACAGTGAATTGGTAACGTTTTACAAACGTCTAGAAATACGAGTGAGCTGCGGTCGCTAGAGAGACAGAGTTGTAATTGGAACTGAATCGTGTGTCTGCAGCTGTTTTTTGAACTTGAACGCTTTTGTTTGTGGACGGCTACCTTGGGAGATTGTAATTGTGTATGTGACGTAATTATGACATTGTAAGGGTTGACCAAAGTGTATTTCTACGGAAATAAAGAGCATTTTGAATTTCTGCAAATTGGACTTCTAATTCTACGAACCCACAAAGTCACAATAGCCCCTGCTATCTCTCTTAATTTAATTCGGCTGTCGTCTAGCACCATTTGGTTAACTTTGGTGATGTTTTCGTCAGTAGTTGCAGTTTTGGTGGTCCCTAACTTTCATCGTCTCCCAAGCTCTGACGGCCACGTTTAAATTCAGCTGTCCAAAATTTCACTGTGGTAAATGATGGTGCAGAGTCCCCATACACAGAATCCAACTCATCTTTGATTTGCGTAGGCGTATTGCCTTTCAAAAACCAATATTTAGGAGAGCTCGACAGTCAGTTTTGTCCATTTTCATAATAACACTCACATCAGCTCACTCAAACGACTGTTACGTAACAACTGAGCGTCCAATATGGCTGAAACTTTGGTGAGTAATGGTCAGCAGATGAACAACGAAATTCGCTAGCTTTTATTTACGAGTGCTGCTGTCTTCATGGTGAGGTCGGAAACTTTTCAGACCACCCTCGTAAGACATCTTTCAGTGAACAGGACATTGCTGATGATATGTTTGGCATTACGCCTTTGCCAGTTGAGTAAATCATTTATAATCATTAAAGTTATATTTATGATTATGCACCCGTATTGCGTATAATAATAAGCTACATATCAGACACACAGATCGCAAGTGCTCTATTTGTGTTTCGTCACTTACTATACGCTAACTTACTAATATTTCACTCTTCTAATCAGCAGATAAGAAAACGATCGCAGCGCTGGTCATTGAAGGTCAATACGCCTCAATGCTCTGTCAGGTAATGTGCACCTACATCTGAGTCGAGGAGACAAAGACAGACATGTCTTACTTCTATGTTGCCCGTTCGCTGTAGAATTGGCAACACTAAGAGAGCACATTCATTTAATTGGTTAAGCCCATGTTCAGTCTGGTTTTGTAGCTGCTGTATGCCAGTCATTTAAAATCGTACTTCCTCCCCTTTTTAAGGCAGTGCCGTGGCACAAGGGCACTACGCCTGAGCCGCCCCTAATTCACAGTTGTTTCAATTTCTGTTTACATTCGGTGTTGTTAAGATTTTAAAAAGTTTATTTGTTTTCACTCTGTGTCGGCTGGCGAGAAATTTATCCTCTATCTAGACTACTTTTTCAGAACTTCTCTATGTGCTCTTTTCGGTTACCGTCCTTCCTTCCACCCTCCCTTTCTCCTTCTCCCCCTTCCTCCCTTTGTATTTCCCTCCGTTCGTACTTCCCTCCCTTGGCACCTCCCTCTAACAGTAACGCTAAATGCAGTTATACTAAATACAAACTGGAGAATTTTCCACTTAGAATAATGTGACATGTAACGTTACAGTTTAAAAAGGGGAAGTTTTTAACCTTTGTTACTCATAAATGAAGCAAGCCTATTATGCGTTTCAAATGGAATGATGTTTGTTCTTGAGCGCTACTAGGCGAGCAACCAGTCGGAGTCCTGCGGTGTTGTCGTATTGCATTGCCCCTGTGTGGTGTGTGACGAGCGCCAAACTAATCAATCTCTGATAAATACTATTCGCAAAACAAAAATTCAAATTTTGCAAAAACTGATCCATGAGGAAGGAGAGAGTAATATATTTAACATAACGGTAAAAACCCCATATTTTTAGCTCAAATAGTTTTCCTAATACAAATAAATAAAGTGTATCAGCTGGATCAATGAGGCACGATCCACCTTCCCTCTTACTACTGTCAGACAATACAATTGAATTAATGTGGGCTCAAATTATGTTGCAAACAGAAATAATATGTTTAAATTGACTGACGTTGAACGACTTATTCATGAAGAAATTGACAAGAAACACAACAAGCCTGGGAAAACTGCGAGAGATATTAGATAAACTACAAGAAGATGACGTTTAGAAAGAAATAGCACGTAACGAGATTCTGGAACCTATCATCATAAATTTGCAGTACTCAGACGATGAAGACAATGACAGTGACGAATTATCTCTTAACGTAAGTAACATTCACAGCTATATGAATGCACCGCGGCATTTTTTAGATTGGATTAGAAAAATAAGTAATTTATAAACTATAATTAATTTTAAACCAAATGTTTAAATATGTTCCTAATATACGAATATCCATGTTGTAATTGTGATTTCAACAACTGTATTATTATAAAACTTTGAAAGATTCAGTTTGCGTTCCCTTACGTCTAGCGCCAAGAACACTCGCAAGTGTGCGATATATATAAAAGCAGTGGAAGTAACAAGGTGGCAACGCCGAATGCGCTAACGCATCTGATTTGCTACAGGCGAGAACTCTTCTCATTTGAAACACATAATAGGCTCAAACATATTGCGAATGAATTAGCTTAAGAGCACGGTGATCAAATTGCCCTCATATCAGTACATCCCAATACAACTAATATGGATAGAAATAAAAAAAAGCTATATCGCAAGACTACTTTGGCGGGAGTGGGACGCCGCATAGGAGAATTGGTAGTCATTTAAAATAAACTGTCGATCATTGTGGATAAAAATTATGATACGTTAGAAAACATGAAGAGGAGCGGTACTAGGTTTTATCAGACAGTGCGGCAAAACTCTGGAGCCGGCCCTGAGAGTGAGCAGGTCTGTTTGAGTTTAGTTACCGTTATTATATCAATGAGAGATTAACTAGAATTTAATGGCCACACGCTTTTAATAGCATGTTCTTCCTTACATAAGTATTTTGAACGTATATTTATAGAAAAAAAATTAATTTGGATAATCTAACCATAAAGAGGCAGCTAAATAACAGAACGGGAAAAACAAACTGACACTCTTTGTTTGCAAGTTGAAGATAACACAGAAGTATTAGATGTGTAACAGCGAAGAAATAAGTGATGCCTATTAGTCACGCTACTTCATGTATCCATGTTTTAAAGGTTTAACGTCCTGTAACTTGATGGGTCATATTGGACCATGCCAACTGAATGAAATGGCTAAAGTGCTACTCAAATTAGTCCAGTTTACATAGAGCTTAAAGGAAAATATTTCTCTGTTCAGAATAAGGAAAGACCCGGAAGGAAAAACCTTATCCGGGTAAATGAGTCTAATCAAGGTTCAAAATCAGGGCACTTGAAATGTAAGGCAAATTACTCTTTATGTATATACTTATAGATACAATGGTATTATGACATGACAATGCGTCATATAGCGGAATGACTTGATATTGAAAATGCAATATTCTCTTCAAAACACAATGGTTTTAATCTACCATCCAATAAACAATGTTTTAATGCTGTTAGAATGCTACAGAAATCAATGTTGCAATCACATGAATTTCTCTACTCGGGCTTCTGAAATTATGAGTAGCAAATATTATTCTATACAATCCAAATAAACGTTCAACTGACATTTTCCCAATTTTCGTAGGATACAGTAGGCTGATGCGATTAATCAAATTGCTTGAAAGCAAATCGCTATGCTTTGAAACCTATGCTCTTTGAATGATCACTAGGAGCGGAATTATAGGCACTAAAAATTTGTGAAATAGGCAGGCAAAAAGGCACTAAAATGGGCAAAATAGGCACTTAAATAGGCACTAAACATTTGCTAAGTAAACCCTTATAGAAATACACAATTCTAGTAAAATGGCTCTTAAAATGCACTATAGCTAATAGTACAAATTATACAAAATTAAAAATTAATGCTTGGGGTATAAGTTTCTGCACCCATTTTAACCTATTAATGACCTGTAGCTATGTGAAGTATTTGTCTTCGCCATATTGTGACTTTGTGGGTTCGTGAAATAAAAAGTCCAGTTACACCACTCAACAATGTTCTTTATTTCCACCGACTTACAGTTAAACTCTTGCCAATTACACAGTATTACGTGCTGCACACAATTACAATTCACCAGTTCGTCCGTTACAAGTTCACTTGGCCTCGCGGTTACGTAAGCTCCGGTACACATTCACAGTTACGTACAGTCTTCCGTTGCACAATCTTCTCGTACATTAACACGTCACTGACTAACTCTTACACCAAGAACTGCGACTGTCTCCTCACTCACTAACTGACCAACTCTACTCTCTCTGTCTGTAACCCCCTTTATATAGGAATATCGCCGACTTCTGGTGTTTACAGGATTGTTCCAGTAACAGAAAGATCGAGAACCAGGTGTAAGGAAACAGACGGCACGAGCATGTTTTTTTTCCCGACCGCCGCCTTGTCACCACAGACGAGGGGGAGGTGTGGCTCACACGGACCTCCCCCAACTCCCGCTCCCAGCTGCTTCACAGGGTGTTCCAGCGCTCGCGTTACACTGCTCCCTCCTCAAAGCTGTTCGCCCCGAACAGCCCCATCGTAGCGTGCGAGGCGGTCCAGGTGTACCACCAGCATCTGCTCGGAGTCTCAGCCAGAAGTAGCGCTGCCGTAGTTTGTGAATCATACGGTTCGCTCCCAGGTGTCCTCCTGAAGTACCGGCGTGCACTTCCTCCAAGACTTCCGGGACCTTACTCCGGGGAAGTACCAACTGTCCTCTCTGCGCCTTCCCATCGGGTGACTCCCATACCCGGAACAGCACGCCCACTCTGGTCTTCAACGAGTCCCATTGGGCCCAGTACGACTTGTAGGTGGCGCTCCTCGGTGCGATGTCCTCCCAGGTTGGCCTCGTCCCTGCCTCCACTTCCCTCAAGAGTGGCCCCAAGTCTGCGTCCGCCAGCTGCTCCCTCCTCAGGCCTGCACTATCCCAGCCTTCAGCAGGCACTGCCACAACTACTCGGGCTGCTGCGGCACGCACCTTCTCTTCCACTCTGGTGCACTGACCGCACTCTACTGAACAGGGTCTTCGGGACATGGCGTCTGCGTTATCGTGACTCTTCCCTCTACGATGTTCCGAGGTGAAGTCGTACTCCTGCAGCCTCTGGACCCAACGTGCTGTCTGGCCTTCCAGGTTCTGCGATAGGACACCTCCAATGCAATGGTCACTAGCGTCGGTGTCCACAATGAAGGCGCCACCCGGTTGCGGGAAACCCAAAATTGGAGCACTGCACAGGGTCTCCTTCGGGTGCTGGAAAGCGTCTTCGGCGTCCTCCGTCCACACATAAGGCCGGTTTTCCTCCGTCAGGCGGGTGAGGGGTTTTGCGATGTTGTCGGCCTTTTCCTCTAAATCATTAAGGCGGTCGTCTACTTGACCCTTCCGCTTGCCCAGGTTCGTGACGTCATCCCTCACGCCGGCCAACCGTTCCTCAAACTTGGCGGCGAGAGCCTCGTTCGCCACCTTCATTTCGGTAGCCAGACCGTCATTCGCTGCTCTCATTTCCATGGTTAACTCGGTCTTCATTTGTTCCATCTTCTCGGCGATGTTGTCGGTAGCCGTCCTGATTAGTTTCAGTTCCGCGGCCAGGTTATTTCTAGTCTCCAGCTTCTCTGTTAATTCGGCCTGCATTTCCATCATCTTCTCCAAAAAATTTTCCAATGCCGCGTCCATGGTTGTAATTTTCGGTGATGTTATCTTCCCGCTTCCTGACACCAGTGTGACTTTGTGGGTTCGTGAAATAAAAAGTCCAGTTACACCACTCAACAATGTTCTTTATTTCCACCGACTTACAGTTAAACTCTTGCCAATAACACAGTATTACGTGCTGCACACAATTACGATTCACCAGTTCGTCCGTTACAAGTTCACTTGGCCTCGCGGTTACGTAAGCTCCGGTACACATTCACAGTTACGTACAGTCTTCCGTTGCACAATCTTCTCGTACATTAACACGTCACTGACTAACTCTTACACCAAGAACTGCGACTGTCTCCTCACTCACTAACTGACCAACTCTACTCTCTCTTAGGTTAATTAATGGAAATTAATTATTCTTTCACACTGGCCGTGTGTAGGCTAAATTGTGGAAACGTGGAGTCAGACTGAAAAATTCAATGCCATAGCCGGGATTTGAACCACGGATCTTCTGGTTTCCGTCCAGCCGCACTACCATTGTGCTACTATGGCCAACGTGCCGATATGACATTAAATTCTCCAACTGACTCATATTTTCCCGGTAAACCACTTAGGAGTTCTCATAAACACACGAGACAACTACCTTAATGGCGACTTACTACATGTAAGTACTTTAAGGTCCGGGCTTTATAGTTAACCACTATTAGGTTAATTAATGGAAATTAATTATTCTTTCACACTGGCCGTGTGTAGGCTAAATTGTGGAAACGTGGAGTCAGACTGAAAAATTCAATGCCATAGCCGGGATTTGAACCACGGATCTTCTGGTTTCCGTCCAGCCGCACTACCATTGTGCTACTATGGCCAACGTGCCGATATGACATTAAATTCTCCAACTGACTCATATTTTCCCGGTAAACCACTTAGGAGTTCTCATAAACACACGAGACAACTACCTTAATGGCGACTTACTACATGTAAGTACTTTAAGGTCCGGGCTTTATAGTTAACCACTATTAGGTTAATTAATGGAAATTAATTATTCTTTCACACTGGCCGTGTGTAGGCTAAATTGTGGAAACGTGGAGTCAGACTGAAAAATTCAATGCCATAGCCGGGATTTGAACCACGGATCTTCTGGTTTCCGTCCAGCCGCACTACCATTGTGCTACTATGGCCAACGTGCCGATATGACATTAAATTCTCCAACTGACTCATATTTTCCCGGTAAACCACTTAGGAGTTCTCACGTTTCCACAATTTAGCCTACACACGGCCAGTGTGAAAGAATAATTAATTTCCATTAATTAACCTAATAGTGGTTAACTATAAAGCCCGGACCTTAAAGTACTTACATGTAGTAAGTCGCCATTAAGGTAGTTGTCTCGTGTGTTTATGAGAACTCCTAAGTGGTTTACCGGGAAAATATGAGTCAGTTGGAGAATTTAATGTCATATCGGCACGTTGGCCATAGTAGCACAATGGTAGTGCGGCTGGACGGAAACCAGAAGATCCGTGGTTCAAATCCCGGCTATGGCATTGAATTTTTCAGTCTGACTCCACGTTTCCACAATTTAGCCTACACACGGCCAGTGTGAAAGAATAATTAATTTCCATTAATTAACCTAATAGTGGTTAACTATAAAGCCCGGACCTTAAAGTACTTACATGTAGTAAGTCGCCATTAAGGTAGTTGTCTCGTGTGTTTATGAGAACTCCTAAGTGGTTTACCGGGAAAATATGAGTCAGTTGGAGAATTTAATGTCATATCGGCACGTTGGCCATAGTAGCACAATGGTAGTGCGGCTGGACGGAAACCAGAAGATCCGTGGTTCAAATCCCGGCTATGGCATTGAATTTTTCAGTCTGACTCCACGTTTCCACAATTTAGCCTACACACGGCCAGTGTGAAAGAATAATTAATTTCCATTAATTAACCTAATAGTGGTTAACTATAAAGCCCGGACCTTAAAGTACTTACATGTAGTAAGTCGCCATTAAGGTAGTTGTCTCGTGTGTTTATGAGAACTCCTAAGTGGTTTACCGGGAAAATATGAGTCAGTTGGAGAATTTAATGTCATATCGGCACGTTGGCCATAGTAGCACAATGGTAGTGCGGCTGGACGGAAACCAGAAGATCCGTGGTTCAAATCCCGGCTATGGCATTGAATTTTTCAGTCTGACTCCACGTTTCCACAATTTAGCCTACACACGGCCAGTGTGAAAGAATAATTAATTTCCATTAATTAACCTAATAGTGGTTAACTATAAAGCCCGGACCTTAAAGTACTTACATGTAGTAAGTCGCCATTAAGGTAGTTGTCTCGTGTGTTTATGAGAACTCCTAAGTGGTTTACCGGGAAAATATGAGTCAGTTGGAGAATTTAATGTCATATCGGCACGTTGGCCATAGTAGCACAATGGTAGTGCGGCTGGACGGAAACCAGAAGATCCGTGGTTCAAATCCCGGCTATGGCATTGAATTTTTCAGTCTGACTCCACGTTTCTACTCTCTCTGTCTGTAACCCCCTTTATATAGGAATATCGCCGACTTCTGGTGTTTACAGGATTGTTCCAGTAACAGAAAGATCGAGAACCAGGTGTAAGGAAACAGACGGCACGAGCATGTTTTTTCTCCCGACCGCCGCCTTGTCACCACAGACGAGGGGGAGGTGTGGCTCACACGGACCTCCCCCAACTCCCGCTCCCAGCTGCTTCACAGGGTGTTCCAGCGCTCGCGTTACAATATCAACGAAGGAAAAATAAACATACCTGTTTAACAATTTTTATTTTCCTAAGCGTTTTCAGTAAGAAGTAAGCATTACAATCCTTTTTCCATACAAATAACAAAAACACATCAAATGTAAATGAGTACACTTAATACTCAATTGCCCTTACAGGCATGTTTAGAATTTCATACACATTAATAGAAAACTGCATCCTGTGGAACATTTTGAAGTTATGAACATGTAGAAAATATGGAATCTGATAAATCTGAGGTTAAAATTACGTAATAGCAGATACGATACAGGTGTAGGGTTATTTAAATAGGCATGTGACGTTTTCTGTAGTGCCTCTAGATAAAAGCTTTATATTATCGAAGTATGTCTATATTAACTTTAAGACAAAAAAACTAAATTTGGGAATGATGTAAGTTTTGGGCTAATTCGCACAGATGTGTCTCCTTAATAGAAACCATTGTTGGAAAGATAAATTCAAAAGTTCATCACAGCAATCTTAATATCACTTAAAATGATGTCACGATGTGTCAGAAAGATACAAAGCACAAAACAAAAGTTAATACAAAGCTAAAGCTACAGAATCCTAGTTTTTGTAATAAAAACCCTAAATGCCTCATTGTCGACTAAGAACATAATAAAGCACAGCTTTTTAGTAAGCGTTACCCGTCCATTCAAACAGAATTACAGCAATTACGGCATCGTGAAAAAAAATTCTCGTACCAACTTTTATAAAGGCATTTCTATAAAACTTTACACAAACAGTTAAGATTTATTGGTCTGCACTTTAATTTTCAATGTTGGAAACAACACCGGAAGTCCCCAAGCAATCGATTTCATGATTCCTTGAGATATAAGTAGAAAAACGTAAGCATGAGAAAATCACAATTACACACACACACACACACACACACACACACACACACACACACACACACACACACACACACACACGTGTAGCCTAGCTATTTAAGCACCGGCATTACAAGTTTAAGTTGTAACCTGAACAGAGTCCCAGAGTGGTGATTTTAAGATTGGGCAAAACAAAGTTTCGTGTCACACATGTAAAATAAATCTTACGGGAGGAAATTCCTGCTTACCAGCGGTACTGATTGTTAACAATTGACACCACCAATAATTTAATTAATAATCCCTCCCCCAAGTATTACTATTAACTCAAGAAATGAGCCTTTACATCAGCACAAAAATATCATGCTACTTCATTGAAACTGCCAAAAGATAATACTCGTAACAAAATTGTGAAATCTAGTACACTGAGTTTGCAAAGCTATACTTATAGGTTTCAAATAAATAATATTCTAGTCCCGATGAAATGCATTAGATGAGCTTCTTTAACGATTCAGACATGTTTTAAGCTATATCTCGATGTAAAGTCGTATCATGTGATGAAGAAAGCTACATTAGGCAAATTGGTGCTTTACTTTGGAAAACTGAAAACATTCAGTTTCTCTTCTTTCGGTTCTCCTCAACATACTAATTTATGTTCGGCATAATATTCCTACAGGGGCTTATTTTTACAAGGTTTTTGAAACTAGGATAATATAGTATGAATACAAACATGAATGATTAAACTCACCTGTTTCACACAAGGCTGATCAAAAATTACTTTCCCATCTGCGCTGAACGATGGATCACCATTTATCCACTGTTTAAGAAGTACTCCTCTGTAGCTTCTCTCTTTTAGAATATGTGCATAGGAAAATGATCTATGTGTGCACCTGAAACACTGCTTACAGAATGGGCTTACTATTTCCCACATAAAGAGTGGTCATTTCTCAATCCATTGAAATATCATTTAGCTGGTGTTTGCTACTCGTCCTTGAGCAAATTCCAGAATTTTCCCATGACGTCCTTAGCGCATTGTGACACGTCTGTAAGGCAGATACCTACCTGGCTAAACCCCTTTTTGTATATCCAATGTACAGCGTAAGAAATTTATCTTCCCCTAAAACCACGTTGAAACCAACAAATTCAAAATCTATCGTCATAAATTAAAAGCAGAAACAATTGGCTAAAATGGCAATTTTAGGCACTAATAAGTAGAATAGGCACAAACGTATGAAATAGGCATTTATAGGCACTATAAAACTAAGAAATTAAGCTAGTAATTGTAGGAAACGTGCTTACAGCTTAAAAGCCTGCGTTTCTGAACAAAGGAATAAAACAGGCAAATAGGGCAAAATCCGCTCCGTAATGATCACACAAATCTTCCAGTTGAGAAAAGTATGAGTATTTGTAAACTCGCACCACAACAAGAAATACCTATATTCGAAATAATTGCACAACTGACAAATTGAATGAATAGAGCCAGACTGAAAAATTCAATGCCATAGCCGGGATTTGAACTACGGATCGCCCGCTCTCCATGCGGTTGCTCTAAACCCTTGAGCTACTATGGTTAACATGTCGACATGACATTAAATTCTCCATCTGACTCGTATGTTTCCCGGTAGGCCACTAGGGGTTCTCATATGCTGAGCCACGCACCTTTTGTGGCGACTTACTATGCTGTAAGTACTTATGTCCCAGGCTTCATAGTTAAACCACTGATTTATGTTGTTATTTTATTTTATTAAATCACTCTTTTAAATAAAACAGTGGTTTAAATTTGAGGCCTGGGACTTTAGTACTTACAGCATAGTAAGTCGCCATAGTAAGTGTCTCATAGCATATGAGAACCCCTAGTCGTCTAACGGGAAACAAATGAGTCAGATGGAGAATTTAATGACATGTCGACATGTTGGCATAGTAGCTCAGTGGTTTAGAGCAACCGCACGGAGAGCAGGAGATCCGTGGTTCAAATCCCGGCTATGGCATTGGATTTTTCAGCCTGGCTCTATTCATTCAAAGCTTAGCCTATACACGGCTAGTGTAAAAGAAATGATTATTACCAACTGACAAATTGTTATTAAAGAGATCTATGTTTCTTTTTTCTTTTTGATGTAAGAGTTGGCGTATTCCTTACCGACAATTACACAGTCATTGAGAATAAAGATGACCTCAGAAGACATTCCCAGGAAAAATCATTGCATTTTCAATACAAATGCCTTAAAACATATGGGATAATCCAAATTGCTAGTCGTTTTTTTAGAAAATGAAAGGTTTGAATTATACTGTTCACACACAGATATGTCGTTTACTAAAACTATTTCTTCTGCTCCTTCATCATCATCATCATCATCATCATCATCATTATCATCATTCCTTTTTGGTTTTATCGAGTATAAACATCAGGCGCGGCTCTGGGCGAATTGATTAGGTGACTCAGAAAATTGGCTAACCTAAATTCGCAAAATCAGCATTGCAAAAACGTAGTTTATACTGGAATAGTGGTTTTGAATTTCGATTGGGCTTACTCTGTATATGAAACCAAAAGTCTCTTAAAATTACCTTTATTTAAAGAGTCCTCGCTTTCATTATGTCCACGAAATGTCATTTATTGTCTACTTACCTAATGGGATATTGCATGAAAAGCCTGTTAAGCTTAACGTTCTCATCGTATTTTACAATATATAGACGTGAACTTTCCCGAAGAGTGTCTGCAGTTCTGTTCGTGCTTTTTGTTTTTCATAGCTCCTTCAATCCGACACAATTATGTTCCTCATACCAACGAGTCTTAAATATCCTGGTGTATTTTGAAGTTGATCAGCTGCAAAATTTGTCTAAACATAGCACTGGTGTTGACCTACCAACATTTACCACAACGGTTTGTCATCATTTTTCCATAAAGAAAAGGGTGTATGGACAATGGAACACACCAAGTCATGTGTTGGATTCATTGTAAATCCCTTAAATATGAAAAATTAAACACTTCACATATCAGACAATAATCACTGATCACATAAAAAATTACGTTTTTACTCAGGATGCAAACTGATAATAAACAGTAGCACATGACACGCGGAGCTCGCTTCAAGCGGGTTACCACTTCTATCAAAAAATGTATTTTCAAGTGAACGAAAAAGTAGGAAGAAAGTTCTGTATTGTGTTGGTAATACGAGTTGGTGCGGAATATACGGCTTCTATGAATCAAATCCGTAGCCATGGTAACCAGCAATGCATTCTACCCATCCAACCTCTCCTCACCCACCACATGTGTTACGGTCACTTTGGCCTTTTAATAACGAACCACTAGTCGGGAAGTAAGCTAGCTGCATTATTGACGCGCGGGCACCAAGAGAGCGGTTACATTACAAAATATAATTTGCAGAACTTTTATAAACGAAAATTAAATGCTAGTACACAAAACAGAACCATGTAAATTATTAAAAAATAAGTAGATTACTCGGCGATTCAAACGCATCAAGGAAGAACCGCCCCTGATAAACACCTCTATTTCTGTGAAGTCTTGTAATTGAATATTTGGTTGGGAAGCGCTATTTTCTCCACATAGGTAGTATACTAGTATAAGCAGTAGAAACCCTAAAAATACCATCGACAATTGGTCAATAATGGAATATAAAGCATCTGAATGAGTCCTTCAAATCCAGTGGCGAAGCCTACAATGAAGGGCTGGAAGCGCCGCTTTACCAAGAATTTCATGAGAATAAGAAGTGAAACAAGAAGATTCATTCCAAACAATATTTTATTTGTTATGAATACATTTTCAAAATTTATTCGGGAACTCCGCGGTGCTGCGGACAATTTGACAGCTGCTTAGGTTCGAGACCACTTCCGCGAGCTCATTCAATACTGTATTCACGCACTCGTAACCTTGAATACCATGCTTCGTAGGTTTCGGAAGCAATCGCAACTTTTCGTTAGTTAGGAGACACTGACAGATTTGGTCACGTGAAGTCTCTGTAACGTGTGCAGAAAAGTTTAATTTTTTGTTTGGTTATGTGTGACGCTTTTAAATATAATTGTAAGTATATTTCCATAGCATTGGCAATAATATTTTACGTAGATTGGTATTTAGTGGTAATAAATAGGAAATTCTTGTGAAGTTTCAAGCTGTTAGCAAAAGTGTGTGAAATTGCATACATACTATCTTCATTTGAAGCTAACAATTCACGGATTGTGGGCCAGTTGTAGGAAACATTAGAACGTCTGAAAGGAGAGGGGAAACAGGAATATGTATACTTGTAGTGTTACCAGTGCTCCATACTTGACCTAATAGTGGTCCTAACTATAAAACTCGGGCCTTAAAGTACTTACTGCATACTAAGTTTATGAGAACTCCTAGTGGTTTACCGAAAAAAAAAAACACGAGTCAGTTTGAGAATTTAATGTCGTGCTGGCACTTTGGCCATAGTAGCTGAATGGTTAAGAGCAGCCGGGCGAAGACCATAAGGTCCATGGTTCAAATCCCGGCTATAGCATTGAATTTTTCAGTCTGACTCTATCTTTCCAGTAGCCTTAATTCTTTGAGGCTTTCTTATTTTAATGACAATTATTATTTCGAGCTTCCCTCGCTTTGTCAGTCAGGCCTCACCACTGTTCAAATCCAATGGATAATTTTATAGGCTTTATGTTAAAAATATGAAGCAAAATGAAGGGGCTATTCATATATGCAAATAGCAGTAATAAAGTGGGGAGAAGTAATACATTGTGGATTACATTTATTTCTAAATTCTGTGCAGCCATTTACAACTGAAACAAGGACGTCATAAAACTGAACATTTTATGATGCATATAGAATGTATGAGTGTATATTGCCTTAATGCTGTGAATACAGAATGAAGGGAAAATTAATATTGTTACTGGCGACGGAGAAACATTAAGATTTACGCGTCTTATTCATAGGAATGCATTCATAAATAATAATAATAATAATAATAATAATAATAATAATAATAATAATAATAATAATAATAATAATAATAATAATAATAATAATAATAATAATAATAATAATAATAATAATAATAATAATAATAATAATAATAATAATAATAATAATAATAATAATAATAATAATAATAATAATAATAATAATAATAATAATAATAATAATAATAATAATAATAATAATAATAATAATAATAATAATAATAATAATAATAATAATAATAATAATAATAATAATAATAATAATAATAATAATAATAATAATAATAATAATAATAATAATAATAATAATAATAATAATAATAATAATAATAATAATAATAATAATAATAATAATAATAATAATAATAATAATAATAATAATAATAATAATAATAATAATAATAATAATAATAATAATAATAATAATAATAATAATAATAATAATAATAATAATAATAATAATAATAATAATAATAATAATAATAATAATAATAATAATAATAATAATAATAATAATAATAATAATAATAATAATAATAATAATAATAATAATAATAATAATAATAATAATAATAATAATAATAATAATAATAATAATAATAATAATAATAATAATAATAATAATAATAATAATAATAATAATAATAATAATAATAATAATAATAATAATAATAATAATAATAATAATAATAATAATAATAATAATAATAATAATAATAATAATAATAATAATAATAATAATAATAATAATAATAATAATAATAATAATAATAATAATAATAATAATAATAATAATAATAATAATAATAATAATAATAATAATAATAATAATAATAATAATAATAATAATAATAATAATAATAATAATAATAATAATAATAATAATAATAATAATAATAATAATAATAATAATAATAATAATAATAATAATAATAATAATAATAATAATAATAATAATAATAATAATAATAATAATAATAATAATAATAATAATAATAATAATAATAATAATAATAATAATAATAATAATAATAATAATAATAATAATAATAATAATAGACAGCAGAAAAGATTTCCTTGAAAACATGGAAGAAAATAAGAGAAAATAACTTACATACCTGGATTATACACTTAGCGTTATAAAAAATAAACATTTTATTTCCAGCTTCTCATAGAATTTACCTTTTCGCAAAGATCATTTCACCACATTTCAATGAATTCCATACCTAACACAGCTGAATGGTTTGGCTCCCAAATGATGGCACCTGTCTAGGCCAGAAGATTGGCTTGTAATAGTTTCATAAACTCAGATTTGGTTATTCAAGTAACTAATCATTTCTATATCTCAGCCAGATAGACGATTTGATTATCTTAAGTATGACATTTGTGTAACAGTATAAATATTATGGCAAAGTTTGAATTAACACAAAAATTGGATTGCAAATAAGATATTTTCCGATCAAGACCCAGAGTGATAAGTGATAAAAATGATTATAACGATCAATACTACTTTATTTCTCAGCACAGCATCACGATGGAATAGGAAAACTAGATTCTTTCCGGTGCCATCACTTCTGAGCTCATACTTCGTTACCGAATTTAGCGTACCTGTTTCAATTAGTGTGGTCATGGCTCAGTTGCAGACACAAACTCTGATTGATTCAGTTTTTAATCCAGTGTGTTGTCTGTTCCAAAAACGCTAGACAGCAATCGCGGTTAGTTCAGAGGGAAGACCTGTGCGTGTGTGTGTTGAATGCGGTCCAAATAGCTGTTTATCATTAACTACCTTGCTATCTAGAGCGCTGCGTTCAACGTTGAAGGTCAAACTACTTTGAGGGGATTTGTATACTAAATACAGATATCTGTAGCTAGGGCATGTTGCCAACTGTCACTTCAAACCGCTGTATGTACAAGAATTTTTAACCAAGAGCTAGTAAAAGAAGCGACGCTAGTGGTTTCTAAAGGCAAATTTGAATTGCTCTGAGGAACGTTGCATATAAGTAATGCTATATGGAATGTAAACGACATGAGTGTCTAACTTAGGCTTTAAACTTTGTTTGGTGCGTCATTCTTTACACCCTGAGGCAATAAGCATGCAGTTCTGCCATAAGTTTAAGTGTGCAGTAGCAACCGTCAGGATATGTTTAAATTAATCCATAGTCAACCTGTTGTTATGTGAGGGTACAGACTAGAGGTCAGTTATTCCGTATGCTGTTCTTTTCCCGTAAGACAATTCGCGAAACCCCATAACTTCCCTCCGTGGAGGATATTGCACCTTAAACGTGCCGTAAGAAAGCTGAATATGACTCCTTTAATAAGTGACAGTGTGTGCAGAGTGTTGAGATAATGTGTACCCACGCGTACAGAAGTCTTCCGATGGGCAAGTGTGTTGGAGAGGCAAGGGGAACAAAATTCTATGATCGTTTAATTTAGCCTAGTGAAAGCAAAGGTCAAGTTTACCTGCTGATCAACACTGACGCTACCCTCCACAGACCAGTGGTGGCAGGTGACGATGATTTATGCTGCTTAGCAGTCTACCATACAACAACAACAATAATAACAATAATAGTAATAACAGTAACATTGTGCCCGTATGGTACGATGTTCGATTAAAATTTCTCTGTCACGCATAGTTTGTTTTTCATATACACTCCTGGAAATGGAAATAAGAACACATTGACGCCGGTGTGTCAGACCCACCATACTTGCTCCGGACACTGCGAGACGGCTGTACAAGCAATGATCACACGCAGGGCACAGCGGACACACCAGGAACCGCGGTGTTGGCCGTCGAATGGTGCTAGCTGCGCAGCGTTTGAGCACCTCTGCCGTCAGTGACAGCCAGTTTGCCGTGGCATACGGAGCTCCATCGCAGTCTTTAATACTGGTAGCATGCCGCGACAGCGTGGACGTGAACCGTATGTGCAGTTGACGGACTTTGAGCGAGGGCGTATAGTGGGCATGCGGGAGGCCGGGTGGACGTACCACCGAATTGCTCAACACGTGGGGCGTGAGGTCTCCACAGTGCATCGATGTTGTCGCCAGTGGTGGGCGGAAGGTGCACGTGCCGGTCGACCTGGGACCGGACCGCAGCGACGCACGGATACTCGCCAAGACCGTCGGATCCTACGCAGTGCCGTAGGGGACCGCACCGCCACTTCCCAGCAAATTAGGGACACTGTTGCACCTGGGGTATCGGCGAGGACCATTCGCAATCGTCTCCATGAAGCTGAGCTACGGTCCCGCGCACCGTTAGGCCGTCTTCCGCTCACGCCCCAACATCGTGCAGCCCGCCTCCAGCGGTGTCGCGACAGGCGTGAAAGGAGGGACGAATGGAGACGTGTCGTCTTCAGCGATGAGAGTCGCTTCTGTCTTGGTGCCAATGATGGTCTTATGCGTGTTTGGCGCAGTGCAGGTGAGCGCCACAATCAGGACTGCATACGACCGAGGCACACAGGGCCAACACCCGGCATCATGGTGTGGGGAGCGATCTCTTACACCGGCCGTACACCTCTGGTGATCGTCGAGGGGACACTGAATAGCGCACGGTACATCCAAACCGTCATCGAACCCATCGTTCTACCATTCCTAGACCGACAAGGGAACTTGCTGTTCCAACAGGACAATGCACGTCTGCATGTATCCCGTGCCACCCAACGTGCTCTAGAAGGTGTAAGTCAACTACCCTGGCCAGCAAGATCTCCGGATCTGTGCCCCATTGAGCATGTTTGGGACTGGATGAAACGTCGTCTCATGCGGTCTGCACGTCCAGCACGAACGCTGGTCCAACTGAGGTGCCAGCTGGAAATGGCATGGCAAGCCGTTCCACAGGACTACATCCAGCATCTCTACGATCGTCTCCATGGGAGAATAGCAGCCTGCATTGCTGCGAAAGGGGGATATACACGGTACTAGTGCCGACATTGTGCATGCTCTGTTGCCTGTGTCTATGTACCTATGGTTCTGTCAGTGTGATCATGTGATGTATCTGACCCCAGGAATGTGTCAATAAAGCTTCCCCTTCCTGGGACAATGAATTAACGGTGTTCTTATTTCAATTTCCAGGAGTGTAAATCCTAGCTTTGAAAGAAAGTTTCTTAATGTTCAGACATTGCCTTGGAAGTCAGTAGACTTTTGAAGCTTCATAAGCACTTTCCGCAGAGTTTCTCTTTGTTTTTCTGTGTTTTAAAACTTATTTGCAGTTCGCCTATCTACTTCTGAATTAAAACATCCAAATTAGATTTTGTGCATGTTCTTAATCTTTATTTATTGGGCACAGAGAAGGACGTTGTTACACTAGCACCAGTGGTTTTTCTTTCCTTAATAAATCACCTAAACTGCTTTCAGACACAACTGTTGCCTCAGATGCCCTTTCCCAGATTTTTATAGCAGACCCAGACCACTGTTCCTTTTTTATAAATCTATAGACATTTGTCATTACTTCTCGTGTTTTTAAATGTAGTACTTTATTTCCTAATGTGCTGCTAGGAGACGTCATTTCTAACTGCTCTCTCTTGGAACCAGGAGACACGCACATTTTGAAGCAAGCTATAGTATTATGGAGTAGCTCAGCATTTGTTTACTTGCTCGCAACTTATACGCAACTGACCTGCCCTCCCCTCCAGTTGCAACCGTTCTGAATTGGACTCTATCGCTCTCCATCTGTCAATATATAATAATACATCTGTACCCGAAAGCGGCTCATCTTCTTCACCTTCCTTTCCCTCTCTAAAGCGTTTAAACCACATACACATACATTTTTTTACTTACTGCTTCAACACCGTGCACTTGCACTAACGTTCCATTGGTCTTCGTCGCCGTTTTGCCTAATTTGAAGCATAGACCTGCATAGCTGGGTCGCAGCGTGCAACACCGCTTCCTTACAGTGATTTACACGACAGAGTACGTTTGTTGAAATGTCCCTCAATGTGTAGATATGAGGGAGCACCTCATCCTCACCAGCGCAGTTTGTAAAATATGAAACCATTCACTGAACTTTTCAGACGCAGGTTGTACATCATTTTTGTAACGATTCCAAAGTCTGAAAAATTGTAGAATGATCCCAGAAATTATTTTTCAATCAGCTTACTTCCCATATTTTCAAAGATATTTGGAAGATCGCTAATTCCTTGGCTGATAGCTACCATCCTGGACACAATACAAATAAAACAGACTTCCTTGGTGCCTTCTTGGACACAGGAAAAAGCTTTTGAAAGGCTGTGGCATAATTACTTCTTAATATAAAACCACTAGTTGCTAATACATTTTTCTCAAGCAGATCATTTACTATTATATACATGAATGCAACTTTACAAACTAGATATATTAAATCCGCACTCCACAGGAAAGTATACTTGGACCAGTTCTCTGCTTAATCTATTTTTCAGACTTTCCAAAAGATGAAATTTAACAAATGCACAGTTTGCAGATATGTTGCTATCCTGTGCAGAGGTATTTGTCTAAAACCAGCATCCATAATGCAGCAGTTTTTAGATTTAGTCAACGAATGGTGTAACAAATGGAAAATATAAATGAATGCTCAAAAATCAAATGCCTTGATCTTCACATATAGAAGAAACATACAATATAACAATGTCACTCTACAAGGTAAAGAAATCATACACCTTGAATCAGTAAGATATCTTGGCTTATATTTGGACACAAAATGAATGTGGAGGATACACATAATCTAATTAGGAAGCTTCAAAACTCACTACAGCGAGTTAAAAATCTAATTACAGGTTCTTCCTTGCCACTTCGTTAGACAATAATATACTTGTCCTTAATTTGACCTATATGAATGCATGGTTGCAAAATATGGGGATGTGCATCAAATTCTCAGATAAAGCGAGTTCAAATAATTCTGAATAGGACACTTTGACTAATAGTATAAACAAACGATTGAGCAATACATGACTTATCTCTGGCCAAGTATATATATATATATATATTCCAAAAAATTATGTACCCATGATATAATTTTCAAATATATATTTCACATAAGATCCTGCAATTTTGAGTGCTATTGCATGCCTTCGAAGGTACGGGTTTTGATATGGCACAAAACAGCCATTAAAGATTACCACCATTTTGGAATTTCAGTGCCTTAGAACACATAATCAAGTTGCCAGTTTTACTTATAACAGAGACTTCAGAATTTTTCTTAGAACAAAAAATGCTTTTGAACACGACTGTAAGGTTATAAGGACACTGTCGAAAAGAATCCACTTCCAGAATCTGTTTTCATACACATGCCTAGTTCATAGAAGAGCATTTTAGTGGCAGAAAAATGTATTGAACCAAGCAAATTACTGTGAAACATTAAATATATGCGAATTATACAAAATGTCTTTCTTCCCCTTATATCAGAAAGTTTCAGACAGGCATCGCTTGGAAGAAATTACTCTGTTTTATCATACTATCCTTAATAGTTAATTATAATTTGGTTCCAAAAGTAAATATTAATACAAGTGTCACTTTTCGAGATAATAACTTTGTATTATTTTTATCACAACCCTCTCAGAGCTTTTAACAACTGAAAGTTAAATGTTTGCAAAATTCAATCACTTCCATAAAAAGCTTAAGATAGTAATGTTACCATTAATCTATAAGCAGATGAGTTCTGTTGTGGTAGAAGATAGTTCACAAACCTGCATATTCAAACTACACAAGAATTTCACTTAGGTTATTTATATATACAGAGGTTTGAATTTTGTCACTGCAACATGCTACTTAAGTTTCTTTGAACTTTACCTTACGTATTTGGATTATGATCTCGGACATTCCTTACTATGTTGGCCCAATTTCTCTGTCAAACCTGCCACATATATGTACCAACTAAATTAATGGCGTATTCCACTTTGCGTAACTTCCTATACCTAAGAAGTATATCACGTGTCGTATAACATATGCATAACATTTTTATAGATGAAATATATACACTACAATCACAACAATATAAATTGTTGTTGGAACAAGAACCTTTGAAAAATTTTATCCTTCTTTGCATTCTTATCTTTTTATGTTCCTAAAAATGAATAATATACCTTCAGATTTTGTATCCCTTCGGGACTTAAATACTACAAACATGCAACGAATGTAAATCGTAGGCGTATCTCACTCTTCATGGACAGCTGAACATAAATGCAATTATCATTAATCATTATAATACAAAATGTTAACACCATATCCTATAAACTTACCTAACGTTTGCCTGATTGCTACGAATTTCACCCAAATGAATAGAACATGCCAATATTACACATATTCAAGAAGAATGAATGCAAATTATAGTTATCTCTCTTAGATATTTATTCCTGGTGAAAACTACATGGTTCGTTGTACGTGTTCCTGACGTTCAATTAGTTGACACCAAGGTTAAACATTTTATAACTTGAATCAGCCTTTCAGAATTATTGCCTTTCGCGATCTTGCACAGTAATACCGTGTTCAAAGATCAAATTGAATTTCGTGTTGCCAGTTTCTCTATCTAGGCTTCACCCTTTTGGGTACATTTCAATAACCCGGTGCCTTGCAGTTTCGTTGCGGCTCGCTGCGGCCTAACAGCCTACGTTTGCTTCTTATTCATTTTGTTATTTCTTTCTCGCAATATTGTTGCTCAAGTTAACTGCCCTTCACAAGGCGAACTCCATGAGTTAGCCACAAAATGCCCACCACTAGCCGAGCCATAAACTAATCAGAGAAGGTAAGTTTAATTGCCAATGTTATTTGGAAATTAGTATTTTCTTTTTTAAATTAGGATGCTCATTAAATGAAAAATAGTAATTTTCTCCAATAGCCGAGATATCATGTCCAGCTTTGTAAACTTCTGCAAAATATTCGACATAGTGAAGTAATAAGGGACATCTCATTTATGATCAACAGAGGTTTATCACTAATTTTAAAACTTCAGTTTGTAGTACA
>CM060950.1:267230701-267315701 GCA_030765055.1 Mantis religiosa | reverse complement strand
GATTTCAAATTGGTTGGTGTTTACTTTTGATTTGGGTTCTAATTGGAGCTATGAGATCTCTTGTCCTCAGGTGAATGGTTGTAGGAAATGGATTTGTTGTTTGTTGGCTGCTCAGTTGTCTCAATAATACACTGGTTCGTTGCAAAAATGATTTAATTTAATTCTCACTAAGTTCGTTGATTCAGATTGATTTGTAGCGGTGACCACCTGTTACTAAACTTCCTAACAGAATTCTCTTAATTCTTTATACGGCGAATACTTTGCTATTATAAACTTCTTCTGCTGCTTCTCTCACGCTGGTTGCGTTATTCTTGACTTCCCTACATTTCGGACTTAGAAATCTTTACTACCTCTTCTTCACGCGCACTAACACGTCTTTCCCCTCGTAGTATGACTGTTGAAGTGATTTACATTTCGGACTTAGAAATCTTTCCTACTTCTTCTTCACGCGCACTAACACATCTTTCCCCTCGTAGTATGACTGTAGAAGTGATCTTTCGTCTACTCTGCGATTCAGTTCGTACTTTATTCTGATCCCCACTCTAACCCTTATCACATGACCAAAATAACTCACCCTTCTCCCCGTTTCTCAAATCTTACATTATTATTGGTTTCTCATTTTATTTCGATTTTTCTTTATTGGTTAGCAAAACTCATCGAACTCATTGACGTTACATCCCACCGTGAGTTGGGTCACGCCTACCCTGGGCTCTTTGTAACGGTATACATCGTTATCACCTCAGCAAAGTAAATCCTTTTAGGTCTTACGCTTGACCGCATCTAGAAAACCTTATTGTTCCTACACATTTTTGGTTATAGTTCTCAGACATTGAACCTTTCCTTAAACAAAGAGGCTAACGGTCACCTCTTCCTGTCTCCCCGACTTGTGTTCAGATTTTACAGAAATATTTTCTCTCCCTTACATGGATTCTAGCATGTTAGTTGTCTTAAATTATATTCTTCCCATCTTATTCTTAATTAAACCACTATTTTAATCATTACTCTAATTTCATTCTAATTTCATATTAATATAACAATATTTTATATTAGTTTAGCAAAGCATTTTCATTAATTTATCTTCTTTTTTAATTCTCGTGATTTCAATTAATTCGCCACCTCCTAATCGCTGTCTGATACTGCGGTTACATTCTCCATCGTGTTGAAAGTAGATTTCTTGAATGTTTTCAGCACACGTCATTAGTATTAGTACCACGTAATGCTGAAATATATGCTAATAGTTAACTCTTGTCCCTGTTTCTTAAAAAACTATAGCCCAACTACGCCAAATGATATTGCCCCCCAAAAATTCACACCAGGTCGATTTAGTTGTTCTTCTAACAAACGATTTTGATTTTCAGTATACCAGTAAGTAAAGTTATGTCTTTTAGTTAATTGATGGAAATTAATCATTTCTTCACACTAGCCGTATATAGGCCAAGGTTTTTGATAGATAGAGTCAACATGAAAAATTCAACGCCACGGCCGGGACCTGAACCACGGATCTCCCGGTTTCCGTCCAGTCGCTCTAACCCACCGAGCTACCATGGCCAACTTGCCGTCATGACACTAACTTCTCCATTCCACTCATATATTTCCCCGGTAGACCACTAGGGGCTCTCGCATCCGAGATACACCGTTTGTGGCGACTTACTATCGTAAATACTTGAGTCCCAGGCTTCATCATTTAACTCTTATTAATTTAATTAATTGATGTAAATTAATCATTTCATCACACTAACCATCGATTAATTACCGGGGAAATATATGAGTCCAATGGAGAATTTAGTGTCATGACGGCGAGTTGGCCATGGTAGCTCGGTGGGTAAGAGCGCCTGGACGGAAACCGGGAGATCCGTGGTTCAGGTCCCGGCCGTGGCATTGAATTTTGCATGTTGACTCTATCTATCAAAGTTATGTCTGTTAACTTGTCAGCTTAACTTAAAATTAGCCTCATCAGACGACACAATTTTATTGAATGGGCTAGGACCATGCTTCTGTTGGTCAATCAAAACTGAAGACATCGATCTGGATCATCTTCAAGTAACCCATGTCGTAAACGTGGAATCTAAGCTTAAAATTTCTGTTTGTGTAACAGTTTTTATATGACCTTCGTGATAAATCCAGTTCAGTTGCTAGTCGTCTGGTTGATTTTCGCGTACTCTGGGCAACAGCTAAACATTCCCGCAATTCATTTTCCTCACATGAAAATGTTCTTGGGAAGCCAGATCTTGGAGCGTCCATAGCAGATACATGTTCTTCAAATCCATCTGTCTCTATTTGCCTAGGTCATGGGTTTCATTTAAAGTGCTTTTCTCATTCATTAACAATTGCAGCAGCACCACCTTTTTAAAAATGTTTTAACGCGAAAATCCTTCCTTCTTTCGTTAACATCGTGGCAATTCGGAAAACTACAGCTGTTAACATGCCTCACAAATAACGCAACGCTTTGAACAATTTACTAGTTTGACTTTCGCGATTGCTTTGTTTGTCATTTTTGTATACCAACTTGACAAGTCGTAATTATCACCATTAGGCAATAACAACTTAACATGTCAAAATTTCATATTGTGCTACGTCTTCCTGCTACTTTCGTTTTCTTTTAATCAACTGCCGGCCACTTATGCCACCCTGTATAACAAAAAGGTGATGAGCATAAGAATAAAGTGGGCATTTACACATAAACAAATGGTTCTGTGGATGTGAAGTCAAAAATGCATTATTTTCTTTTCCATTCATTTTTTAATGCCAATAACTACTAGTCAGAAAAAGAAGGTGTGGTAGCTTTAGTTCACGTGTGTAAAAACATTAAGGTATATACGAGAATACCTTACATTGATATGTTGTTCGGTAATATATATTCGGTAATACTATCGTAAATAGAATGTAAAAAAGATTTGATGTCTTGCATTCACATTACTTTTTCTGCTCGTATACTTCCTTATTTTACAAATGCTTATTACTCTACCTACTTCACTTACTTTATACTTCATATTGTCACCCGAACATCGGAATTCCCGAGAGAACCAGCTGGCAGGTAGGGGCCAGACGGGAAACAGTCAGTCACGCCTACCTATTTATCTGTGTAGCGCTCACGGAGGGGATGGTTAGAAGAGCATCACTAGCCAGTGTACCGCCTCTTTCCCCTCCCCCTGACAACTGGAACAATCGGAATGATGTTCCGAGCCGCAAAGCTTCCAGAAACAGCGATCTTCCTATATAAGGGCTGCAGTGGACGAGCCAATTCAGTTCTTGGCGAGCAGCCGTGAGGAGCGCAGTGCTAGCGAACGGAGTGGAAGACTGCGTACGTATATCAGAGGAGTTTTTAGTCAGCTCCAGAGTTCAGTGTTACATAATAGTGAGTGCGGAGTGGACCTGTGACAGACGAACTGGTGGATTGTAATTGTGTGCACCACGTAATTCTATGTAATCGGCAAGTGTTCCAACTGTAATTCGGTGGAAATTAAGAACATTTTGAGTTTGTGCAATTGGACTTTTAATTCTACGAACCCACAAAGTCACAATATCAATCCAGATAAACGTTATCCTACTGCTAATTTTTTGTCGGTGCAAGAAGAATATGGCAGTGTAGTAAGTTTTAAGGGCAAGAGCTAACAGATGAATAATTTCTAATGTGGGCGAAACTATAGATGTTGGAAAATTCAGACATCTAACAAGGAGTATATTCGAAACTTTTCATTCCACAAGAAATATGTCAGATACAAATTGTGTGTTTTAATGAGATACCCATTTTTCTGAAGTAGGATTTTGTCTATCATTTACGGTTTCCGAGTTATGCAAGAGTCATCTATAGCGTAGCAGACTTCTGAGAATATTCCCAGAAGATTCAAGATTCATTTCATTTGTCATGAAAATGCATTAAAGAAGTGATATTTTAAATAAAATCGTTAGAGCCACTTTTGAGAAAATCATAATTTAAAAAAAGTTTTCTATGAAAAACCCTTTGCAGGCACAGGGACACATACACACATATACACTCATAGGCCTTTTCCTAAACATACTTTTCTGGATTCAGGAGAACTCAAATCCCATATTTACACCGAAACCTCTGAGTCCAATTTTTAGGTGTAATGCAATAGTTTTTCTGCTTACTATATGTACGAGGGCTGCTCAATAAAGAATAATCATAATTTTTTACGGTCATAATTTTTCGCACTAAAATTCAATCTTATTATATTCTGTTAGCTTAAAGTGAAACAAACACGCCGTAGTAGTTTCATTGTTGGTAATCCTGGTTCCCGCCTGTGAGAACCAGGCAAGTTCAGAAATGTTCAGTATCGCCTACCGCTGCAATGGAGGTAACACGCGAAGATCAATATGCGGCTTTGAAATTCTGCTTTCGTCTCAACAAATCTTCATTTGAGGCCTATGCAATGTTACAGGACTATGGAGAGTTTGTTCTTCCCTACAGCACAGCTCGAAGGTGGTTTAAAATGTTTAAAGAGGGAAGACAATCAATTTCAAAGGAAGGTTGACCCGGTGCTCCAGTTACTGCTCTTACGAAAGAAAACATCAACACTGCTGCTGCCATTGTGAGAGAGGATCGACGAATTACCTTAGGATCACTTTATGAAATACTGAACATTTCATTGGGTGCCACCCACACGTTGGTGACAGAAACATTACACATGAGACGTGTTTGTGCGCGATGGGTTCCAAGACTGTTGATTCCCGAACAAAAGGACATTCGCATGCAGGTCTGCATGCAGTTAAAGTTGATGTTAGAGGAAGATCCAGAGTTTCTTTCAAATGTAATCACTGCTGATGAAACTTGGCTACATCATTTTGATCATGAGAGCAAACAACAAAGCTCAATGTGGAAATCTCCTTCATCACCAACCCCCAAAAAAGCAAAAGTGGTTGCTTCTGCTGGGAAAGTTATTGTCATCTCATTCTTTCACATTCATGAAATGGCTTATCAGCATGTTATACCTGCACACACATCAGTAACTGGACAATACTACAGGGATGTCCTGAAAACATCGCAGGTCCATATCGGGCGCAAAAGACCACATTTTCGTGAAGAAGGCTGGATGCTGCACCACGATAATGCGCGGCCGCATATTGCCAATGCTGTTGCGTGAAGTGCATGCCTCAACCTCCCTATAGTCCGGATTTAGTCCCATGTGACTTTTTTATATTCCCTAACTTGAAGAAGCGCCTTCGTGGAAGGAATTATCCATCATCAGAAGCAGTGGTGAAGGCTGCGGAGGCGATTTTTAAGGATTTCTCAAAAAATGGTTTACCGCATGTCTTTGAAGACTGGTAGAAACACTGGGTCAAGTGCATCGCATTCAGGGGGAGACTATTTTGAGAAGGACCATCAAAATTATGAGGATGAGTAAAGGTACGTTGTCAAAAAAAATGTAATCATTCTTTATTGAACAGGCCTCGTATGTAATAGGGAAAGTAAAACTTGTTATGGCTTGATACGGATACAGACAAAGTAAATAAAGGATTCTCAATCAATTTCCAATCTAAAAGGTGAGGTTATTCTCTTGAAAATATAGAATCTATCATGTATGTGAAAAATATTCCAACACCTTTTCGTTTGTCAACACTGTTCTTGTCTATATCACGGAGTACACACGCTGGTTCAAGTCTGAGAACTGCCTCTCATCGTTCGGAGCAGAACAAGCCACTGCCATGCGTTTAACTAAATTTACCCCGTTGCGTTGTGCAACTGAATTAACGTACGAAGGAATATCTCCTTACGTGAAAGACGCGGTGAATGGGATACCTGTTACGTAAGAAAACCGCAAAGTAATGCTAGAATTAATTGTCATAATTTAATTGAAAGTAGAACTGCGCTATACCATACTCTTATGTCCATAAGAAAAAACAACGTTTGAAAGAACTATCAAAATCGCTTTTTAATACACACACATCTAAAATATACTTAGGTTGTGTCTTTCCTTTGCTTTTCATAACTTTAATTTCGTATAGCCTCGACTGTTCCTGTTAAAGATAAAAGAAAATCCTTGATATTTATTCAAAAGTGTGTGAAATGCTTGGGATAACTCTTACCTTCTTTAATCTCTTGCGACTAATTATGTTTTGGAAATGCTACAGAGCATCTAAGTACCTTTTGGTAGTAAAACTTTCTTCGGTCGCAGTAATAGAGCACTTTTTTTAATCACCGTAAGCTTTGTATCTACCTTCTCATTGGTATATTTCCTTATACTTCTCTTGCTATAAGTCACAGTCCTATTCATTTATGGTCCTCTGTCACTTATGCCAGGATAATAAGATCTACATCGGTTTCACATAATAGACAGACCTTCTAACATATACTCAAAATAAAAGTGAAGCTGGATAAAGATTCCCCATTCCCAGGCTGCCAAGTGAACCGCCTTAGGAAAAGGCGCATGGTCTCTGATTTTCTCTAAATATATTCTATGTTAATCCTGAAATATTGGGTAACTAATGTTACGATTCCCTAGCATAGAGGTTGACCTGTGCACTTGGCGCTCGTAGCTCAGGACTTATGAACTGGAGCTCAGGGTGACTACTCCAAAGCCTGATATACGCAAGAGGTGTTGGGTTAACTCTACTTGGCTACGAGGGATTCTATGGACATGACTGTGGGGGTTGCTTAACGCAGCACAACAATGTTAATTTCACTCTCAGAAATATATTTAAATATAGAACAGAATGCCCCAATTAACACAACAATATAATAGTTACAGACCAATCACCTGTTTGTGGCAGAATCATTATAGCAAAATAATAATTACCGACTATGCAGTGTAGCTTGGTAAGCTAGCATCCTGGGTAATGTATTCTGTCTTTAAATCCGAAAATTATTGAATATCGGTGAAATGTAACTAAAACTTAATAGCAAAACTGCTCTATATTAACTATTTCTTTCGCTACAACTACCCGCCGTCCAGCAGATCAGCTGTTCACAGCTGTAAGTGGAAATATAGGACCCGGAATACGAAATGCATAAAACCAGAAATTGAATCAGTCAGAGCTAACCACTTAGTAGGAAAGAAGGTATTACAGGAAACAAGGTACAGTATTCTCTAGAGGGCGATTCAAGTTCTTAGACGGTAGTATACGGGACCAGCACATGTGGAAAAAGGAATGAAAAGCAAGTTGGAAAGAAGAAAAAGTAGAAAAATATACGTTGTGCAAGGCTAAGATAGGTAAGGTACATACTAGGAAAGAAGAAAAAAGCTCGAAGGACCACTTCCACTAGCGTAACAGAGGTAAGGATCAGGACGCACATCCGGAAAGTAGGAACATCTTGTATCGATATTCAGATGAAAGATGAAGGAGTTGCAGTCTCTGCCGTATCGTCATTCGGTTAGACACCATCTTCGTTTAAGCTGCCTGAATCAATCGTTGACATTGCCCTGAATGCCCAATTTTCACAGCCTGTGTAGCCTTTATATTACAGCGTCAAAATACACTGTTGGAAAAAAAATTGTAACACTTCAGAACTGTAATCACTGAAACATGGGCGTGGTATGTGGATATTTGAGGTTTATAGAATCGGCGAGTGAAATATCGTGATCAGCGGACAATAGATGACACTGTTCAGGCGTGTCCTTCTGATCTTTGTGTCCACTTTGCAGGCAGTTAATGTGGTGCCATCACAGGTGAACAGCAGTGTCAATACGTAGTCTAAAGTGAAGCTATGCCACAACGAAGCAAGTGTCATAAACAAATACAGCAGGGTATCGGAACAGTATCTAACCCCCTTTGCGCCTCATTCCCCTGGATCTTTCTTTGCTGTGGCAAACTGTAGCTGCAGTTGTTTATATCGGCGAGCGATTACAGTACAGTCTATGTGTAGTATACCAGTGGAAAAACGCACAGGTCTCCGGCCTTTAAATTATCACGATCTACATTGAATAAATATAAAGAACTAAATCTAAGGTCAACCCATAAAACTTTGTTCTCATGTTGACAGGTTGGCAAATATGACGGAGCCTACAAATGCTCAAAGGGTATGTTCGCTAAGTTCGGACCAGAGCGTGTTGTAGATACGCCAATTACAGAGATGGGTTTCGCTGGTTTCGCAATTGGAGCAGCCGTGTCTGGACTTCTACCTATTTGCGAGTTCATGACGTGGAATTTTGCGATGCAGGCAATAGATCAAATCATAAATTCAGCAGCCAAGTATATGTACATGTCTGGAGGCCAATATAACGTCCCCATCGTATTTCGAGGACCCAACGGACTGTCCACAGGAACGGCTGCACAACACTCTCAGTGCTATGCCACTTGGTATTCGCAGGTAAGAGAACTCTGTTACAATGTTACCGGATCTACCTACCCGTTTATGGCGTCCTCTGAGTAAAACTATGAACTTTACCAGAAATTATCACATGGCTCGTAAAATGTTGACTAATTCAGAAACAGATGACAAAAACAAACATTAGGTGACAATGGGGAACAATAAGGGGAGCGGTACTCTTAGTCGCGTATCCCTGAATTGATCGCAATACAACTAGAGACGCTCGTATACTTGGGCAAGACTCACGTGTCCTCACATGAATCTTATTTATTACTAATTTTATTATATTTATTCCAAATTTACTTTCTAAAGCTCATTATGTAGGTAATATTTAACATAAAGCACTTATACGTTTAGAATCACGCTCTAAAACAAACAAAATGTGTCTCGGGTACAAGTGATCTATGGCTCAAAGGCTGTTCTTAGTTTTCGCAAAATGTAACGTGGGGCGATTTTCTTGTGAATGGACATTCCAGCGTTTGTGAAGCATCCGGGGCACAGTATGTTTGTCTTCATAATTTTGTCTGCGGTCACTGACACACCAGAGGATCTCCTCTCCAACTTCTAAGTGGGGTGGATGGATTCCAAAGCGACATTCACTTCACACTAGCCGTATATAGGCTAAGGTCTTTGATAGATGGAGTCAGCATGATAGAGTCAAATCCCTGCCGTGGCATTGGATTTTTCATGTTGACTCTATCCATCAAATATCTTAGCCTATATACGGCTAGTGTGAAGAAATGATTAATTTCCATCAACTAACTAAAATCCAGGAGATCCGTGGTTCAAATCCCGGCCGTGGCATTGGATTTTTCATGTTGACTCTATCAGTGACATTCACTTGTTTACAAATTCAGAAGTTGCACGGTTTCTGGCTGTTGCGTCTTGAACATGATGCCTGAATATTGCGTATTACTTAATTTATATAGTAATGTACATTCAAGTGGACTTAGGTTTCACGTTTAAGCACAGAAGTCAAATTTTTACGATGGTTTGTACACATCTTTGATATGCAAATGTGGCGGATAGAATCAAACTATTGCCAAACTGAAAAAAAAAGATAATTTGGAAGGAGTACTGATTGACAACGCTCCTCCAACAGGTTAACATTTAAAGCATGTGGGCTCTTTTACAGATAACAGAGATTTCTACAACTATTTGTAATTATAATTATTCTTTTTGAGCTGAATGTAATGTTATAATAACAAACATTATAATAACAACACACTATGCAAACTTCATTTCCTTCCAAATTTGTTTTTTTCAAGCATGACAACATTTTAAATTTTAATATACTTCACAGTGGTTTAATTTTTTTCATGTTCAACATGTTTACCAAATATTCCATGTAATGTATGTTTTTTTTTAATTTACTTCCTCCAACGTTAAGCCATATCGGGCAATGAATGAAATTGGCGAAATGATGCTCAAATGAGTCCGGATGCATGGAGCTTAGAGCTACCCAACATCGTCTTCCAGGATAAGGGAAAACCCCGGAAAAACCCCACTAACCTTGACCGAGATTCGAAGTCGTGACTTCTTGAACGTGAGGCAGACACGCTACCATCTACGCTACCGAGGTGGGAAGGTAATGTATGGATGATTAACAGGGATTGTGATCGCAATTTCTCCAGGATTTTTAAAAATTTATTTTCTATTAGCGTATCTTTTCCCCATTACTGTGTTGCTAAAATTTTTATTCTCTGATCCTGATCGCGTTTCTGACTTTCAATTGTTCTATAAATGAACATACAAATATTTGTAATAAATTTATGGCCTTACATCCTGTATGGATGTTTCAGTGTCATGACTTTCTCAGACACATCAGTTCAGTTCAATGGTGACCTCAGACCAATTGCAGAAACTCTTCCTGTGAGATATTTTACTCGGTGTCATATGCCATGCGTTATATCAAATTGTCTTCAGTGTGTCATCAATGAACTCATGTTCATAATTTTCTTTATGACAGAACAGAGCGAGTTCTACAAACTGCAGCAGAACTCCAACATTATGCAGTGTGTCTTTGTATGCTCCTCAGTACAACAGTAATGAGTTGGTTCTTCAGATTTTGTGCTTTGACATGTGCTTCTTATTTTCATTGCTCCCTTCCATCTCACCCTTTTTATTTCCAAGCTATACAAACCTGATTTTTTTTGTTCAGTTTATACCCTCTTTAACTGCAATGGTTATATCGGCGACCGTTCTCCTTTGCATTCTCCTATTGGCGATGGTGATAACTCGTAGACGTTGGGTTACTGGTATTTCTGGATTTTTAATCATTGGATCACGCACACATTCGCACTCTCATGCATTCTTCCAGACTCTGTGAAAGATGGGACATCATCTTGGTTGGAGAAAAACCCCACCACCAGCTGGGAATCGAACCCGGGACCTCCTCGCACGGCAGCCAGATGCTCTACCGACTGAGCTACGGGGGCCAGCTTTCTCACCATCCCATCCTCAGTTCTCCTTCTTGTCTGGCCCGTTACACAGGGGCAGCTTCTGAGTTAGTGTCGCTGTGCCATGGCACCATCTGTATGAAAACGAAAGAGAAGTGTATAGCAATTGCGCAAAAAGGATTGTTTCTGAGTACCTGTTCCCTCGTGTGAATAGGCGGTTAAACGCAAACGCTCTGTCCTGGTTGTTTTCCGTGGCTTGGCGCCGATTCCAGAACGGCACCATCTACACTCATAAGCGCCTGTGTTAAGAGCTAGGGCGTCTGATTATACATGGCTGCTTATGGGAAAAGGTGGTGCCGAGTTTTCTCTGGCGCATAACTTACGCTTCATCCGTTAGAGTGCAGTAAAGCACGGGGCTTAAGATAACTGCTTCTCTGTCGCGAAATCGTACACGAACGCTTCGTATCACATTCTCCATGTACTGTAGTATCAAACCTTTACTGTACTCGTTACACCTGTGCGTAGCAAGAATGCGAATGTAATAAATATCTATTTTCGTTTCCATGTACTTTCTGCTTGGTACAGTATATTATAAAATAGGATGCATTATTGATAAGATTACCTAAATCGTTCGAAATTGATACACATATTTATATTTTAACAACCCTTATTTATTTATTCACTCATTTATTATTGATTAATTTATTTATTTATTAATTTGTTTATCATTTATTTATTCATTTATTTGTTTGTTTGTTTGTGTGTTTGTTTGTTTGATTGTTTATTTATTTATTTATTTATTTATTTATTTATTTATTTATTTATTTATTTATTTATTTATTTATTTATTTATTTATTTATTTATTTATTTATTTATTTATTTATTTATTTATTTATTTATTTATTTATTTATTTATTTATTTATTTATTTATTTATTTATTTATTTATTTATTTATTTATTTATTTATTTATTTATTTATTTATTTATTTATTTATTTATTTATTTATTTATTTATTTATTTATTTATTTATTTATTTATTTATTTATTTATTTATTTATTTATTTATTTATTTATTTATTTATTTATTTATTTATTTATTTATTTATTTATTTATTTATTTATTTATTTATTTATTTATTTATTTATTTATTTATTTATTTATTTATTTATTTATTTATTTATTTATTTATTTATTTATTTATTTATTTATTTATTTATTTATTTATTTATTTATTTATTTATTTATTTATTTATTTATTTATTTATTTATTTATTTATTTATTTATTTATTTATTTATTTATTTATTTATTTATTTATTTATTTATTTATTTATTTATTTATTTATTTATTTATTTATTTATTTATTTATTTATTTATTTATTTATTTATTTATTTATTTATTTATTTATTTATTTATTTATTTATTTATTTATTTATTTATTTATTTATTTATTTATTTATTTATTTATTTATTTATTTATTTATTTATTTATTTATTTATTTATTTATTTATTTATTTATTTATTTATTTATTTATTTATTTATTTATTTATTTATTTATTTATTTATTTATTTATTTATTTATTTATTTATTTATTTATTTATTTATTTATTTGCCTACCTACCCGCCTGCCCTCCTGCCCGCCTGCCCTTCGTCCGTCCATCCATCCGTCCGTCCATCCCTATCCGTCCTCCATCTATCTGTCCATCCATCTATCCGTCTATCCATCTATCCGTCCATCCAGCTATCCATCCATCCATCTATCCGTCTATCCGGCTATCCGTCCATCCAGCTATCCGTCCATCCATCTATCCGTCCATCCAGCTATTCGTCCATCCAGCTATCCGTCCATCCATCTATCCGTCCATCCAGCTATCCGTCCATCCAGCTATCCGTCCATCCATCTATCCGTCCATCTATCCGTCTATCCAGCTATCCGTCCATCCATCTATCCGTCCATCCAGCTATCCGTCCATCCATCTATCCGTCCATCCAGCTATTCGTCCATCCAGCTATCCGTCCATCCATCTAAAGGTCCATCCAGCTATCCGTCCATCCATCTATCCGTCCATCTATCCGTCTATCCAGCTATCCGTCCATCCATCTATCCGTCCATCCAGCTATCGGCCTATCCCCCTATCTACCTATCCACCTATCCGTCTATCCGTCTGTCCGTCTATCCGTCTGTCCGTCTACCTATCTAACTAACTACCTACCTGCCTGACTGACTGCCTGCCCGCCCGTCCGCCTGCCGGTCTGCCCGTCCTTCCGTCCGTCGGTCCGTCCGTCTGTCCGTCCGTCTGTCCGTCCGTCCATCCATCCATCCATCCGTCCGTCCGTCCGTCCGTCCGTCTGTGTATAGAGACTTCTGGAAAGAAGTTAATATTAGAAGATATTGACAGACAAGACATTTTTGCCAGTACAAGTGACAAAAGCTCACTGAGGTTATATAGAGAAATAAAAACAACCTGGGGGAGGGAAGTATATATAGACATATGTAATTAGCAGAGCTAGGAAGTACGTACCACCCGCCGTTCCCTATACAGGTTGCGACCAACCTTCTCTCGGAACCCAAAGAAGTCATAGATAAGAGCACACGCCAGAGGGGCATGGAAAGCAAAGAAGTCATAGATAAAAGCGCACGCCAGAGGGGCATGGAAAGCATTTGTCCAGGAAACAAAAATATCCTAGGACATTCGTAAATGCGTAAATTTGTAAATGCTTAGATCATTATGTACAACATATAAATTCTTATATAGTACATACAGGCTTGTCTCTGGCTGATCTCAGTATTTAAATAGGCACATTGTGGCAACATCCAAGCAATTATAATGCGGGTTGTAATATTTCCTGATTGAATGTAAAATAATATCCAAATAATAAAAGTAATTTCTTAAATATCTGAAGACTTACTATAAAAAATACCAAAGCAGGAATTTTATTACATATTTACTTATCTGCGACCATATTATTCAAAACAATAATGTACCTCTGAAGCCTTTCAAATGAAAAACTCACTCTACGTCCCATCAAACAAGATTTATACTGCGAAAATGTTCCCTCGACCTCACATGATGTGATCGGGGCATATTTGAAATATTTTGTCAGTTCCGTATCAGTATCATAGCTTTTGTTGGAATCCAAAAGTGCATCTCATATGCGGTAAATCACACCGAACCCTGCATTCTTTTCAATTACACTTTTCATTTTCATCTTTATTTCAGGTAGACTGCTCAAGGTTTGGTAAATCTGTTTTCACAGTTCTACATGCTGCTCAGATTCAGTCAGCTCCATACCTCTGGGCTGTAACAGTGTGATAGTTGTGGGTAACTATTTGAACAAATGTGCAATCAATAATATATTTCTACGAAACTGTTCGTTACTAGACGTTTGGCAATTTGTATGCTAGAACTGCCATTAGTTTCTAAATTGGCTAATACCGAAACAAGTTTGTCATAATGTTCGGCATAATAGATTACAGCCTCTAGCCAAGTTACCCATCTGGTGACAACTGGCTGTTGTAGTATGTTGTAGTATGTATTACAGTAGTAATATATAGTAGTAGTTTAAGATACAAGTTACAGTGTGAGTAGCATTCTATGATGAACCTTGCCCTTGCTAGTAGAGCTGCGTGGTATAGCAATGTCTGGCCGCTCTTACACTGCTCAAGGAAATCAGTACAAAATTCCTAGCCCTGGTAATAAGTTAGGGCGAGAAGGTTTCGCTTGGGCGACACAAGAGTGAGAAACTTGAAAGGTATAGGTCAAGATAGGGAGCTAGATAAATGTCCATTGTGTGGAAAAGAGAATGCAGATTTCCATTGTATATTATATTGTAGTCAGACAAAGATATGGAGAGAGCAAGTCTGGCTACATAAATGGGACTTTTTCTGGGATGAAGTAGTAATTAGAAAAAAAATTTTAGTAAAAGGGGAAAAGAACAGGAGAAATATAGGGAAATATTTAGGGAAAGTTAAAGAGAGATGGCTAAGAACAATTAAGAGAAAAATGTAGAGTAGGATAGGTGAAATGACAAAATGTGTAAAAAGGAGTAAGAATGTCTGCCTCATGTTCAAGAGGTCCTGAGTTCGAATCTCGGTCAGGGTGAGTTACCTGGATAAGGTTTTCTCCGGGGTTTTCCCTTTCCCTGTAAGACGAATGTCGGGTAACTCTAAGCTCCATGGACCCCGCACCCATTTGAGCATCATTTCATCCATTCCATTCATCGTCCAATATGACTTAACGTTGGAAGATGTAAATTACAAAAAAAAAAAAAAAAAAAAAAAAAAAAAGGAGTAGATGGCCTCCAATACACAAAAACCTAGGGTTAGGTTTGGGGGACTGAATTATTATTAAATGGCAAGTAACATTGTAGGATTCTCAGGATTTAGGAATATATGGTGTTTTCCAGTATGGATTTTGTAATTGTAATCTGGATTTTGTATTTCCATTTGATGATGTAAAAGGAAAGATGAGGAATAAATTACAAAACTAAAACCATTTTATGTTACTGTCCCAGGCTGAGTATCTATGTACTACTGTACATGTTGCAAAGGATTTTGTGATAAACTGTGTAAGGGGGAAGATGTTGCTATTGTGATAGGTCAGAGGAGCCAGAATTTATAACATAAACATTACTTGCAGGTGCCTGGACTGAAAGTTATAGCACCCTGGAGCTGTGATGACTTCAAAGGTCTAACTAAGTCAGCAATCAGAGACCCAGATCCTGTAATAATACTAGAAAATGAACTTCTTTATAGTGAAAAGCATCAGTTGTCAGCAGAAGCCCAGGGAAACAACTTTCTTCTGCCAATTGGAAAGGCCAAGGTGGAAAAGCCTGGTAAAGACATAACTTTAGTATCATATTCCAGACCTCTGACTTTCGTAATGGCAGCTGCAAAATCACTGCAAGGTATGTTAAAGTTCAATTTCATACAAACAGATACCCATTGTTGTCTATATAAAGCTATAAAAACATTAAAATTGAATCTATGTAAATCCAAAATTAGTTTATAATTAAGCTGTATTGCAAGGAATGAGGCAGGCTTTATTTTGTTACTGGTTATGAATGTGAACTTTACAATAAAGGGTTAGCACAAATGCTCTACTGGATTGTGTCATATATATGAAAAGTAGGAGGCTTACTGTACAGAAGCATGCACAATTAAAATGAGAAACTTAACAAATGGAATTTAAATTTTTGAGGGAGTATCTTAGTACACTGTATGACTGCTAGATGGTTAGATGTGTGAAGAACCTGCAGGATGTAAACAACTAGGCTACAAATGCATATGTGGTGAGGATGGTGTACTCATTGTGATGATATTCTCGAAGTTCTGCTTCACATTGAGGTGCCATTTGTAGCCTAGTCGTTACAGATGACGCCCAATCGTGGAGGCTTCGAATAAGATGGGGAGAAATAATCAGCAGGATAATATGGGACTATGGATAGATGGTGTAATGGGAATGGAAGAAAGAAGAGTAAGGAAAACTGAGTAGGAAAATCGTTGGAGGAACAAGGAACACAAGAGTGAAGAGACTTTCTACAGTAAAGTAAGGTGTTATATAAGTATTTAATGCTATTAAGAAATCAGAAAATAGTTACAAAGATGGCGAGTAGAAAAGATATAGGAGTGAAAGGACAAGTTAGTGATGGTGTAGGAACAAGTAGGGAAGAAGTAGGATTAAGTAAAGATAATGAGTTAATGTTGGAAATGCTAAAGAAAATGAATAATTTGGAGGCTAAAATGAGTGATGTAAAATCAGAGTTAAAATCAGATTTAAAATCAAAGTTGAGTAATGTAAAATCAGATTTAAAATCAGAGTTGAGTAATGTAAAATCAGAGTTAGGTGATGTAAAATCAGATTTAAAATCAAAGCTGGAGCAAAATGTAAATAATTTAACACAGTAATTTAGATGCTAGTGTAAGACAGGAATTGGCACAAAGTGTAAGCTATTTGTCGCAGAAGCTAAAACAAGAACTAAGAAGTGAAAGAGCACAAGAAATCAGAGATGGGAGGAAAGAATGTAGGGAGAGCATGGAAAGGCTAATGCAGGTAATAGAACATAACAAGAGTGAAAGTAGACAGGAGATTATGGAGTTAAGAGAAATGATTCAAGAAACTAGGTTATGCCAGGAAAATGTTAAGCAGGAGATAAAAGTTGAGGAGATTTAGAAGTATTTATGAATCAACAGGATGACATTCTTAAAAAACAAACAGTAAACGTGGAAGAGTTAGATAGTAAGTTGAAAGATGTTTAGTTGTCGTTATGGCAATGGAGAATCATAAAAGCTGAGACACTTGAAGCAATTTTGGTCCTCTGCAAATGGATGTGATAGTGTGAAGGTGTGTTTTGTGTGAGTATGCATTTCTGCAGAGTTTATGCTTGCATTGGAAAGTGGAAGGTTGTGAAGGATTGCACAAGCTAGTATGCCCTCTTTTTTTTTTCCATTAAGTTGAAACAAACAGAAAAATCTGCAGTTTCACACCATTTTTGGACAGAAAACCACAACATTGGCCACAACATTAAACTGTTAAAATCTTTAAGTACACCCATAGAATTGGATATTTGGGAAAAAATATTCATAACTAAAACCGTGATAAAGTTATAAATTTTGAAATCCCGGCATTAAATGAAGTATTAAAACTTAGTGCCCCTAACACCAGATGGCAGAGTGATCAGAGCTCCGTAGTAGTGGAAGAAGAGGAATGTTCATTTAGTCACCAAACAGCTGAGGATGAGATCGAATGGTCTTGAAAATGTTTCAATTATACAACAACAAGTAAGTGAAGTTTGAGTGTAAACATAGTGACTCATAAATCAAACTCAAAAATGAAGAATACTTCACTGTTAATAATGCTTCTGCTTTTAATATTTATAGTATACCCTCAACATATATAAAGCATTGAAACATATAATTAATAGTTGGAAAGGTTCCTTTTAATTAAAATACAAATTTTTATAGAAGAAAGGAGGAACTACCATTTTCTTTTAATTTATAACTAAATTATCACTTCCCATCTGAGACTGCCCCTGAAAATAAGATCTTATGCGAATACCAGAACAGCCGTGGAACTACTAGAATCCAGCTACTAGATTTTCATCGAGGTTCACCATCATCTTTTCCTCCACAACTCACTTTCAGCAACACCAAGTCGTCACAAGGAGAAGAGTTTGCATATTGCATACTTGAATTTGATGTAACAGATCAGTACCTAACCACTGTACAAAGATATTTCTGTACACAATATCATAAGGAAACACCAAATAAAAAGACAATATGTGAATGGTATTCAAACTTTATAGCTAAAGAATCCTCTGGGGGAAAAAAACGGGGTGGGAGGCAAGAAAAAATAGCTGAGGGCCTCCAGTGAAGCTGTTGGGCAGAGCCAGTAGAAACTGACTGTATAGCAAGCAGAGAGCTTAATATACAACAGTGGACATTATGGAAATCTGAAAATGAAATCATACTATTTACAGTTGCATCAAGTCCTGTTGCAAGATGACACAATGGACACCATCAGTTCTTTATGAATTTCAGCAAATGTTAAAGAGGGCAGTGACACATGGAGTGAGTAATAAATTAACTTTTAGTGATGACACCATTTTTCATTTGCCTCATAATTGGCAAGTTTCTCTTTCCATTGGTATATGTTTCAATACTGCAACCTCATATGTTTATAATACCTGGGACTGAAGTCAGGTAAATAATTTCTGCTAATCCTGTATTTATTCATTTTGATAAACAAATAAAATTCACCTGGTTGCTTCTGCCATTAAATGGTGAGCATGCTGACTTCCCGCTTCAAAAGTCTTGGGTTCGTTTACTTAATTTCCCTTATTTACAATCATACACAACTTATAGAGAGTCTGAAAATGTAAATCAAGTCGATATCGAACCCAGCATCCTTGCTGGTTAAATATTAAGCAACGGTTTCAAAAGTTAAAGCTATATTAAATTCATTTAGATGATGCATTAAAACTACTCAATCTGCAGGGGAAAAATCTATTAAATTCACAATAGAAAAGAAAGCCAATGGAGGACTATCTTTCTTAGACCTAACAAAAATAAAAATTGTACTTCACATAACAGAAGAAAATTGATGAAACAGAAGTCTAGTATTCAAGAAGATTAAAAAAGCTAAGGTATAGAAAACCATTAATGAAGCAAGCTCATTCATTCATCATTGATAAAGTAATAGCACATTCAGGGGATTTACCTACCACACAAAAACATTTATCAAATTGAAAAAGATATTTGGAGAAAACAATATATTGGCACCAATAAATACTCATTAATAAAATTGTTAAATTAAAAATCAAGGATAAAATTCTGCCAAAGGATAGATCTGGGATATACCAAATAAACTGTAAGGATTGCAAAAGTTCTATATAGGACAAACCATAAGAAACCTATAAACCAGAACCAAAGACAATTTTAGAACATCAAATTAAACAATAGGACAAGGCACAGGTAGTATTTCACTTTTTGAATGAAAACCATAATTTAGTCCCAAATCCATAATTATTAAAAAGTTGATGGATCACAGCAAACTCACAGTATGGGAGTACATCTTAATACAATTTTATCAAGTATTCTTTTAAAAAATCACTACGAAGGTGACTTCTAAACAAATCCCACCAGTCGACAGTTTAGTGCAGAAATTTGTTGTTCCACCACCACAGAAGACAGCAGGCAGCTACAACCAATAACAACAGTGAGACGTTCAAGGTTGAAAATGGAAGATCTGCTCCTAAAACTAACTCCTCAAAAATTTAAAAGCTATATAGTATATAAAATAATATATAAAAAAGGACTGCTTAAGTGTATTAATTAATTTGGATGTTGCTGTTACTAAGTTCCTACAAACAATAGTTAAGTTCAAAGCTGATAAATATTTTTATAACAATGGGAATGGAACTCACTGAGCTTTCTGAAACTATTTCAAAACAGTAAATATTTCACTTATATTCAGAGATAAACATAAAGATATTGATAACCAATAAATTATCAGTATTCCTTTTTGAAGTTATGTTCATTACAGCTCTACTGATTTTTTGTTTTTGGTTGAACTTTATTACACACTTAAGCTCTGTTTGTTTCTTTTAAGGAGCAAAGCACATTTTGAAGATATTTGTATATGTTGTCAGTTACATTATGTATGACTGATAATGAAATCTGAAACACTGTATAGCAGGTAATATCTGCCAGATATTCAAAATCAACCATAAGTGATATGCTCCTTAAAGATACTATTTCAAACTTGGTTTCCCAGGACAAATACAGCCCAAAGAACAAGATTAAATCAAACAAAATAGGCAGCATTTTTCAGTGAAGAAATATGATGTAAACAAAATCAAAGCTTGGATTGTGATAACCAGGGCTGTAGTGGAGGGGGAATGCAGATGTACGCTGTCCCCCACTAATTTTTGGAGTGACATACAATTCCCTTACTAATAATATTATTTATACTTTTTTTAATTCATTACCTTTCTTAATTAAAACATACAAAATACTGCCTGATTTATTTAACAAATTACAATAGTAGTAAGTCAAATTTAATTTTAATATATTTTCCAATATACGTCATAATTTCAAAATACGGTATTAAAATTAGAGCCACATACTATTTGCAGGAGGGTTGAGTCTGAGTGACCAGTTCAGCGAGATAAAGTTTTCTGCATTCATGCTTGGGATTGGGACTTGACAAACATCAAAATAAAAAAGAACAACATACATTAGGCGATTAAAGCGTGCTACATTTCGAAGTTACTGTAATTTGAGCCTAACTCCTCTTGCATCATGTAAAAGTTTCTACATTCAATATTTGAGATTTCAGAAACCCTTGAATTCACTTGTCAGTCTAGTGTTAACAGATCCGGAGAGTCTGTGTTGTTTCAATCTGGAATATTATAAGTTTCTATAAAGTGCTATAAACTATTGTTTAAATATAGAATATTATTGGAGGAATAGTTTTTCTAATCATAAAACGTACTATAGTCGATTATTCTACTAAACCTAAATACGCGGTTTCCTCTGTCTCTGAATGCTCTCCAAGTGCTTCTAAAATCAGTAAAAGTGACAATCAAATTCAAACCAGTGAAATAATTTCTAGTCATTTGGAGTCCGGAAACTCAACCGATTTTCCTGTATGTTGGTGTGACAATACATGGAGTGAATTCAAGACAAAGTGTAAGTGGTTAGTGTCCAAGATAGACAAATTGGGGTGCTCAGTTTGTAAAAACATGCAAGATTTAAAAGTAAAAAAATCACAGGGAGTGTATATTTCTAAGGAATGGAGTGGAGTTTTCGTGGGTCCAAGCAGAGGAACTAAAGAGGCTCAACTAATATCTCTAAGAAAAAAAGTCCACAAACATAAAAGAGTTTTGAAGAATGTAGCAGCATGCATACAATAGAAAGAAAGACAAGAAAATGTTCTACAAAACCTTGTGGTTGAACAGCAGAAGCATATTTTCGACAGTACGAGGAAAGTGTTTCGCACTGCATATTTTGTAGCAAAATATAACAAACCATATTCGGATGTTCCTAAGCTTCTGGGTTTGCAAATTGAAAATGGACAGGACATGGGCAAAACACTACACAGCAAATTCAGTTGTGTCAACATCATAAATTCCATTGCAGAAACTATGGGGAAAAAAAACTTGTTCATCTATAATACCCAACAGATCCAAAATTTCTGTATGCATAGATGAATCTGTATCTTTGCATATAGTTTTAATAGTGTATATCAGATCAGAAATTAGTGGCGGAAACATACACACATTTTTCTTGGATGCGAACTTCAAAAATCAGATGCAGAATCTGGAAGCTGAACTTTTGAAATGTCTTCAGAGACATGGGTTCCCTTCAAGTTATTTAATTGATAATTTAATTGGTGTATGTAGTGATGGAACAAGTGTAATGCTAGGTAGAAATACTGGTGTTCTGGAGAGACTTAAAAGGAAATATAATAGGGCTTTTAAATGGCATTGCTTGTGTCACAGAATGGAATTAAAGAGTTGCTGATGCAATTGAAGATATTCCTGGTGTGACATATGTCACATTTTTGATAAGTTGTATTGCATTGTACCACCAGTCTCCAAAAAATCAACATGAACTGTCAGCTGTTGCACATGAGGTAGGAGTTGAGCTTTTGAATATTTCTAAGGTATTTTCAGTCCGATGGGTGGCCTCAAGTTTTAGAGCAGTCAAAGCAATCTGGAAGTCGTATCAAGCATTAAATATTGATTTTAACGCATGTTCAACTGTGTTCAACTGATATGATACAAAAATAAAATTTGAGGGAAAAATTTAAATGATACACTATCAAGTCCCAAGTTTGTATTCCATATTGTACTACAGGCTGACGTTCTTGAAGAAATTGGCATCCTGTTGAAACACCTCTAAAAGGAGAGCACTACTATACACTCTTCATATAGAGCAGTCACAAGATCAATAAGAGCCATTGAACAACTGAAGGAAAGTCCAGGAGTTTACTAGAAGGAAGCAGAAAACTCTATTTCAGAAGGCTGTTTCAAAGACGTTAATGCTGGCTCCCAGAAGAGAATCAAGCAGAGTATCTACCTAAATTAATAAGAAACAACTTTGCCAAAGTCTTAGTGACAATTTGAAAACTAGGTTAATTTCCAACAACGAGTATTTCAAATCCTTCATGAAACAAAATGATGTTCTGGACAGCAAGAAGTGGCCTTATGACATTGCCAGCCCATGGGTAGAAGGAGAAGAATATCTAAGGGGGATTTGTGAACTATTTGCTCTATCCTTTCCAAATTCAAGAGAGGTTTTCAAAGACTTCATAGACAACAGTGGAGGCAGTATTCCTGAAGAACTGAAACCAGTTTTTGTTTGCATTGATACACTCCCTGTGAGCACATCTGACTGTGAAAGAGGCTTCAGTATGACGAACTTAATTATGTCACCTTTGGGGAACTCTCTTTCTGTATGTCATCTCTCATCTCTGAAGTTAATTACCATTAACAGACCTCCAGTACATCTTATGTGAAACCCAGAGAATTACATAAGGGGATTAATTAAAAGTCATAGGCTTGCTGAGGACAACCAAAGCAGGAAGGCTAATATATAAGTGAAGTATTCTGATCGGTTCTCCAACATCTGGAAAAATGTTTAGGTAAGTCCACCAACTTTTTTTGTTTGTTATGAATACGGCACTGGTGATAACCTGATAACCTACACATTGGCCGGGCCAAAACAAATGTATAAATGCTACCACAAAAAGGCAAACTAACGAGGCAGATATTTGCAATAAAAGGTATCAAATTAGCAGAATTTCTAAAGCCAAGTTTTTAATGCCAGATTACAGACACAGCACTGGAAAATAATCTGTATTAAAATATGAACTTAATTTCAGGCCTGTTAAGCCTTCAAAAGGGACGCATTAAGTGTCCTAAATAAAAAAAAAATCCAAATCCAAAATTCAACTATGACAGTCAAAAAAGTATCAACAATAGTAGTTATCCTGATTGCAGATTAACTGTTATAATATACAACTTTGCGCGCACGCAAACGCACACGCACAAGCGCACACGCACAAGCGCACACGCACGCACACTAGGCTCTGAGCATACCAAAAAATGTTCTCATTTCTAGAATTGCCGCATTCTCTCGAAGGTTCCTCGCTCTGTCGGGACTCGAACCGGCGATCTGTTGCCTTTCGTCGTACTCTCGATGTTGTGACTGAGGAGACGCTATGAACTCAGCTAATTGGTATGGAGTTGGTGCGGTGGTTGGAGGGGAACTAAGGATTATTCTCAGGGTTCTTTGTGAAATAAAGTCCTCTAACTCTTTTGTGTCGACGTTCCGAGTTATGCGGATATCTGCAGGTTTTCACTATAGGTATTACAAGCTACTCGTGGAATGTAAATACCTATACTTGTTTGAAGCTTTAAAATATGTAAGCAAATATCAAAATAAAAAGTTACGCACTTTGCTTTTCATTAGATACAAATTATATATCACCGGTTGATGCTGCTACAGAATACTAGTTCCTCCTTCCCAAACCTTCACCAGACTGTCCCAACTTTCCTGAGTAACTACGCGCATGTTTAATGGTAATCGAGTCTCAAGGTTTATACCATTTTACAAATATTTGCTATTGAACAGTACTTAAAAGTTACTAACACTTGAATTAGTAATAGCTAACAGTTCATTTTTATACCAGAATGGGCAGGCGGAAATATCGCTATAAACTGCCCCCTAATGGGAAAATTAATCGAATTTTAAAAGACGGTGAGCGGATTTTTTTTTATAATGTCGGTAGGCGGCAGCACTCTCATATTGATAGGTTGGTAGTAATGCTCTATTTTGTAGACCCTACGTGCATTTCGCATACCAGACAGTGGAGGTGACGCAAGAGGAGCAGTACAGCGCAATCAAATTCTGATTTCGTTTAAACCATACAGCCACCGAAACTTATGAAAAGCTGAAGTAAGCGTACAGTGAAGATGCATTATCTCGTGCAACACTGTTTAGGTGGTTCAAGGACTTCAAATAAGACCAACTTGTCCGTGTTAAGCAAGGTGGGCCTGGTGTTTCGACTTCTGCTGTGACTGAAGTCAACATCAACACAGTTGCTGTGATTGTCCGAGAGGATCGGCGTATAACATTACGTAACTTCAGTGAAGTGTTGAGAATTTCATATGGCAGTGTGTTTACAATTATGCACAACCATCTCCATATGACCCGAGTTTGTGCTCTTTGGGTGCCACGTCTGTTGACTCCCGAACAAAAGGCTGTGCGAATGGAGACAAGCCGTGAGGTGCTGCGTCTCGTTGCTGATGGAGGGGATGCATTCTTTAAATCGATTATCACCGGTGATGAGTAATGGCTGCATCATTATCATCCTGAAGGAAAAAAGCCAGCACAGTGTGGAAATCGCCAGATTATCCAACACCAAAAAAGGCAAAAGTTGTTCCATCTGCAGGGAAAATGATGATGATCACATTTTTGACTTAATGGAATGATTTACCAGCATGCAGTTCCCCCTCATACTACTGTTACAGCAGTGTACTACAAGTCAGTATTGGCTACACGGAGGAAACACATTGCAAAGAAATGACCAGAGCTTTCTCGGACTGGGTGGCGACTTCATCATGACAATGCACGGCCTCACGTCGCAAATTAAGTCATGCAGTTTCTGGATCAATTCAACATTACCTGTGTACCACATCCACCTTATAGCCCCGATCTTGCGCCCTGTGACTTTTTTATTTGTATCACTAAAGGCAAAGCTTAGGGGTATTCGATTTGAAAACTCTGAAGTAGTGCTCAAGAAAAGCGAGGCAATTCTCAATGACCTGACAAAGAATGGTCTGCAGCACGTGTTCAAGGACTGCCAGAGACGCTATAAAAAGTGCATTGAAGTAGGAGAGGACTACTTTGAAAAAGATCATGTAAACATTGAATTGTAGTAATAAACATCTATGTCTTTGTAGATCAGCCCTCGTATATATAAATATTCTTGAAATGCAACATTAACAAAAACACCAGTAAACTTAAGTTAACAAAGTAATCATATACATTTTTAACACTTGTGGCACCATAGATAAAAGTAGGGACACTTTTTATTTTATTTCGGGCGCCTTTTAAACCATTCCTCGATTGCATGCCTGTCCAATGGTTACGCATCCCTTTCCAATTTTGCACAAAAGACAAGTGAGTGGCTTGTCCAGTTGTGGGTTCATTTTACAGGTAGGTTTGTTTTAGTCCAGAGGTTTTTCATTTATGATTCCCTCACCAAATGTCTTTATACCTGCATTGGGGTACCTGGAACTAGATTACACGTATATATGAATCCAAAAGTTCCTTAAAATTACCTTTATTTAAAGAGTTCTCGCTTTCATTATACCCATGAAATGCCATTTCTTGTCTACTTAAAAATAAAGCAGCCCTAATGGGTTACACTGTCCGACAAGTATCACTTTTCTCTTATGAAAATTTGTGTTTCCAAATGATTTTCATGTGTGAAATTCAAATCTATAATCAGAAATTCGCCACTAGGCATAGTATTTTAGTTGTGCGAAGATATATGTCTAATGTAACTGATAATTTAAAGGTGTGGTAAAATTGGTGACATTTGCTTTGCAGCAGTTGGCAACAATTAATTTTTTTGTTAATTTACATGTTTAGCCATTTCCCTTCCTGTTGCCAGTAGAATTATCTCAATATGCAAGTCATTTGTTTAGAATTGAGTTTTAAACTGGCATTTTAACTAGTGGAAACGTTTTTATAGAGTAATATTGGTATATATTTTAAATATATTACATATCTAACTGTAGTATACGAAATGTAAAACTGTCCATATTTCTCTTTTAAAAGAATCTCTTTAACCATAGAAGTGGATAATACAGATTGTAACACGAAGAGGGTGTGAAATTGTGAGGTTATCCTGACTTTCTTGGTAGATGACATAAGTAGCTTATATATTAAATTTAGTATTATTGCATTGTTTCCTGATAGAAGCAGTTTTAAATATATATTTCTTTTCTAGAAAATGCCTCATCGTAGAAGCTATAGCAGCTTCTGCTATATCTGCGGAGAGTACACATTTCCTAATCCTTGTTTCACGTAAGCTTGCCCAGTATCTCTTACCGGTCACGTGACCTAATCACATCTCATTGGCTGCCATTGTGGTAAAGACAGTCGTGCAGTAAAAATTAGTTCGTTATTTAACATGGTGATATATCTTTATATGTTGGAAGAGAATTGTCAAATTTATATTTTCGTAACTGTTTTAATTAAATATATCGCACAACAGAGATGATTTATCTGAAATGCATGTTAATTCTTAAATGAAGTAAAGAGAAGGTTCCTTTGCTCTCAAGCACAAGACAGGATAGCACGTGCTTCAGCGGTAGTGGTGACATATTTGTTTATATGACTTTTATCACTGACCTTGTTTTGAACTGGATTAGTCATATATCGCCATTCGAAGGTTGTTGTGCCTAGTGCGAAAGCTAAGTTATTTTATTGATCGTTGATTGCGCGTGTACTTATATGAATAATGGCAGAGTCTACCGCCAGTTTTTCGCTGAAGTATCGCAAGGGTAAATCTTTACAAACAGGCGAAAAAAGAATTGTGTTGCATGTGTTTAATGCACTCATAGAGAAGAATCCGTCTTTTTCAGTGAGAGAAGTCAAACAGCTGTGCTCTGAAGTTACAGCTGTGAGTGTTAGATCCGTAGAAACATCGAGAAAACAGGAAAACTTACCACTCCAGGCAAAAGCAGGAATAAACAAAAACGCGTGCTCGGAGAAAATACGTGAAAAGTGCTGTGCGTAGTCATGTGTAGGTATAGTTTTTCTTTAGAAACGAACTCCCTAAAATAAATAACATTTCGTTTGCTGTAAATGAGGATGCAGATTCACCAAATTTCAGCAGATTGCTTATATAGCTGGGGTTTGTGAATGAAAAAAAAGAGGCAAGAAAACTGTGCTAAAAAACAGAGGCGATGTTGCTGTGTGGCGAAGATGTTATTTAAGGACAGTCAGACTGTACCGAGATACAAGTTGCAAAATATACTACCTTGACGAGACTTGGGAGAATGAAGAACACACGAAAAGTAAGGTATGGCGTGGCACGACTTTTAAGACTGAAAGACAAGCATTTTTGAAAGCTATGTGTGCTGGTTTAAAATATCCAGTGGAAAAGGCTGAAGGCCTTTCATTATAAACTTGTTTCAGTTACATTGCTCAGTCATTCAGTTTCAACTTGCTCAGTTTCATTATAAACTTGTATTTTTGCATGCCTTCATATCCTTATTTGTATGATTTTATTTTTATCTTCCCGACAATTATTATGACGTTTCCTGCAGGTTTAAATGTGACGGAAAGGCACCGCCTATGGCCTATGGCACGAAAGCACTAGCCAATTAGGGCGAGGGGGAAGGTAGTTTAACGCAGAGTGATACATGTCAGCGGGGCAAGGTTATATGAAACAGAGTATAGGCACAGGGAGAAGATTTCGCCCATTGTGAAGAAAATCCCGTAAACATTATTTTTAAATACAACTTAGTGATCAAGAGAAAGACTGAGCACCCCACATTTGTTGTGTCACGTGCTATGTTACATTGATAAACTGGTGGAAAGGTAAAGGTACGAAGGAAATGAATCAGATACCGACAATGTAGAAAGTATGAGTGAAGAAATGGCATCTCCTGAAAAAAATGATCCATCATATCAGTCCACGAGCGAGCCCTTCGACTTCACGTTTCATAACACAAGCATATTTAAACGATCTAGTTCGTGATTTAAGCCTAAGCAAACAAAAAGCAGAACTATTGGCGTTGAGGTTGCAAGAATGTAATATATTAGAATCAGGTACAAAAGTAACTGAGTTTAGACATATAGAACAAATCTTTCTTCCTTATTTTACAGCTGAAGGCATGATGATATACTGCGGTGATGTTCCTGGTCTCATTAATGCTTTGAAATTTAAATATGAGTCACGGAACTGGAGACTTTTTTATAGATGGCTCCAAATACAGTCTGAAGGGAGTTCTTCTTCACAATGGAAATACATTGCCTTCTGTTCCAGTTGTGTGTGCCACTCTGTCTAAAGAGTCCTTTGGCGTTTTGAAAAAAATATGCTGCAATTAATCAAGTATGAAGACTGTAAGTAGAAAATATGAATAATTGCTATGATATTGGGAATGCAACAAGGCTACATGAAATATGGATATTTTCTATGTGTGTGGGTCAGTCGAGACAGAAATTCCCACTCTAAAAGCAAACTTTGGCCTCAAAGGAACTGGAAAGTGGGAGGAAAATGTTTACAGAATTAGAAATTCGTAGCCAGTGAAGATGTTCTTCTACCATCTCTTCACATCAAGCTAGGCCTTATTAAACAGTTTGTAAAGGCCATGAATCAATCTGGACAAGGGTTTATGTACCTTTCAAAAAATTTCCCACGACTTTCTTCAGCAAAAATAAAGGAAGGGGTATTTGTCGGCCTCCAAATTAGAGAACTTCAAAAAGACTCACACTTTGAAGAATGCCTTTCACCCAAAGAAAAAAAAAATGCATGAGTATTTTTTAAGAAGGTAACCGAAAACTATCTGGAAAGAAAAGAGCTGACAACTATGAACAATTGGTTCAAGAAGTGATAAATGCATTTAGGGATTTAGGATGTAACATGTCATTAAAAGTGCATTTCCTAGATTCACATCTAAACTATTTTCCTGAGAGCTGCAGCGATGTTTCCAAAGAGCATGGTGAAATGTTCCAGCAAGACATAATGTTCTTGAAAAAGCCTTGCGAAGGGAAGTAGATGCCCGCAATGCTCGCAGACTACTGCTGGAATATTATTCGAGAGTGCACCATTGTTCACAGGAGAAAAAAATAAAGCTTAAATACATCGTTTTTTTATTCATAGCATAGACGTGCAAGTAGAACATTCCAGGCGACCGCAAAGTGGGATTTGTGGTGGACAACACGGCGCTGGGGCAGGTTTTCTCCGGGATCTCCGGTTTCCCCCGCCATCTCATTCCACCGGTGCTCCATGTTCATCTCATGTATCATCAGTGTCATCGCCTGCGGTGCCGTATGTAGTAAAAGCGGGCGTTAAACGCAACACATTTCAAGTAGAACATTGCCTATAGCTTGAAAACTATGACTGGCACGGAAAACTAATTAAAGATTTGAATTCAGGAACTGTGTTTCCATAAGAACCATTTGCGAAACCCCCGAAAAAACAATTTCATTTTTTTTCCTTGTGGAACAGTGATATTGCATGGAAAGCTTAACGTTCTCATTGTATTTTACAATATATAGACGTGAGCTTTCCCGAAGGGCATCTGCAATTTTGTTAGTGTTTTTTTTTCCAGCTCCTTCAATGCGACACCATTCCTTAAATGTTCCAAAGATGCTTCATGCTTTCGGAATGCCCGGGTAATATTGTTCAAATCTGCCACGCCATGTTGTTCCACATGTCCTTTGTAACGCAGATAAGCAAACAGGGCCAGCAGTATAGTTTCTGATAGTAGCTACTTCCACACAGCCATTTATGTTATTTTCATGAAACGGGATATTGTGATTTTGTAATCAAGAAAGTATATCTCTTCATCAAGAGTTTGAAGTTTTAGTGTTATGGTAGGAAGCATTTTCTATAACTAGCACCGAGTTATGTGGCAAATTTGGATTTTACACTGCGCATAGCTATTTAACATAATTTGCTGTATTCATTTCTTCATAAAAGTCTCCAGTTTTCTATTATGATTTATAACTCTTACTTGCGCTTCTTTAATCACTCTGAAATTCTCAGGAAAGTAGCGATCCTTATGCACTGTCTCTTCCTTACGGTATTCATATACATTAGCAATCACTTCAGAAGTTTGATATGAAGAGTTTCCTTTTAACTTAGAAATTACAGGAGATATTATCACAACACTCATATATACGTATGACAGCATCACACTGTACTCAGGGGACAGACGATTCACACGGCATATTGCATCATGTAACAAGAGCGATAAGTTCGCTGAATAGAGGAGTTGGACGGAGACAGAAGAGAAGGAAGGTTATGCCAACACATTTCTTTTCAAATAAACAAAAAAGTAGGAAGCAAATCCTGTATTGTGTTGCAACACGAATAGGTACGGAATACATGGCTTCAGTGAATCGAATCTGTAGCCATGGTAACCAGTAATGCATTCCTCCCCTCCAATCACTCCTCTGCCGCCGCATGTGTTACAGTCACCTTGGCCATTTAATAACGAAGCACTAGTGGGGAAGTAAGATAGCTGCATTACCGACGCGTGGGCGCCAAGAGAGCGGTTACATTACAAAAAATAATTTAGAGAACGTTCATAAATGAAAATTAAATGCTAGAATATAAAATATTGTATAACCATGTAAGTTTTTTTTTTTTTTTTTTTTTTTTTTTTTTTTCTTTTTTTAGACAGGCCCCTCCCCGCCTGCCCGGTGGCGATCAACCGTCATTCTCCGGCAAGCATTCTACATCGCCTCCCGCATGCTGTTAATACTAACATGCAGGGGTGCGGAGTTACGTGAGAGATTAGTGGAGTTAGTTAGCAGATCCCGCAATAAGCACTCTGGGGAGTGTCGTCTATGATATGCCCAGCATGAGTCATGCTGGGCGGCGTGGTGTAAGAGGCCAGTGTGGCAAACATGGCTAGGTGCCCTGAGTGTCAGACTGGGGAGTCGCGTAGTGTAGTGTATGTTATTTGGGCATGCGTGAAGTGTCTATTGCGGTGCATGCGTCTATGCTTAGTGGAGGGTTAGTGTTAGATTATGATCATGCGTGTTATTCCTGGTATGTTAGTAGTACTGAGGTGGTGTTAGTACACGGGATTAATAGTACAAGGCATGCATATAATATTAGTTGTGGTTTGGAATGCTGAGGGAATTCTGTAGGCAGATGTGATGGTAGTCTTGAGGGCTGTGTTGAGTTCTAGACAGGGATGAGCTGATTTAGAAAGTCTTGTACGTCTTGTTCGCTAACGTCATTGTCCGAGTATCGGTGAAAGAGGTATAGGGGTCCTTTATGTTTATTGGTGAGTGGGTCATAGCTACCAATGCTTTGGATGAGTGGGTTTGGATTTAGTTCTGCATTATTGTAGAGGTCAAAGGCGAGCTTGCGGATAAATTCGTTAATGGTATGCATTCTTAGTTCCTTATGTAGAGGTGCTGCTGGGGTTGTACGCGGGAGTTTGCATATCAGCCGAAGGATTTTATTCTGGAAAGTTTGTAGTCGTTTGATGTGCGTTTTGGCTGCATATCCCCAGACTGGGGCGGCGTAGGTGATTAGTGGTCTGAGGAGGGTTTTGTAGAGGACCAAGGCAGTTTCGATGGGGAGAAGGCTGGAGTGGTTTAATAGCGGATAGAGTTCCCTGAGTCGGCCGCATGCTTTGCCTCTGATTTTATTGATATGTGTGCGCCATGTGAGGCCTCTATCCATGGTGACACCTAGGTATTTTACTGTGGGCGACCAGGTTATATGAGTGCCGAAGAGTTGTAGGGGAGGGAGGTTTTGGGTTCGATGGGTTGTGCGTTTGGTGAAGAGAATCGCTTGACATTTATTGGGATTTGGTTTTATTCGCCAGTCAGTGAGCCAAGATTCTAGTTGCGTAATGTAGTTTTGAAGACGGCGGTGAATTAGACGTGGTTGCCAGGATTGGGCCATGATGGCTGTGTCATCAGCATAGACGAATGTTTTAACCGAGTTAGGCATGGGAATATCGTTAATATATATGTTGAAAAGGAGTGGTCCCAGGATGCTACCCTGGGGAACGCCGGCGCGGATTTGTCTTAGGCTTGAAAGGGAGCCGTTTACCATCGATCTGAAGGATCGTCCTGAGAGATAGTTGGAAGTGAGCTTAACTGCTGAGTCTGGGAAGTTATAAGAGATCATTTTGCGTAGGAGTCCTTTGTGCCAAACTTTGTCAAAGGCCCGTTCGAAATCGAGGAGTAGTGCGCCAGTTGATTTATTGATGTTATAGCCATGGGTGATGTGTTCTGTGGCTCTAAGTATTTGAAGTGTTGAGGAGTGGTGTGTTCGGAAGCCGAATTGTTCGTTGCAAAGGAGCGAAGTGCTTTTAATGTGCGCGTTTAGTCGCTTGAGTATCACTTTCTCAAGGAGTTTGTTTAGTGAGCTGAGGAGACTAATTGGTCTATAGTTCATCGGGTCGTGAGGAGGTTTGTGTTGTTTAGGGAAGTGTAGTACATGAGCAGTTTTCCAGGCTGTGGGGAAAATGCCATGCTCAAGAGAGTAATTAAAAATGGTGGCAAGGAATTTAAGTGACTTTAGTGGCAAGTTTTTGACGGCTATATTGGGTATCTGGTCAGGGCCTGGTGCCTTGCGGTTGGGAAGGTGGCGGATTAGCCAAGCAATCTCGGAGTGGGAAGTCTTTCGCATTTTGTTATGGGTAGGTCGGTTGTGAACATCACGTGTTATTTGATGTGTTTCAGTTATAAAGATGTCGGATGATGGTTGGTCGTTTGGGGATAGAGTTAACTCAAGGGCGTCGGCGAGTGTCTCTGCTTTCGCTTGGTCGGTTTCGGCTATGGTGTTGTTTGTTCGCAGTGGTGGTATTTCTATAGGTTTTTTGGTCAGGTAACGGGTTATCCGCCAGATGTCGCCTCTGTTGGTGTCTAGGTCGGCGAGTTTGGTGTTCCATTGGTCATTGGTAATTTGGGTGATCTGTTGTCGTAATTGGGCATTGAGTTCCAGGAGTCGTCTCTGGTGAGCTGGGTGTCTGGTTTGCTGCCATTGTCGTCTGATTCGGTTGCGTTCGGCTGTGAGATCTTTAATGTCGGGTGGTTGGTGCCTGGGTCCTGGGTTGGGTGCAATGAAGGGTGTAGAGCATGAGATGGCTTGTGAAATGGTGCTTTGAATGTGCTCTACGGCGTTGTTGAGGTCATCTATGGAGTGAAGGGTCGTCTCAGTAAGGTGTTGGTCAATGAAGTCCCTATAGTTATCCCAGTTGGTTTTGTTGAAGTTATATCGGGGAGGGGGCTGCACATGGGATGTAGAGGCGTCGATAGTGGCTAGGACCGGGAGGTGATCGGATGATAGTTCGTTAATGACGGTGAGCTGAATAGGGTGTGTAATGTTTTGTGAGATGGCTATATCTAGGATGTCAGGTGTGTGCCGGTGTTGCCAGGGGATGTGCGTGGGTTGAGTGGGTGCATGAATGATGTAATTAGATTGTAGTTCGTGGGTGGCAAGTATTTGTCCCGGAGCGTTTGAATGAAGACAGTTCCAATTTCCATGTTTGGAGTTGAGGTCACCTATAATGAATACCCGATGGGATATGTTTAGGAGTGTGTCTAGATCATCCGTGGAGATGTCTACAGGGGGATTGTAGGCTGAGATGATGGTGGTATCCGCATTGGCGACTTTGATGGTTATTGCTACGGCTTCGAGTCTCCGTAGCGGTGGAATGTGGGTTTGGTGATGGGCTAGGTGATTCCTGATCAGAAGAGCCACGCCCCCTCCCCTGCGGTTTCTGTCAGCGCGGTATACCTTATAGCCCGGGATGTGGAGTCTGTCTTGGGTGTCTAGATGCGTTTCTGTAAGGGCAACTATGGGATAGGAGTTATTGTGAAGGAAGTGTCTGAGTTCAGTTTTTCGTTGACGGATTCCATTAGCATTCCAAGTGAGAATCATAGTCCGTTGTTCAGCCATGGTTGTCTTGGAAGAGGGTGAAGAAACATTCAAAGAATTCAAAGTTTGTGGCAATGACACCAATGATATCGCGGGAGCGGTCACTGAGGATTTGACCTATTATTTCAGCGTCATTCCTGAGGTCATCTAACGTCATTTGCTGGCTTTGGAGTTTGCGTGTTAGAGTTTCTCTGAGCTGCTGGGCGTTCAACGCACGTCTTGAGATTTGTCGTGACGAGTGTTGAGGCTGGGAAGGGATTCTTCTACTGGGGCCCTGTGCAGAGGCAGACTGTGGTTGTTGGTGGTGTTGAGGTTGGATCAATGTCCGATTGGGAGGGTTGTTGGGTATTCTGCGCCCACGAGGGCCAACTAGGTGCCACTCGTTTGTGGGTGTATTCCAGTTGGCGTGTACAGGGTGAAAGTTTGAGGTCGGTGGCACTGGGGCAGATTGCCCCCAGGGGTGCGCCGACCGTGGATTTTGTGTAGATGGGTGCTGTCGACCGTGTTCGGCATGGAGGTGCCCGCGTCCTTGGCGCAATGCCAAGGCCCTCTGGTATTCAGTGCACCCACGATAGCGGGAGCCATGTCCTTTCTGACGGCACAAAGCGCAGCAGCGGTCGTCGCCCGTTACTGCGCAGGTCCGAAAGGAATGTGGACCCGCGCACTTGGAGCAAACTTCGCCCGATGCCCGACAGTCTTGTTCATGGTGCGTGAGCATCTGGCATCGATTGCACTGTTTGGGAATGTTGGGGCGCTTATAATCCTCCATCCTAACCGGGTAATATGAAAGGTGTCTGAACCTAAGCAAGGAGTCATATTCCTCATGTGTTTTCACTTCAATCATGTACATGGGTAAGGGTGTTCTTGCCCTGTTCCATCTATGGAGTTGTACTACCCGGAGCGGGTGTATCCCCTGGGACAGGAGTTCTTCTCTCAGGGTAGCCTCAATGTGATTTGAGCTAATGCCTTTGGCTACTACCCTGAAGGATCTGAGGGAGCGAGAGGGGACTATGTGAAAGTCAATGTTGTTCTCTTGGAGGAAGTGGACCATTTGGTTGTAGAGATAATCGCTTGTTACTAATACTTGGATGTCGTGCGAGAAGCGGGCTTTTACAAGTTTGATGTCCTTAGAGGGGAACTTTGGCAGCACTTGGTTTAGTTTAGTGCCGTGGTCTTTGTGCACGTAAATGGGAGAGCAGTATTCTTGGGGCATGGGTTGAGTTGCAGCATTACATGGAGGGGCTGTGGGTCCGCTGTTGTTTCCCATTGCCATGTGAGGGTCCCTTGTGTTGTGGGGAACAAGAGGTGCCTGAGCGCTAGTTGAAGCGGCCACCGCACCTAGTGGTGGGAAGTGGGAGGGGCTACTGAGAGGCGGCATGCTATTGGACGTGCTGGGCCTGATCTGCAGTGCCTCAGTGACAGCTGCTCTCTTAGCTGGAGGGTCTGAACTAATCGTGTCTTGTGTGGCCAAGGCTTCAATGCTCGCTCCTGGGGAGACGAGTTGATCCGCACCTGCGTGGGTGGTTGGCGTTGCTTGACATGCGTCTGGGAAAGTAGTAGTGGAAGTCATTGATGCTTGTGGCGCAGGCTCTTGTGCAGCTCTAGCAGGCCTGTCAGAAGTGCTGTGAAGGCCCGTTGCATTATTGCCGGGTGAGACCTCTCTGTCTGCCCGGGCTTCATCGGCCGGCCCGAGGGGTGAACTCGGGTTAGAGCTGGGAAGTGGCGAGAGAACACAGGGAGGTGTGGGTGGTGATTCAATTATGTCTGGGTCTTGTTCAACGTTGGTCAGGTCTAGGGTCACAGCGACCACTGGTTGTCCCCGAACTGTAAGGTCACAGGGGGATTGAACATTAGTCTCGGAATGGGCGATTTGAAGCCTTTGCCGTGTTTTTACCATGGTGACCACTTTTTATTATTATATATATATTTTTTTATTATTATTTTTAATTATTATTGTTGTTGAAATCGGGCTGATGAGGGGGGTTGCAACCACCTGTCTTCACAAAGACCAGGTGGTGCCTAAAGCTGCTGCAGACCTTTAGAAAGGCAGATGGCAGGTGGTGGCTTGCCGCTCTTTAGGAAAATGAGGGGATTGATATTTGCTTAAATAATTAGGAAGAGAAGAGTGCAAAACAACCTAGTACTAAGGGCCTATTGGGTGGGGGCTTAAGCCTAGATAGAAGAGGTGAAAGAGAGTGATAGGAAAGAGGTAGCTTAGCAAGCGCCAGAAAGAATAGCACGGGAGGCAGAGCACCAGAACCCGAAGGCGCCGTGGTTCCAGCAGTTAAGCTGTTGGCTTAGGTGGTGCCACCCTACTTGTTCAGCTACAATTAAACCTAGTATATACTCACTGCACCGCCGCGGGGGCCAGGTTACCGGAGGGATCCCAAGCAGGTACGCAGCTGCCGCGGGGCACGCAAGCAGAGTGGCCGGCACGGAGGGCTGGCAGGCTGGTGGCTGGCTGGCACGGACGAGAGCAGCGTGTTGATCCGAATCGCCATGTAAGTTATTTAAAAACAAATAGGTGACTCGGCGATTCAAACGCAAGGGAGAACCGTCCCTGCCTCCTTCATGTAACACTATCTATAAATTCTGTAAAACTATATTTGTATACCCTTTGAATTGTCCATTATATACTAGATATTTAAATCATCAGATTTTTCAACACATAATCTGTATTTCACTATGGTTGGGCTTTCTGGTTGTAGTCTCAATCGACTCCTTGCGAAGGAAAATCGATTTTAGGGATTGGTTGTGGTAGCCTTTTTTTTTTTTTCAGGTTTAGGAGTTTTATAAGCGTTCGGAAACAATCATCGTCCTCTTCTTGCAGTGCAGTGTCGCAATTTAATCAGTCATATTGATGGTTATATTTACCATTATCATTAATTATTATCATTACTATTACTATCACTATCACTATTATTACTATTACTGTTATTATTGTTATTATTATACAAGGAATTAAATAATTTCAAATTATGGTCATAGAAGATTATTAAATTTTACAGAGAGATGTTAGAAAGGTACCAATTATGGATATCTATGGATGAAACTCAAAATTTCTAAAGAAAATAGACTCTGATTTTAAATGTGAAGTCCAATAATTTAAAAATATACAATCCGTCTATGGTCTAAATATTAAAACTAATAAAAATTTCTTACAGCATGCTCTACTGCCAATAAAACATATAATAGGCTTTTAGGTAATAAATACGTCCTGAATCATGGATCCTGATAGCCAGAGAAAAATGCTGTATGCTAATCAAGATTGTAAAGTCCAAAGGAAGATAAAAGTGCAGCCTTAACATTAAGATGGCCTGAAATTATGTAATCAACAGCAACAAACATTTAGTTTTTTAATTAATTCTATACAACAGGGTCACCGAATATGCTCATCCAACATAACTCCTAAGGATTTATCGTGCTAGAGACAATGGGAAGTTTGACCAAATATATTAATACTTAGTTTTCAAGATTCCTTTATTGATGCATATGCAAATGAACAAAGCCAGTTCTTTTTCAACATTCAGATAAAGGATATTATCACTAACCCTTACAGGATTAACTCCTTAACCCTTTAATGTTGTGCGTGTTCATATGAATATGGTTCACCCTTCTATTTAGCTGTCCTCCACTGCCATGTGATTTTTGTAAAGTATCATTGTTGGTTTAGATCTGCTATAATATGGTGTGGTAACCCTCTCTCCTCATATTGTTGACTTCTGTAAACAGACATTATTGTTGCATAGCTTTTATTTATTGCTAGTGTTGTAACAGCTGCAAGATGTCAGGTGTGCTTCAAGTTTCCTAATTTGTTTACAATTGTGTTCCGATGTAATACACATGTTTAAAGATCTTTAACATGATTAATGTTTCTGTTATTATGAAAGAAGACAACACGCTACTGCATAATATACTGTGCCTGTGCCTATACTCTTCTAAAGTAAAGCATGATCATATGAATATGCCAGGCATATGTATATGTAGTATACCATCTAGTATGCTTTCCCGGTTGTGTTATCTTGGTTGACTTATATGTAGTATTGCCATAACATAACTTATTATTTAGCAAACTTAATAAATAGTATACAGAAAATAACTTTCTGTACGTCTCTAACAGGAATATAACTCTCCAGGAAGCTTTGGATATTTTAGAATTAGATGAACCAATAGGAGATGTTGACAGCATTTTTATCGAGCCGCCAGATGCAAATGTCTACTCTGACAAAGATTCAGGTGAAGAGGATGGTCGTGGTGCAATTGATAATCTTATAGGGTGCTAGCTTTCTAGCCAAGCAGAAATCGTTCGCACCGTGATGAGCGTTTAGGTGGTGCAATTGATGATATGGCCTCAGAAAATGTTGTAGTTTCTCCATCTCTGAAGAAGAAGAAGAAACATCAGTTGGTATTTTTCCAGAAGCTGATTATTCATTGCTATCCAACAAAACACCTGTCAAATGTTTCAAACTTATGTTTGGCAATGAAGTAATTCAATTTGTGATGGAAGAATCCAGGAAATATGCCATATTCAGTAATTATGAGGATCCTATAATAACAAAAGAGGGGTTAAAAATTTTCCTTTCCATACTTATTTTATCTGGCTACAGATAAGATTAAGTCCCTATTTATCCCTATAGATAGATATATGATAATAAAGTCCCTAGTAAAAGGTCATATTGGGAATCCTCAGAAGATTTCCGTAATATTCTTGTTGCAGATGCCATTAGAAGAGGTAGCTTTCTAGAAATCTGTTGCTCCATTCATTGTGCAGACAATACTCAACCTAATATGAAAGACAAGATATGGAAACTGCGACCACTAATGAATATGCTGAAGAAGATATTCATCACCCACTTCAGATCAGAGCAAAGATCGATTTTGATGAGTACATGGTGGAATATTTTGGAAGACACAATCACAAACAATTTATTTGTGGAACTCCTATTCGTCTAAACTTATTTGATAAAGTCTGGTGTCTATACATTACCTCTGGTTATCTGTAAATTTTGATGTTTATCAAGGAAAAAATCTTCATATTAATGCAGAATATGAGCAAAGTTTTGGAAAATTGTTGCATCCATGGTAGAGATGCCAAATGAGCTACTAGCTCATATTTTTCACTTACTATTCTGTTTATATTTTGACAACCTTTTTACGGGATGTAGCTACTGACTCATTTGTAGGATTGTGGATATAGTGCTACAGAGACGATTGGAGAAAATAGAATTCCAAAAGACTGTCCCATCGTCCCTTCAAAGGAAATTCAGAAACACGTACAAGGTACATATGACATGGCAAAAATCTCTGATGGTATAGGTATTATATGTTGGAAAGACAACACTGTAGTTACTATAGCTTCCACATACACGGAGTCCAGCCAACTGCAAGTGTATCCAGATATTCTCAGGCAGAAAAACGAAAATTGTGATTCAATCGATCTGCTGTATTTGAGGCATACAATTCAGGTATGGGCGGAACTGACAGAATGGACCTATACATCTCATACTACAGAACTGGAATCCGTGAAAAGAAATGGTGGTGGTCCCTGTTCACATGGTTGATGGATATTTCGGTCCACAATTCCTGGTTGCTTCTCAAGAAGTCTGGAAATAGTATATCTCATCTCAGCGTTCCTGTTATACTGCGCAGACACACCTGGAAAAATACAAAACTGCACCATCAGGAAGAGGCTGTCCCACCAGATTCAGCATTCACCATATCAGTGTTGAATGTGATTCATTTTGATGGGATGAATCACCTTGTTGCTCCCTGCAATCGATGGAGCTGTGCTGGAAAAGAATGTACCACCACTGTGCGCACAGAGTGTGCAAAATGCAATGTTGGACTCTGCATCCCATGTTTTGTGAAGTTTCACACCCTATAAAATACTCAACTCTTTGCACTTGGAACATAATTTTATTTCTGTATAATTATATAGAATATGATATGCATTTAATACATAATTCACACTGCACTATATAGTAGATGGCCTTGTAATTCAGGCATTAGTACGGATGAGTGTACAATAAAGCGGTAATGCTTACACAAGTGCCTAGCGTGACCATATGGACACAGCTCCTTGTGACAAAATAGTTTGCTGTAATGAGTCATTATTTTGCATTTGAGTCCCTTAGAGCTGTAAAAATCACTGATAAAAAAATTAAACTGAATAAAGAAAAAAAATTTGACATTAAAAGGTTAAACCAAATCTGGATCTTCTTGCAATGCTAGTTGATTCTGATATCTTCCTACTATAGCTATGGCCCAATGTTAGCAGAGGGTTGGTGCCAGGCAGTTGGAGAGATAAAACACAGATAACTAGTGCCCTTTTGAAACTCTAACCAGCTATACACACAGTATGCTTGCAAGAGTTTGTTACTGGTGTGATAAAAAGTGCTGTTCTCCGAGCGAGTTTGTGATGACTAATGTGACGTGCAGTGAGTGCTACTACTGCAGAAGAGATTAGTAAAGCCTTATGTTTGACTCACCACTGAGTGAACCACGTGGAAGACATGGCTACATTATGCATATATCATTACAGTGCTAGGTCATGAAGAAAATGATATTTTAGTGAAGATTGTGTGAAGTGACAGTAGCAAACTGACAGTGAGAAGTTAGAGAAGTGATAGCTTAAAACAGAACAAACTTAAAATATCTGTTTAATAGCTTGATGAGCTATACCCAAAGGTGATAATGACCAAATGTTACTACATTTAATCATAATTACACAAAACTACTGCTTGAAAATAAAACTCAAAAAAAAAAAAAAAAAAAAAAAGAGAAATGTGGCAATATGAATTTGTGTTGGAAGTCATCATAATCTGTCACATTAACAATAAAGTGCCAGAATTACTCTCTGATATTAATATATTCAATGAAAATGAATACAAATTGTGTAACATGAGTATGAAACCCCTGCTAATCTATCCCAGTTGTATTATCTTTGTCATTATTTACACAAAGTGTATATGTGCATCTGGAAGAACAGTGCTTTCCAATGGTGAAAGAATTTTTAAAATTGAGTGGTTTGCGAATTCCCTCCCTCACATACACACACAAACACGTGCCCGCACACATGTGCATGCATACATACACATACATCCCTCTAATATTAGCATAGATATAGATTTTCATCCTATTATTTATATCAAAAAGGTTTCCTAGATGCAGAATTACAACTTGTGTTTGTACATACATTCCATTAGCAACTTATGTCCAATACTTTATATTCTGTTTACTGCTGCTCTAGGAAAAGGAGTTGACTGTGAAATAATCAATCTGAGGAGTCTCAGACCATTGGACTATGACACAATCTTCACATCAGTTCAGAAGACAAACCACATCATAACAATAGAAATGAGCTGGCCTCAGTGTTGCATTGGAAGTACGTTGGTATTTTATATTAGTGTATCACTTCACCAAAAGTTAAATGCAGTTTAATCAACCTGTGCAGAAATAGCTATTAGCTCTCCTGTTTATTTTCATTATAGCAGAAACTGGTACACCTAACTAGAAATATCCAATTCCACATGGAACATATAGAAATGTGCCATCATAAATGAACCTTTGGTGTTTGATATTATGTACACCTTTGAATTACTATAAACATAGGATGTTGCAGAATTTGACTGAACAACTTCAAGGGGTTATAGAGGGATGTTGGCGAAACAATTTGAGATAGGAAACTTATGGTGTCAGAGTGCATGATTTTGTGCAATAAGCCAAATTTGGGCCAGTACACCACCAATGCCACCTCAACGTATATGTAGGCATTTACCACACTGCCAGTAAGCGTAATATGTGATTCAGTAGTAACGTAGTGAATTGTTAGGCCAACAACAACAGGTTCCAAGTTCAAGTCTTACAGAATATTTCTCTTCTTATTTTTTTAATTTATTCTTGTTCTTCAAATTGTTGATTGTGAAGGATGTGGAACACTATACTCTCCATTTGTTATTACCGCTGCTGTTAAATGTAATCAAGAAAATCAAAGGAATCAATTGAATTTTGAATAAGAATGTACAACATAAGATAAGGTTATGTTTTAAACCTAGACATGATATATAATTAAAATCCTTTACTGGAGGTGACTACAAAAATGGCATTATCATGACCTGGAACTGATATAGTATAGTGTTTATGAATTGAAAGAATGTGCTGTTGACTCTGGAAAAGAAATAAGCATGGAAGGTAAATAATAGTTATATTTGTGCTTAAGCATTATTTATTTACTTCCAGGAATTGTAAACAGAAAGCACTCACATTTATAAACTTGGATTTTCTGAAATATTTTCCTTTTGAGAAGCAGCAATGAAAAGGAAATAGCACTATACATTTGGACTAAGTGAAATACACCTATAAAAGTGCCTACTGTCAGTTGCCCAAATAGCTCAGTGGGTAACATTGTTGGTTGTAGAGAAGCAGTGCTGTGTTTGATTCCCGCTGCAATGTAACTTTTCTTTTTATTTTTGTGTCTAAAATGAAAGGTATGTGCATACGCAAATAGTAATGGTAATTTTAATATCTGAATATTCCAGAAGAAAACAAAATGTTTAGCTTTAGTATAATATGGTCCTCACTATACATGGTTTTATCATGCAATGTTTAAACCAGTATTCCGAAATTTATGCATTATTCTTATTCATACAATGTAGTTGGGATTTTTAGGTAGCTGCTCCTTTCTGAAAATCACTGCAGTGATATTCAGTGCTATTTAATTAAAAGTAGAAATTATTTAATGATAGAAAAGTTGTATAAAAGAAGCAGCAATAAATATTCCATTTGTATGGATACAAGAAATAATCAGGGAATGATATAGCACATGCATTTTAAACAATACAGAAGCAGTAACATGATGTTGCTCTAATACAAGATTAGAGTAAGTTCATAAAAAGGAAGTCACTTCCATAGGTGTATTTTACTTGCTGTAAATGCAAGTGCTATTTCTTAATTCATTGCCACTTCTCAAAAGGAAATTATTTAAAAAAGTCCAAGTTCACAAATGGGAATGCTATTTCCATATACCTGAAAAACGTATTGTATTATGGTTCCTGGAAGTGAATAAATAAAGCTTAAGCAGGAATGTGAGTGTTATTTGCCTTGCACATTTGTTATTTATTTTTCAGAGCTAAAGGTACATTCTTTCAATTCATAAGCACAATGCTGTATCAGTCCCAGGTCATAGTAATGTCATTTTTACAGTCACCTTCAATAAAGAATTTCTATTATATATCATGTCTGGGATTAAACCATTACTTTATCTTATGTTGTACATTCGTGTTCAAAATTCAATTGAACAGTTTGATTTGCTTATCTACATTTAACAGCAGCAATAGCAAATGGAGAGTATAGTATTCCAGATTGTTCACAATCAAAAATTTGAAGAATGGAAATAAATTAAAAAAAAAAAAGAAGAAAAATATTTTGCAAGAATCAAACTTGAAGCCTATTACCATTGGCTTAACAATTCACTAAGTTGCCACTGAGCCACAGATGCACACTAATTGGCAGTATAAAAAATGCATACATATACCATTAAGATAGTAACCACTCTGTAACAACTTAAAGTGGTTTGGCCAAATTCTAAAACACTCTATATATACACAGGGCATGTAATAAATGGTACTGGTACTGTACAGTGGAAGTACTGTATTCCACCCAAAAATTTGATGCTAGGATTTCACCACAAATATCTGATCTGAGTCTGCTTAACCAGCACAAAAATAGAAAAATAGTGAACAGAACCACTACAAAATGAAAAGTCAGCTAAGCATCAAAACAATATTTAAATTCAGCAGCTTTCATAATGTGACAAGATTTTAAACCAAATTCTCTTACCTCAAACTACACTTTACATGGAACATTTTTAAAACATTTTAATATTCTCAAAGGTGGCTCTAATGATTTTGAATAAAATACAGTATATTTGAAATATTTTCATGAAAAATGAAATGTATAGTTTACATTTTTTTAGGAATAGCTCCTGAATTCCTCTTCAATCTGAATGAGTTTTGTAGAACTAGTGAACCATAAGAAATAGACATAATCCTATTGCACAAAAAATATGAATCTTTTTAAAACACAGAATTTATGTCAAAGAATGATGTAAGTTCTAGCATTTAGCTTCTTCAACTGATACTTCAAAAATACTAAGCATAATGTGTTTTTTATGTATTTTTTTAATTTGTGTATTCACCAAGAGCTTATGTATTAAATTACCTTATTCTGTGCAATTCTGAACATTTTATTATTGAATAAGGTATCTCAGAGTATGAGGAATCACTTGCCTTTACTTAATATATTGAAAACTCAAATTAAATTTTTACCTATGGATACATTTCTGTGGAATTCTGTGGAATCTAATACAAACTGTTTGAATTCTAAATTTTGTTACCATAAATATTCAGTTTAACTCTTACAGTTTCTCAGTTATAAAAAGTTATCTTAAATTCAGTAATGAAAAGGGCTTCACAAGCTATTCACAAACAATTCAAGATATATCTTTGCCATACCAATATAAAAATTAAAGAGTTGTTTGTAAGAAAATGTTTCCTTACAAAAGGTAGTTAGGGTAGAGACAATGTGAAAGCCTTCATTCAACATTGTTGAAAGGTACTAGATTTAAACATCTGGCATTTATTAATTTTTAGGTGAGTCATATTTATTACACATCTGCTTCACTTTAGTACGAAAGTGAAGCAGATGTGTAATAAATACGACTCACCTAAAAATTAATAATTATTACGCTTCACTGTGGTGTTCCAATACAGTTAAATCTCGATATATCTGGCATTTATCTTACTTTTTTACTTTTCTTTTGAGAGCTGTTGTTCCTCTCTCACTTTGGACAGAATACAATACCTCTTGAACTTACCATCCATAAGTAGTAGAAAAAGTAAAGTGTAAGAAGTAAGAAATCTGCCTTACAGATTTAATAAGAGGACTTAAAAACACACATTTTACTGACGTAGGTGACATCTGCCGAGCAATTAATGAGCATGAAACATTTTTCCACTTGGATGCACCAGTCATCTGCCTGACTGCAGTAGATTGTCCAGTTCCTTACTCCTTTCCATTAGAAGATGCTGTTGGACCTAAAGAACAGGATGTCGTGAATGCTGTTCTGAAACTCCTTGGGAAGAACAAAGTCAGCATGGCAAGCCAAGCAAAAGCATAATTAATGAAAATAGCTCATCTGAATTAAATCTCCATATTATGTACAATATAGATGAATAAATTATACAAGTTCACAGTAAGAGGGTTATACTTTCCATGCCCTATAATGGATTGCTGTACTGAAGCAATCAATTTGGCATCATGAAATTGAACCGAACTATAAAGGGGTATAGCTATCAATAGCATGTGATAGTCATGCATAACATGCATAAGATTCTATAATGTAATAGTACATGAGAACCTCATTTATCCAGCCCTCATTAATTTGGATTTCTGGTTTATCCAGTCTGACTTTTTGCCTCTTTTGCTTATTTTGCTTCTCAAATACAGCACAAATCTGAAATAAAAGAAATGTACACCTCATCAAAAGACAAAAATGAATACAGTACTCAATTTAAATTTCAAAAAGATTCTTTTTCTCTTATTCCTATTAGTGCCAAAATAAATGTTTGAGTAGATTAATAGTTCATATTCAATAGTTTATTTCCAGATTATCCAGTTTACCTCTGGTTCCACCCAGTCCATTTAAATGAGGTTCTTGTTTACAACAGTTTAACAGAAAGAACTTCTCCTCCTCCACAATTTTTTTTATTACATTTATATGACTTTCTCCTCTCTCTTCTACAAAACCTTATTCTTCTACCTAGATTTTGATAACCGAGATAAACTTTCATTACACATTTACACATTTTGTTATCAGTAAAAGGATACAGTCACAAGGTAGGTTGTAGATTCAAACCTGAGCCACACCTTATCAGTAGTTTTATTGGCATGTGAAAGAACTCCTGGAAAACGAAATCCAGTACACTGGCAACACTGATGTATCCTGACCATCGACAGCATTGTTAACAAACAAAATATATATTTATTTTAGATCACTATATGATGACTTCTTTGCATGATCATGACAACAAAAATAAATGGTATCTGTGTTGATCGGCACAGAGGTTTATGTTTCATGTAATTGACTTCCCTATAAGGGTGGTGGTAGCAACTTGTTTTTAGTGTTTGGTTGCGCCACTGTCTCTATCGGGAGGTCTTGGCTGGGTACCCTTCCCGGAGTACATCAGTTGGGTCTAGGGCTCTCTCAGCAAGTGCTGCCAAGTCTGGAGGACATTTTTAAGAACTGTTCAGTGTATATTTATAAAGACGAATGTTTCATTTTCACTAATGTTAAATGTTCTTTGTTGTGACAACTGTGAAATTATTGAATAATCAGAAAGGATTAGGGAAGTTGTCAATTAAAGTTCTGGAGCAGTCTGAGCAGAGTGGCATGGTGGAAGCATGCTGGGCCCATAACCCAGAGGTCCATGGATCGAAACCACGCTCTGTTACCAGACTGCACCAGAACTTTTATTGACAACTTATACAAAACCATTTCTGATTATTCAATAATTTCACAACTGTCACAACAGCAAACATTTAACATTAGTGAAAATTAAACATTTGCCTTCATAAATATACAGTGAACAGTTCTTAAAAATGTTCTTCAGACTTGGCAGCACTTGCCGAGAGATCTCTAGACCCAACTGATTCACTCTGGGAAGGGTACCCAGCCAAAACCTCTCAATAGGCGTAACCAAACACTAAACAAAAGACGAACAGGTCACTACCACTGCCCCTATAGGGAAGTCAGACAATTACATGAAACATAAGCCTCTGTGCCGATTGAAACACATCTTACCATTTGGAAAAGTATAAGTATTTGAAAGTTCACACCAAACAAAAAGAATATCTTTAAATAGTCAGTAATACCAAACATTTCATTTGGCAAATTATGTGCTTTAATGAAATCTACATTATTTAGGCAGTAAGATTTTATCTATCTCTTATGTGGCCGTACCTTGGCTGAGTAGTTGAACCGCTCGATTATCACTAAGGCAGCCCAGGTTTGACCTCAGGCAACCACAAAGTGAGATTTGTGGTGGAAAACACAACGTTGGACCAGGTTTTCTCCGGGATCTCTGGTTTCCCCTGCCATCTCATTCCACTGGTGCTCGAGCTTCATCAGGCCACGCCGTGGCTCAGTGGTTAGACCGCTTTTCTTTCACCAAGGCGGCCCGGGTTCGATCCCAGGCGACTGCAAAGTGAGATTTGTGGTGGGCAACACGGCGTTGGGGCGGGTTTTCTCCGGGACCTCTGGTTTCCCTCGCCATCTCATTCCACCGGTGCTCCATCTTCATCTCATGCATCATCAGTGTCACCGCCTGCAGTGCTGTATGTAGTAAAAGCGGGCATTAAATACTACACATTTCACATTTCCATCTTCATCTCATGTATCATTAGTGTCACCACCTGCGGTGCTGTGTGTAGTAAAATTAGGCATTAAACACTACACATTTCATTTTTTCTAACTCTTATGCTTTACCAGTTAAATATAATGAAGAGGACTTCACGGACTATTCAAAATACACATTTGTCTTAGAAATATCTTAAATATATGGTATTTTAATCAAATGATTGCACCAATTTTTTCAAAAATAAAAAAAATGGCAATTGTTCTGAGTGAAGGCTAGTTTGGAATGGGTGGGCTAACTTCGAGCCCCCCTGAATCCCTCCCAAAAAGGATTTTTTAGAAAAAGGCGAGTGGTGTGTGTGTGTGTGTGTAAGAGAGAGAAAGTATTATATATATGGGTCATTCAAAAATTAGTGGCAACACTGCCTGCATTTGGCACTATCAGTGGTAAATCAAGTAAACTGATAACAATGAAAAATAAGAGCTTCTAATGTTTGTTAACTGTGAGTTTGAAAACAATTATTTTATTTAATAAGACATTTTTAGTAAGTTTAATTGCAGGCTGTTATCTTTAGTGCTCTAAATATGTTTAGTAAACGTGAACAAAATGCTTCATTAAAATTCAGGTTGCAAGAAGAATCAATGCTTAACAATGCCATACAGAATTATTGGAAGCTTGTGGTAGACAGACTTTACCATATCATACCGTGGCTAGGTGGGCAAATGCATTTCGTAGAGGAAGGGAAGATGTTCATCAAAAATGCTGGCAGACCGCAATCAGCAAGTGATGATGTACATGTGAATGCTGTTAGAGCACTGCTGGAAGAACATTGTTGTTGGACTTGTATTGAAGTAGCAAGGGAAATTGGAGTTGCTGCTGGTACGATTCTCCACATACTTAAGAAGAAATTAAAGATAAGGAAAATCTGTGCTCGATGGGTTCCACACAATCTTACAGAGCAAACAATGTGGCAGAGGATGGAAACAGTGAGATTACAACTAGAGTGCTATGAACGTGAAGGCGAGCATTTTCTTTGATGTATCATAGCATTAGATGAAACCTGGGTTCAATGCTACCAACCAAAATTAAAGAGACAATCAAATGAATGGCAGCACATTGATTCACCATGGCAAAAAGGGTATCGGCAAGAACAGGATCCACGTTCATTTTTGCTTATGATTTTGATGGTGTTCTTATCACTCATTCAGTTCCTCAAGGAAATCATGTGAATGGTGCATATTAAAGTAACTTTATGGAACACCATTTACAACCAGCTGTGCATCGTAAATGTCCAAATCTCCTGAATTCTCATCCCATTGTGTTACATGATGGTGCTCACTTTCACACGTCTGCCCCTATTTTTAATTTACTTCACAGATAGCCCCCAGATATGAGCCCATGTGATTTCAACCTTTTGGCAAAAATGAAATTACCACTTAGAAGTTCACTTTAGTACCAGACAGGCAATTATAGCAGCAGTAGAGCAGTCTATTCAAATATTGGGACAACAAGATGCTGTGGATGGCATCTGTCGGCTCCCTGATCTGTGGAGGGAAGTTCTTCATGTTGGAGGAGATTACTCCTAAGCACTGCAATAAGGTGACTGCTCCAAAAATGTTTTATTTTTTGTTAATTCAAATGTTACCATTAATTATTAAATGACCTAAGTATATATATATATATTTTTGTGTGTATGTGTGTTTTGTATACATTGTATATATCTAGTATATATGTTTTACATATGTACTGTGTAAGTAAAAGCCAGTCAAGCTCTAAGTGTTAATTTTCATTCAATGTTAACTCAAATCCATGAAATTGATATTTAAGTTCAGAATCTTCCAAGGATGTGACACAAAGATTTTGAAGAAAATCTTGCCATCCTAAACTACCTTTTACTTGGAAAATTCTTTGTTTTATTTTCCCAAAAATTGACTAATGATTTAGATTAAAATGTAATTATGTTTAAGCTATGTTCATGGAAAATAAAGCACATATCTAGAATTTCTAGGAACAGTCTAGGGAGTCCTCTTTATATTGTACCTCTTGTATAATTTGTTAACCATAACAGATAAACAAACTTTTCTACACAAAGATGTAGATTTCATTAAAGCACACAATTTATGTTCTTAGCATTTTGTTGGCATTAAACATTTCCAAGAGACACTTTATACTTTTCCCAGCTCAAATTATTTTTCTTTATTCTTGTTTTCCTTTATTTTCTTTTTTGTGTTCTTGCAAAGAGGGCAGAATTTCAAAGTTATCTACATAGCAATGTACTTTGACAAGATTTGGCTACTGCTATGGCTTGTGGTGTTGTTCTTATATCTCCCACCAAATCAGTATATGAGTATTGAAGGTTTATCTGCACTATCAAGAAGTAGATGTAAGTATAAGCTTTTCTAAGAATACTTTGCAGAAGAGTGCAACATATCAGATTCATGTGCTGTAAAAGTGAATAAGTGCATAACTTACTTACATCAGCACTCCTGGAGTAGAGAAGTTTGAATCTGCCACTGGTTTAGTGATTTAATTGAAAGGGGATTAATTTATTTTTGTTAATCACCTACTTTTGTCAGAAAATTCTGCTCAGTTAGTAACATATAAGATACAATGTCAACATTTAGCACTACCTAGTTATTGCTTAATTGGATACCAGGGCGTGTTTTGTCACATTGATACAGAATTTTCTTAAGGGATGTTTTCTTGCAGTGATACAAGTATTTTGATGCACTAGGAATTCATGTGCTTGTTTGACAGTGTGTGTGGTTAAGGTTTATAAGGGCTTTGCCACTGTTGGCCTTCACTTGTAGATAAACAAGATGGTGGTTGGTGGTATATAAGTCTTCATACCAGTGAAGATAACTTATAAAATAACATTTTAGAAAGCATTTAAATTCAATAAAGTAGTAAGAATTGCCAGAAGAATTGAGGAGTATTTTATCAAAATTCAATAGATGCAAGATTTTGCAACATTGAGTTATATATAGTATTGGCATAATTTTCACCTTCTGCAGCATTCTGTGAAGTCAGATTTTGCAAAATTTGATTTTTGTGCTGTGTAGAAAGTAGGGAATATTAGCAGTTTTTTCAAAACTTGATAGATGCACTTGCTCAGTTAAAGCAAAAGTCAATAGATGCAATTTTATGATTTTATGATCCAGTGTGTAGCAACCTCAATTCCAAGAAATGCATGTTGGCATTGACTACCATCTCACTACTGCGATTCTTGGAATTCTCAATCATTCCTGCAAGCTTTGTACACTGCTGCACCGTTGGCAATAACTGTGAACTCAGGTTGTGTGCTTTGATTTCACATTCACTTCTGAAAGCTTTGTTATACTTACATGGCATTTTTATTCTTAGTTGAGACATTGCACAGAACTATGCACAATGAACAGGAGCTCAGATTGTGAATGCGTAGAATGTCGTAGAATGCGCAGGAAGTAGTAATTGCAAAAACAAGGAAAGGAAATCAAAATGCAAGTCAAGAAAAGCTCATACTCCAGCAATTTCATGTTCACATGGTCTCGAGTGCACTCCACAAAATCCTAAAAGTAAAGGGCTTAAGCACTCTGGAATTGAATTGAATTGAATGTAGCTGATTTGACTTATAATGATATAAGTGGATTTCACCAACATCTTTCCGTGCTCAACAAAATAGATCAAGGTAAATTCCTTATTAAATATATGAGTATTACATCTCCTAATTGCAGAGTGGTGAAGAAAGAAGCTGCAAACAGAAAGCAGACTGTTAGCATTAAATACAGTGTGAGAACTAATGATGGCCAAGTACTGTCAGTATGTGCTGCAAGCTTCCAAGGAATCACAGCAGTGTCAAAAGATAGATTATCTCTCCTGGCTAGAAAAATTCACTTATCTGGGAATGCGCCAAAGGAAACTGCAGGAGGTGGCAGAACAGAAATATTACAGAAGGGCATTTCTGCTGATATAAAGAAAGACATAAAGAAGTACAGATGTAGAGAAAGCTATTATGGAAGAGCAAAATCAAGGAGAGGATATCGTCACCCAATTATCGGAAGGCACGACCGACTGGCAGCTGGGTGGGTGATAGGAGGCATTCAGGCCACGCCTACCCATTTATCTTGTAGCGTTCACTGAGGGGATGGTTGGAAAAACATCACTAGCCGTCTCTTTCCTTCAGTTCTGCAGCCAGGTTGTTATTCGTCGCTTCTGTTTTCGCAGCGAAGTTGTCATTTGCTGCTTTCATTTCTGTCATCTTCTCCAAAATCTTTTCCAATGCCAATTCCATGGCCGTTGTCCCACTTCCTGACACCAGTTGTGACTTTGTGGGTTCGTAGAATTAAACGTCCAATTGCACGAACTCAAAATGTTCTTCATTTCACCCGAATTACAGTTGGAACACTTGCCGATTACATAGAATTACGTAGCGCACACAATTACAATCCACCAGTTCGTCTGTCAAAGGTCCACTCCACACTCGCAATTACGTACAACTCCTCTGATACACGTACGCAGTCTTCCAATTCGTTCGCTAGCACTGCGCTCTTCACGGCTGCTCGCCAAGAACTGAACTGATTCGCCCACTGCAGCCCTTATATAGGAAGATCGCTGTTTCTGGAAGCTTCGCGGCTCGGAACATCATCCCGACTGTTCCAGACGTCAGGGGGAGGGGAAAGAGACGGCTAGTGATGTTTCTCCAACCATCCCCTCAGTGAACGCTACAAGATAAATGGGTAGGCGTGGTCTGAATGCTTCCTGTCGCCCTCCCAGCTGCCAGTCGGTAGTGCCTTCCGATAATTGGGTGACACAATTGGTGTCAGTAAGTGGGATATTACAGCGATGGAGGCTGCATTGGCACAGATTTTAGAAAAGTTGGAGACGGCAAATAACAACTTGGCCGCGAAGATGAACGAATTAACAACGAAGACAGAGACTGCAAACAACCTGGCAGCGGAACTGAAAGAAATAAAGACGGCGAATGATAACCTCGCTGCGAAAACACAAGCGGCGAATAGCGACCTGGCCGCAAATTTGGAGACGGCAAATCACAATCTGGCAGCAATGAAGACTGAATTAACCACAGAGATGAGAGCAGCGAACGACAGTCTGGCCACGGAAATGAAGATGGCGAACGAGGTTCTCACCGCCAAATTTGAGGAACAGTTGGCCGGCGTGAGGGATGACGTCGCGAAGCTGGGCAAGCGGATGGGTCAATCAGACGAGCGCCTTAATGATTTAAAGGAAAAGGCCGACAATAACGACAATTCGCTGAACAACATAGTGGAAGACGTCGAAGACCTTGCGAACCGCGTAAACAACCTGGAAGGAAAGGCCGACAGCAACACAAAGTCCCTGAACGCCATGGTAGAGGACATCGTCGGCAGGAGGTTGAAGGACTTGAAGGCCGACGCGCCGGGTTGCGACGCAACATCGGCGCGCGTCAAAGGTCCTAAATACGACGGCGCGTCAACGTTCGAGGTCTTCCGCCGCCAATTCGACACGGTGGCCAGGCCGCAGAAGTCCTAACGCGGTCCATACAGCGGCGGTTCCCAAGGATATCTGGGAGGCCCTGGAGAATCGTTTCGGGAACCATCGCCTAGCCGCAGCCTACCGCAGTCAGCGGAAGACAAGGTCGCAACAGCCAGGGGAGACGCTGTAGGAATTCGCTCTGGCAATTGAGCAGCTGGCTAGCAAGGCCTTGGTTGACCTCCCGCCGGAGTTCGTATCCCGGGAAGCCGCCTACGCCTTTGTCGACGGGGTACGAGACACCGAGATACGTCAGCGCCTAATGCTCGGCGATTACACTACTCATGAGGCGCTAATGGCAGCAATGAGGTTGAAGGCAGCCAAGTTGGCGGCTACCCCGACGTCAAGAACCAGGAGTATCCGCTACACGGGAGACCGAAGACCAGCCGAGGGACGCCGGGGAAGACCTACTGGCAAGTGCTGGGGCTGTGGAGAGGACGGACACTTAGAGAAAGACTGCCCACACCAGGGAGAGCAGCCGGGAAACGAGAAAGGGCCGTCGTGGCGAGGGGCACGTCGGCTCCATCACCACCATCTCCTCGAGTGACACTGCGCGCCGTCAGCCGGCGGATGGATGACAGCTTCATCGCGGAAGGTTGGGTGAGAGAGAAGCCGTGCCGCGTGCTGGTGGACACCGGGGCAGCAGTGACCGTCATCAGACCCGACATAGCCAAGGGTTTACCATCCAGGAAACCAAGCCGACCATACCAGCTGATGACGGCATCGGGCAACACCTTGCCTGTGGAGAAGGAAGCTCTGCTGAAGCTGACCTTGGGACGGACTGCCGTGGATCTGTAGGTGTTCGTCGCGAAGGTGGCTTAGGAGGTGATACTGGGACTGGATGCCCTCAGGAGCCACGAGGCGACGGTCAACATCGGCAGGAAGGTCTTGCGGCTTAACGGAGAAGTCATGCTCCGGCAACCCGAACAGCGTCTCAGAATCTGCAGGGTCGTCTTGAAGGAAGACGTGGTTGTCCCCGCGAGAAGCGAGGTGCTGGTGATGGCGCGACTGGAAGGACAGCGAACCAGGAACATGATGCTGGACCAGAAGACGCCTGTGCACGGGCTATGTGTAGCCAGAACATTATTGCCGTGCCAAGAGGAGGTGCCAGTGAGGCTGCTCAACTTGACGGACACCGATAACGACATCCAGGCTGGGACGGAGCTGGGGACGTGCGAGCCCCTGGTAAGCGTGACAGCAATCGACAAGACCGAGGAGCCTGTGCCAGCGCAACACCTGGGGCCCCCGCTGAAAGGCTTACTGGAGAGGGCGGCCGATCACCTGACTGTAGAACAGCTGGAGAAAGTTCGACAACTGCTGAGACAATACCAGCGCATCTTCAGCCAAGGTGACAGCGACTACGACCGCCCGGACCGAGTGCTGCACCGCATCGACACCGGAGACGCCCGACCTATTCGGCAACAACCTAGACGCGTTCTGCTGGCAAAATAAGCGGCGGTACGAGACATGCTGGAGGCATGATTACTCCAGGGGAGTAATCCAAGAGTCTGACAGCCCTTGGTGTTCCCCTGTAGTTCTGGTGACAAAGAAGAACGGCGAGCTACGCTTCTGTGTAGACTACCGGATGTTGGACGCTGTCAACCGCAAGGACTGCTTCCCCTTACCCCGGATTGACGACACCCTGGACACGCTAGCAGATGTTCAGTGGTTCTCGACCCTGGACCTGAAGTCGGGCTACTGGCAGGTAGCTCTAGACCCGAGAGACAAGGAGAAGACCGCATTCTCGACAGACCAAGGACTTTGGCAGTACACAGTTATGCCGTTTGGCCTGTGCAACGCACCAGCTACCTTCCAACGCCTCATGGAGTCAGTGATGATGCCTGCCTGCTATACCTGGACGACATAATCATCGTCGGCAAGACTTTCGAAGCCCATCTTGAGAATCTAAGCAAGGCGACCAACCTGAAGCTTAACGCGAAGAAGTGCCATCTCTTCCGCAAGGAAGTCAACCGCTTTGGGCACATAGTCTTACCAACGGAGAAGACGCAGGCCGTGAGGGATTGGCCTCAGCCAAAGGAAAAGCGAGAGTTGCGTAGTTTCTTGGGGCTCTGCAGTTACTATCGCCGCTTCATAAAGGGGTTCTCCAACATCGCCAAGCCCCTCATCCGCTTGACAGAGGAACACCGACCTTATGTGTGGACGCAGGACGCCGAAGGCGCTTTCCATCTCCTGAAGACATTTGCAGTGCTCCTATTCTGGGATTTCCACAACCAGGTGGGGCTTTCAATGTGGACACTGACGCCACTGACCACTGCATTGGGGGTGTCCTATCCCAGTCCAGGACGGCCACAAGCCTACCACAGGAAGGCGCTATCCAAGCCAGAGAAGAACTACTGCGTCAGCCGACGAGAGTTACTGGCGCTAGTAAAGACATTGGAGCACTTCTACAAGTACCTGTATGGTCAGCCATTCCACCTGAGGACTGACCACTCCGCCCTAACCTGGCTACTGAGCTTTAGAAACCTGGAAGGCCAGACCGCACGTTGGGTCCAGAGGCTGCAGGAGTAAGACTTCACCTCTGAACATCGTAGAGGGAGGAGCCACGGCAACGCAGACGCCATGTCCCGGAGAGCTGTCCAGAGGAGTGCGGCCAATGCACAAGAGTGGAAGAGAAGGAGCGTGCCGCAGCAGTCCGAGTAGTCACGGCAGTGCCTGCGGATGGCTGGGATAGCGCAGGCCTGAGGAGGGAGCAGCTGGCGGACGCAGACTTGGGGCCACTCTGAGATAAGTGGAGGCAGGGACAAGACCAACTTGGGAGGGCATCACACCGAGGAGCGCTGCCTACAAGTCGTACTGGGCCCAATGGGACTCGCCGAAGAACAGAGAGGGCGTGCTGTTCCGGGTATGGGAATCACCCGATGGGAAGACGCAGAGAGAACAGTTGGTACTTACCCGAAGGATGGTCCTGGAAGTCTTGGAGGAAGTGCACGTCGGTACTTCAGGAGGACACCTAGGAGCAAACCGGACGATCGGCAAACTTCAACAGCGCTACTACTGGCTGAGGCTCCGAGCAGATACTGAGAGATGGTGCCGTCAGTGTCACGTGTGCGCGGCGAGTCGCGGCCCCCAGACTAGGAGCCGGGTTCGCATGCAGTAATACAACGTCGGAGCGCCATTCGAACGGATCGCCGTCGACATAGCTGGACCATTCCCAGTGTCCGACCAGGCAATAAGTACCTGATGGTGGTCGTGGACTACTTCACCAAGAGGCCGGAGGTGTTTGCAATCCCAAACCAGGAAGCAAAGACTATCACAGACTGCCTCGTGGAGCAAGTGTTCTGCCGTTTTGGGGTGCCGTTGGAGCTCCACAGCGACCAGGGCACAAATTTTGAGTCCAAGCTAATGAAGGAGGCACTAGAAAAACTTGGGTTAACAAGACCCGCCCAACACCCCTACATCCCCAGTCAGATATCATAGTCGAAAGGTACATCAAGACCTTAGAGGAACACCTGAGGAAGGTAGTGGCCAGCCATCAGTGAGACTGGGACGTCAAGGTGCCACTGTTCTTGCTGGCCTAGCGCTCGTCAACACACGACACCACGGGGATGATGCCAGCCAGCTTAATGTTCGGCCGAGAGTTACGCCTCCATTGTGACCCAGCTTTTGGGAGCCCTCCGGAAGCTAAACAGCCAGCAACCGAGTATGTGGGGAACCTGGTGGACCACCTCCGCGACATGCATGAGATGGCTCGCCAGAACATCCAGAAGGCGAGCGACCGCATGAAGACCCAATAAGACAGGCAAGCCAACAGCCAAGGTTTTCAGCAAGGTGACCTGGTCTGGTTGTACCGCCCTACCTGGAACAAGGGACGCTACCCGAAGCTTCAGTAGCCATGGCAAGGACCGTACCGGGTGGTGAAGAGGATTAGCAACGTGGTCTATCGCATCCAGAAGGTGCCCCAAGGAAAGTTGTTGGTAGTACACCTGGATCGCCTGGCCCGCTACGATGGTGCTCTTCGGGACGACCAGCTTTGAGGAAGGAGCAGTGTCACCCGAATATCGGAAGGCCCAATAGAACCAGCTGGCAGGTAGAGTGAGAGACGGGAGGCGTTTAGTCCATGCCTACCCATGTGACTGGGTGGCGCTTGCTGAGTGGATGGGGAGAAAGGTACCACAAGTCACTATACCGTCTCTTTCCCCTCCTCCTGACGTCTGGAAAAACCATGATGATTCGTGGAGCCTCCAAACTTCCAGATACTGCGATTTGTCTATATAAGCGATGCATTGGACGAGTCAGTCAGTTTTTAGTTAGTCAGTTCTAGAGAGAGTTGTACGGCAAGTTGCTGAGTAGCGAGTGCAGTGTGGACTTGCGTCCTGCTAACTGGTGAATTGTGATTGTGAGTGTTACGTAATTGTGAGTTTTAGGTAATTGTGTGTGGTACATAATTCTGCAGTTATCTAAGCTGTATAAGTGTAATTCGGCGGAAATTAAGAACATTTGAACTTCTGCAACTTGGACTTTTAATTTCACAAACCCACAAAGTCACAATAGTAAAAGACATTTTGCTCAGGTTTGCGAGATGTAAGTTGCTGCTTCATTTAAAGGCCTTTTTTATCAGAATAATTGCTTTTCTTTCGCTGATGTATTTAATTTATTTTTCAATACATGTGCTACTAAATAAAATGGTGTTTTACGTAAAACTAAACATTAACATTCTTTGAACATGTATATCATTTTTGTTTTATTTTTATGTTATTGTAGAATGCAAATAAATCAGATTTCTTTCTTTAAAAATTAACACCTTATAAATTAATGATTGGTAAACTGCTGTATACAAAGAATAACATTACATAATACCAAAATACAGATTTCCTATTTTCACATCTTATTGAAAATTTCTGAAACCATTGCCAATTTAAGACAATTATTCTGGCATATTCTGACATATTCTGGAATATTCTGGCAGATGAGTAAGGCAAACTGAGAGAAGTGCAAGTTTTGAATAGTCACCTGTGTGACTTTTTTTCTCTTTTTTTTTTTCTTTTTTTCTCTCCAGGTAGGGAGTCCCATTATAAAGTTAGTGATTTCCATTTATAACTTACACTCCTTCAGTTTGTTTCTATATGCTACAAAAACAGTGAGTGGGGGTAGCGGGAGTGCACAGAGGAGTGCACAGCTATGATAATGGGGTTAGGTGCATTACTGACTACAGCGGTACTTACGCTAACAACCACCTGAAACATCAGGAATTGTAACATCTATGTAACATCTTATTGCCACTATTTAGTTCAGGATCTGGATTAATCTGTGGCATGCATTAAGTATAGTACTGCTGTATTTAGGGAAACCAACTAAGCTTGGGCCCATATTATAGCAAATGATGCTCTACATTAGTGCTTGTATGACTATAGTCCAATTTAAATATACATGTTGCATAAATTATTTGGTGTCTCAGTATTCATAATAACTATAGATTGAAAGATCACCTCTATAAGGGAGACAAAACTCATGAAGCAAATTTCCATAGAAATTCTTAAGCAAGTAAGTGCATAAGAAACCCACAAGGCAGAGCTAGACAAAGCTGAACAAGTGCAAGTAGCCAATTCTAGAGAGGTGACGTTGCCCAGTTTGTTAACATGTCTAGCACAATAGTATTTCACTTTTCCATTTGCGCTCAACAAATCCAGCAATGCATTAGTATTATATACTATTCTACTGAAAAGAGTTGGAAATGTTGAAGCTCACTGTCCAAGAAGCAAAATTTATGAAGCCTGCAGCTGAAGATAGAACAAATTCAAGAAACTCTGCAATAGCAAATGCCACATCTCTTGAATTTTGGTTGTTTATTCTATCTCAAAATTATACTGATCTCAAGAATGTAGAAATATCTTCTTCTTATACTGGCCAGTTTCACCAACCAATGTAAAATGTTAACACATCTTTAAAGTGATTTAACATTGATCCTAACACAAATTGTGCTTCAACAAATATTAGTAATGCATGATTGGAGAATTTAGTAACAGTGACGTCCAAATTAATTGAAAAAACTATTTGCAGTCGGTTTTTTGACACTTTGTCATTTAATTATTTTTTTTTTATTATTGAGGGACTAGTTTCAGAAGCCTTTGTGTCCATTTTCAACGGCTTCTAAAACTATACTGCTTGCAAAAATTAAAGGCATGTGAACGCTGGCCAATGCTCAGTGGAATGCTGTTGCCAAAAGTAGTGCATGTACCAGCAGAAGTTCTGTACATAAGAGCACATTTTACATGTCAGCAAAGGTTCTGCCTATTTTTCCCATAATTAAACAACACATTAAATATTTCTAAAACATTAAAATCTTACCTTGACACACATCACAGTAGTGGAACAGCAAGCACGGTTTCCAATCCAGTAACTCACCTTCCAACTTCGTGGGTCTTTCCCGGAGATTGAAATACAGGAACGCTCCCTTTTTCTAAGAATGAAGCTGCTTCACTACAAATTCGTGACACTGTGTTTACTCTACCTATACTACAAGCTTCCTTAATTGCTGGGTTTTTGAAAAATCTACAGTTGCCCTATATTCTGGATTGGAGAGCTTTCATAAAAACTTGTTCAAATTAAATATAAAATTTTCACCCTTCATGTTTGTTGATTGAAAAATCACTTGAGCCAGCTTCAAGGGACATGTTTGCACACTTGAATCACAATCACTGGAGAACAGATACTTGTATAATAATTTAATGTAATATTAACAATATTTCAGCTCAAGTTTAACACGCAACTTAACGATGCCGTTCACTTTAACAAAATAACACACCACTACTCTGAAAACGAACTGAACATTAACTCAGTCTGTTTCAAACTACGTGACTTCATTTTCATAGTAGGTGCACTGTTTATTTGTGCTTGAGATAAGTGTTGTGAGGATGGAATGGTGTTGTTTTTCAGGCTTATCTGTGTTGAAGGGATGTATGTTGGGTAACCATAACCATGTGAAGATAAAACATGCATCACTCGCATTCTAAGTATTGTAGAGACAGGGAGTTTTGTACAATTATGATCAGAGAATAAAGTTCTTTCTTATTATAAGATTGGCATCTGTCATTTTCAAATATTTATCCGAGCATAATTGATGAAGATAATGTTCTCAGTTCAGGTGCGTGAGATGCGTGTACCACACTCAGCAGTGCTGGTAGGAGGCACAAGCTTAGGATTCACTGGAGTGTGCAGTATGGCCTGCCTCCATATGTCTTTAACTTTTGCTAAGATTATAGTCCCTCAATAATAAAAAATGTAAGCGATGAAGTGTCAAAAAACTGACAAATAGATTTTTCAATTTAACAATGTTAGTTTTAACAAAGTGCTTAAATTGGTGTTAACTTAATAACCCCTTTCCCTGTGTTAAGGCATGCAACAAAAATTAGCATTAGGTAAATGGTTACCATAAACAAAGCTGTTTCAGTTTGCGCATTTGACGTTTTTTGGTGCCTTTTCTAATTGCAGGGAGTGTCGTAAACCCTCAGTATTTTGCTGGTTTCATTTTTTTATCACAATCTGTATATATATAAAGAAGTGTGGTTGAAAAGTGTGATGAAAATAATATATAAGCTGTTCCAATTTTAAATTTTTAAACCACAAATTCAAGTTATTTTATTTAAAAAGTGCTCTTTAGTAGCAATGTTCATAATTTTAAATAAAATTTCAGAGTTACTGTCATGTTGTAAAGTGAGGTTTTATTTATGGATACTCTTTAACCCTTTGCGATGCATAGTGTAGTAAAGCGTAGTGAAATAATGAATGGCCTCTGTGAAAAGCGTAGTAGAACGTAGTAAATGTGTTTATCATTTCATATGGGTTCTCTTTATGTTGACCCCAGTTATTAGGAGCTGTGTTGATGTAACCATTCTCCTGTTGCAATGTTTAAGTGTTTTCGTCATGCCAGAGTGTAATAACAAACCATAAATAACAATGAAATAACAGAGTGCATCTGCATAAGTAAGCAGTTTTCCGATGCTTTTACAGCTACATCAGTACAATGGAGGCTGTTCGAAGTACATCACGGGCTAGAAAACACTGTAGTGAGAAGGTATTGCAAACAGAAGAGGAAATATGTGCAGCAGTTTATGAGGAATGAGATCGTGAAAGTAGTTCCAGTGAATCTTGGTTTAGCGAGTTAGTGGAAGACAGTGATAAGGAACAAAGTGACAGTGAAAGTGCTGAGGAACAGGTAGCAGACCAGGGGGCTAAAATACATGAAAAACAAACTAAAATTAAAGTAGTACCTGAACAGTGGACCTCCAATTTGACTTTCAATAAGTTAGCAGCATTTTCATCCCCTATAGGTGCCAATCATACTATTCCTCCAGGAAGTCCAGAAATAGATTACTTTGAACTTTTTATAGATTCCGAGTTTTGCGGCAAAATTGTGGAGGAAACCAATAGGTATGCAGCACAGATTCAAGCTAAGAAGTCATATCCCAAATGGGAAGATACAAATTCAAGGGAGATAGAGACTTATTTAGGTATTTTGATATATATGGGGATGGGTGATCTTCCTGAAATTCGAAATTACTTTTTGGGGAACTTTGGCATTTGTCCAATTGTAAGACAAGCAATGACATTGCTCCATTTTCAAAAGGTATCACAATACCTTCATCTAAATGACAAATCTGCTGAGCCACAATTAGGGGTAGATTCTTATGATTATCTGTATAAGGCACGACCTGCTTTAGACATAATCGGAAAGTTTGCAAATGTCTGCAAACCAAATTGTGATCTTTCAGTCTAAGCTAATACTGATGTCTAAGCTAATATCACATCGATGTCTGGTTGACATTGGAGGCAAATAGTCTCTGAAACATGTTCCGGAAAAATTTAAAAGTAAGTGTTGTTTAGTGTCATTGACTCCCTTTAAATTTAATTTATTACAACAACACTGTTTTCAACACTTCCAAGAAAGGAATACACATAGTAGTTCAGCCTTGTTATTGTCTGTATACGTCAAGTTTAACCTCCATAAAATACTACATAAAAGTTCAAGACAAATATTTTAATGAAACTGTATTATCAGAAGGCAAGTTCTTTTTCCAATCAATTATGTATTGAGAATAAATAATCCAGCATATTGAATTATGAGTTATTTAAAAAAAAAGTTCTGTGTGCACTCTCTCTCCCCCTCCCTTTTTTTATTTTTATATTCCAACACCATACAGAGAGCAAAAGTTCTGCATTAATTTTAGTTTACTTAAATCATGAAACTCTCATTTTCATTCCAATAATAACATTTTTACACAAAACATTCCTAGAGAATTGGGTAAGATAAAAATTAAAAAGCCTACACTATAATTTTTAATAATTTTCTTCCATTTTTCACCAACTGGTCCCCTTAAAGATATAAACTTCCTTGAAATATAAGTTTGCTTAGACAAGATTTTGATATTTAAACAAAATACAAAATTAAAGCGCCTACCATCTGAATTATAAAGAGACTGGTTTTAATTGTGCACTTAGTATCTTTTATGGTCTTCACTGTTGTCCTTGTGTATCATGCCTGTGCATATCTACTCTCTCTTAAGTGATGTTTATAAATAGCACACCAGAGCTGCTTATGGATTAAAGGAACTCATATGCTTTCTTATTTCATGCATACCCTACTAAAGTATGAAGCTTGTTCATAGATTTAGGAAATACGAATACTAAATAATGAAATTCAGCAGAAGCATAATATTCTTAATTTAATACAGTGGTAAAAATATTGGAACACTTCAAGGATATCCGAGTACTATCTTGCATATAAACACCAACTTCTATAATAACCTTTTCTATAATAACATTTACATTTACAACGTTTGTAAACATTTTTATTGCCTCTGTTGGGTACAAATGTACAAGTAGATATTGCAAGAGGAGTTTGAACAATGATCGAGTATAAACTAATATAACCATTGGTGTTAGTGTTTAGCTATACATGTAGACCAAACATAACTCTTAACAATTTGTTTGTATAAAGTTAACAAAAACAAAATAAGGGTTTCTATAAATAAATAAATAAAAGCTTATTAACAGTAATTGCTACAAATGAGTATTTTAATTCTTTCACTGGGTTAAACCATTAATAAAAAGTTTACATTAATTTTAAAGTTTACACTTCACATAAGGTTACTTCATCCCTTTTGGTTTTTGTATAAAATTAAAATTTTAATTTCTTAGTAATATATATTATATTTGATTTATCTCAAAGTAGTCTTAACTTCTACCTCACTTTTACCTAGAGCTGAATTGTATCCCTTATCTTAAATTAATGACATATGTTAGCCTGTACTTTCATTCACAAGAGGCCTTTAACAAGATCCCACTTGTTTGGAATTGTTGCTGAGCATAGTTCCATAATTGCAAATTCTCCAATAGCTGGTTCCCTCACACCCAGACATGTTCCTGCTGCCATGTTATACACTGGAGTCTCATTCTAGAATGGAAAAAAACTTGTTTCAATGTTTTTACACATAAGTAAAAAGACAAATACACCAGGCATACTGCAACAAGTATGAAAGTATCTCTTTAAAAATGATACAGGCTGCTAGCAACAATACTCAAGGTGAATGTATGAATTGCATGGGCACAATTATATAAACTATGGGAAAGTAAACCAAAAGAAAATTGATGTGTTGTAGTCACATGACTACTTACCCTTCCAAAAATTCATACAAAAACTTATTCTTCTATCTACTCAATGTTAACCAAGGTAAATTCATGCACGTACACCCACACACAATTTCCTTGTAGGATAAGAATACAGTAGGCTTAAGTCGCGCCTTTCCCATGTAGCAGCCACTGTGTCTGCACAAGTATGACAGACAGCAAGCCTAACATATTGTCTATTGCTCACTCTCTTTTCTCTCAATGCAGAGGTGGTGTTAAATAGGATAGAGCAGGTAACAGAGCAGTTATTATAGTTTCTCCTTCATTACAAAATGTTGTTTAATTCTTCACAGGAAGGTTTATTATTTATTGTCAATATGAAAGGGAAAGCCCAATGCTTAATTTGTCATCATTTTAAGCATAAAATCTTCAAATGTTTGATGGCACAATTAATATACTTCAGCTTACAATGTCATTGTTGGCAAAGCAAGAAGCAGATAAACTGCTAAACTAAAATGAGAAATACCAAATTCTCAAGATGTAAGTAACAACTTACTCCTTAAAAATTATTTAACAGGTATTTTAGTGGCTTCTTTTTGTTTTTGGGTTTGTGTTTTTAAGAACATTTACTTTTCAGATGCAGATTTGCTGCTAAGGAAACACCAAGACAGTTATTTTATTTTCCCACCCCAAAGTCACTTAAACCCAACACTGTAGAGAAACACTGATGGTGTATTTATAAAAGAATGTTTAATAAGAGGTAAGTATTGTCTCCGCCTGCTGTGACCCACTTTGTTATGATAAGCTTGTCCAACAAACTATCTGTCATTGAGTATAGGAATTTGGTACCAACCTGAAAGAACAACTGCTGGAAAAAACTGTCAAATATTTTAACAGCTGACCCATATATGAAGGCTTTAAAATTCCAGTCTCTGGTTTTTGATGTGAAGAGTTCGGTGACCCCACTTGAACTGCTTCAATGTTGTCAAAATTCTTCCACGTAGAAAATGGGCCATGGATCGAAAAAGATTAGGTGATATACCCATTTTTCAACACAAGTGACAATTCTTCTTAAAAATCTATCATACATGGGATTACGGATAGGCTTACGACAGATATCCACTCTACATTCAGCCTGCTTAGGTGTCAGTTCATGAGGTACACATCTACAGCTTGTTTGATTTTCCAAGTGTCTTAATGTGGTGATGTACAGTATCTTTTATTGCACCAAGTCAGCCTATTGAGGTGTCAGTTCATGAGGTACACATCTACAGCTTCTGTATGATTTTTCAAGTGCCTTAATGTGGTGATGTACAGTATCTTTTATGGCACCAAGTTTTTGTAAAAGCCTACGGGTACTTTTATGCAAGATTTTCTTGCAAAACTTGGTGTGTACCCTCAATATTCCATACTTTAAGCCTTCCAAAATGTGGTAAATCTTTAGTGTTTTCGTCTCCATTGTTGAAACCTGGTGTCATCGTTTCTGGTGTCATTGTATTCTCCCCTCCTCATCTGCTTCTTCTGCTCCACTCACAATGCACTTTTCCCCTTTAGAGTTTCAGGCCACTGGATTGTAACATGACCCTGCTGCATCTCCTTTTTCACTTGTTTCCATATCTGCCACAATGTACAATGACCTTGCCGTTCCTTTGCTAGAGTGTCAATGCATGCTAATTCTTTCCTGTTCATTACTCCTGACCCTCATGCTCCAATTTTCTCCTTCGACAAATAGTTGTAAACCTTTCACGAAAGCCTTCTTTCCAGCTGTCCTTGCTTCGTTCCTCTTTGCAAACAACTCTTTCCTTAATTGTTCCTCCGCCTTTGTATATCTTGTTCTATGAAAATTTTTGTCCCTTTAATTTTTTTGCATTTCGTGTCACTTGCCATTTCTTTCTTAAAGTTGTAAAGTTTACCTATATTGGCCTTATTCGCCTATCTTTTTTCCTTAATCTTAATGCTTCTTCAATTTCCTATCCATAAACTTCTTTTGCCGTTTTGGGGTGCTGTTAGAGCTTCACAGTCATCAGGGCACCAAATTTTAGTCTAACCTGATGAAGGAGGCACTGGAAAGACTTGGGGTGAACAAGACCCGCAGAACACCCCTACACCCACAGTCGGACAGCATGGTCAAGAGGTACATCAAGACCTTGGAAGAACACCTGAGGAAGGTCATGGCCAGCCATCAGCGAGACTGGGACGTCAAGGTGCCACTGTTCTTGCTGGCCTACCGCTCGTCAACACAAGACACCACTGGGATGACGCCAGCCAGCTTAATGTTCGGCCGAGAGTTACGCCTCCCTTGTGGCCTGGATTTTGGGAGCCCCTCGGAAGCGAAACAGCCAGCAACGGAGTATGTGGAGAACCTCGTGGACCATCTCCACGACATGCATAAGATGGCTTGTCAGAACATCCAGACGGCGAGTGACCGCATGAAGACCCGGTACTACAGGCAAGCCAACAGCCAAGGATTCCAGCAAGGTGACCTGGTCTGGTTGTATCGCTCTACCTGGACCAAGGGACGTTGCCCGAAACTTCAGCAACCGTGGCAAGGACCGTACTGGGTTGTAAAGAGAATTAAGGACATGGTCTACCGCATCCAGAAAGTGCCCCGAGGAAAGATGTTGGGGTACACTTGGATCGTCTGGCCTGCTAGGATGGTGCTGTTCGGGATGACCAGCCTTAAGGAGGGAGCAGTGTCACGAGGCATTGTTGTGGCAGCGCGGCCGGCGTGTGCGAAAGAGACGGATAGTGCAGCGCGGAGATAAAAGCTTGCCGAAAGAAAGAAAGTGACAGATAGCTGTCTGGAAGTTTCTTTTTTTCTGATACTGTCTTGACTGTTACATTGAGTTCCACTAATTTCTAGAACAATGATGGAGGTATAAAATAAGTCACGGCTCGCGAGTCGAGCCAGTGTTAATGGACTTGTGAATAACCGTGTGCATGCAGCTGTATTTGAAAGTGAATTCTTTTGTTTGTAGATGTGTGGCAGATGACCTTGAAGGTTGCATTCGTGTATGTTACGTAATTCTGCTACTGGCAGGGCTGTACAACGTGTGTTTTTAGTTGAAATAAAGAGCATTTTGAACTTCTGCACACTTGACTTTTAATTTTACGAACCCAGAAAGATATTCTTGTTGAAATTTTATTCTCCTCTACTGCATAAGTTTCTTTTTACTTTCTCTACTATGTAGAGTAAACATCAGAAATATTGTACAACACCCAAAACATTGATTACTGGAAATATATGTTTTATAGATTACTGCAACCAAAAAAAGTAGTTTTACAAAATGTGTGTGCATGCATGTTTGTGTGAGAAAGAGAATGTGTGAAAGTGAGAACAACATAACTCGAAAATGAAAAGTCACCTTAATATCAAACTTGATATTTAAAAGTTCAGCATCCTCCAAGAAAATTGCACTACTACAACTACCCATGAAAAGGTAGAGACATGAAAATTTCAATGCCATAGCCAAGATTTTTCAGTCTGACTCTACCTATCCAAACCTTATCCTACAAAGGGCTTATGTGAAAGAAAAATTAATTCCTACCCTTGGGAAATTTTTCAGAATTCGCTCTAACAATTTTGATTAAAGTACCATATATTTAATACATTTTTATGACAAATTAAATACATATCTTGAATTGCCAGGGATTAACGCTGAAGTCCTTTTTGTTTGGAATGGCTTTCATAGTTCATAGAGTTCACTCAACAGGACATATGGTGAACGACAATCAATAGCCAAGTCGATGTAGTAATATGTAAATGGAAATTAATTATTCTTTCACACTGGCCGTGTGTAGGCTAAATTGTGGAATTTTTCAGTCTGACTCAACGTTTCCATAGTAATATGTAGTTTAGAAAGTAGCTATTACAGTATAAAAGGGCTATTTTAGCATAACTACTATATTTTTCATGTCAGACCTAAAGAGCCACAATGAACAAGAAGGATGACTGCTACCAACTTAACATTGGGTTTCATAGGTATACTGATGTTACAGTTAGGTTTTGATGCTGAGAGGCCCAATATTTTGGCTATGTTATGAGGTTGAAGGTCCTCAAACCCTGTATAGGGTTTGTTACTGTCATGTTGGCATCTGTGATTACTACAGAGCATACTGAGGTGCTATCTTCAACAAGAATTGGAAACAACTTTAGCGTGACACCAGTTGAGGAAACAAGAAAACTTGCTACAGGTTAATAGTTTAGCAGCTATTTTATGCACTCTTAATCTTTTAAACAAGCAGATGGACATGTCTGGAGCAAAAGTAATTGTATAATGGTTTAATTACTGCAGTTTCAGGAATATAAACTATCTTTTGAAATGAAGCATAGCACAATAGGCTCAATAATGTTGAACTGCATACTAATTAAGTTATAATACAACTCACATCTCCTCTGTGCTTCCATTCTTGGTCTCCGCCCATCTCATGACATTTACCCAGTTTTGGATATGTATCAGAAGCATCTAAGCACAATAATGTTGCTAATACAAGTTCATTTTTATCTGTTTCAAACCACATCTGAAAAACAACAAAAGCATTTTGCAATTATATGTTATGTAGTTAAATAATCTGATGTTTAAGTGGATTTTCCTAAACATTATCGCTTTTATAAGTATCTAATATAATGCATTTTTCTAATCACTAAATGTAATACGAGTGATTATGTAGGGTTTAAGGGTCTGTTAGTAGTTAGTTATTTGTGCCCTATTAAATAAATATGGATGGTTTTAATTAGATAAAGCTGTGGTAACACACATTTTGTAGTATAGAGGAGACTGAAGCAGTAATCAGCTAATTGTAGAACTTAAATAATGCCAGCTATGAGCTCTAATAATGCAAGAATGGATATGCAATATTTCAAAAGAGACAGAATCGACAATTTAGGAAAATCTGAATATAAAACAAATTTCAAAATAAATAATATTATAAAAAAATAATGCTATACAATATTGCAAGTAATAATACAAAAGCTAATTTTTTTTTGTGCAGTAGGCTTTCATGTATCTTGCACAGCTTTCTCTTGACATAAGTGACATTGATAGGAATATGAATGAGCCCTGAATTAAAAAAACAGGTAATTAATAAACTAGAATTATAATTATAGCATTAAAACATATGCAAATATGCTTATTTTTGATTTTGACCCAAATTTTGATTTTAACTGCGTTATTATAAAAGTTAGAAAAATTCAGTTTGGGTTCCCTTACATCTGGTGTCAAGGAGACCTGGATAGTACGTGATAGAGACGGAAATATGAAAAGAGTTGGGTCAATGAGATGGCAATGCTAAGCATGCAAACTCGTCTCATTTGCTGCAGATCCAGAAGTCTTCCTATTTGAAAAACATTATAGGAGCAGGTTTGAACAGCTGAAATTCTAAACACTCTTTGCACCTACTTTTAACAACTGTGTCATTTTACAAAGCTATTAACTCCAGCTGCAATTGCAAAGGTGCTGCTTTTGATTTCATTGCCAAGGGTTGGAAAAACAAAATCATTTCCCATGCTTTTAAAACCTTTGTATCTGTGAACTGCAAATTCATTTTTCAAATTATCTCCTAGATCAACATGACTGTTAAAACTACTTCCTTCAGTACTTTCAGTGGAATGTACACATGGGAAATGATAAAATTCCCCTTATAAAAGTGCTCCTTAAATAATTCTATTTTTAATGAACAGAGCCACAATGGGTTCTTCTCCTTGAAGTTCAGTATTTAAACTATTTAGCAGCTTTTGACCATCAAGTTCTGTACTGCATTAAATATTTCCTCCCCTTTAGCACAATCTTTCATAGGAATAAGATCAAGAAGACATTCACATATAGAAAAGCTTTCATTCACAGCAGGAAAAAGATTAAGTCAACTGAGCAGAATCTCTTAAGTTGGTGCTTTCATCATAGCAAGAGAAAAATAGAAACAGTCCTTGTATATTTCTTAAACCTACTCCTCTAGACTGGCTGAGATGATATCAATTCTGCCTGCTATTGTTTTATTTTATTCTTTCAAAAGAATGCTATGACCTGCGTGGGCTGTTTCACAACTTTGCTGAATATTGTATTTTCTTGGATCATTAATTTACTTTCAAAGTAAACATCTAATGTTTTTTTCCCCACCTGCAAAACAAAAAGAACTGTCTACCCATTCCTCCCTGAACTTAAGTTTGTAAGCTGTGTAAGGTTTAAATTGTGACTACACTCCAATGAACTCTGCACTGTTTATCCTCAGAATGAGGGCATTTACGGCAGGTGAAGCGGGTGTGTTGACAGGTAAAATGTCTACAGGACATGCCATGTAGCAAGTCTGCCTCACGTTCAAGAGGTCCCACGTTGGAATCTCGGTTAGGGTGAGCTACTTGGATAAGGTTTTTCCAGGGTTTTCCCTTATCCTGAAAGATGAAAGTCAGGTAACTCTAAGCATGAAAGATGAAAGATAACTCTAAGCTCCATGGACCCTGACCCATTTGAGCATCATTTCACCCTTTTCATTCATTGTCCGATACGACTTAAGGTTGGAGACGTAAAGAAAAGAAAAGAAAAGAAAAAAAAAAAAGACATGCTGTGGCAATGAGCCAGTTCGGCTCAAGAGCCAATTATACCCTATCCATAAATAGCACAATTTGTGGAGAAATGGCAGCTATTTCCCTGTAGAGTAGCTGTACTTCCATAAAGTCCCTGGCAATGGTGGTGATTCCAATATGCGAGACGTTCAGCAGTCACATGCGCAAACCTGTATGCGCAAAAGTTAGTGTGTTGTTCATTACAGATGAGTATATTACTGGACAGGACCAAGCTCTGTGTGGTTGCATGATGCAGGGAAGTCAAGATATGGGGGAAGGGGGATAAGCTGGTGGCATGAGGCAATGCTAGCATAAACAAATATTATCATGTGAGACTGTTATTGTTTCTTACACGAGCAAAGCAGACGGTGATTTGGATGACATCCTGTGATGCTTCCCCAAGCCCCTCAGAGTAGCACACTAATGTCACACCTCATACCACTCCCACTGAGCTGGATGTGACTCTCTTCTAAGCTTAACTTGTTTAAATGCAGGGACTTTATGGAAGTACGGCTACTCTAGTACTTGTTGATGTAATGATATTAATGCCTAAAGTCAAGTATTATTATTAATTATTTAAATATATGATTAAAGTTAATATTACAAATACTAAACAGTTTTAATCATATTTTTACATTCTTTTCTAATTATTAAGTACTTTTTAGGGTATTTCTGGATGTTTTTCTAGATCTTTTTTAAGCAATTCATTTTGTTCAACTTCCGGGACATACTGTTTCAGAGGTAATTGAATGGGACATAAGATAAAGTGACCAGACGTCCTGTTTTTCAAGCTGCTGTCTTACTGCCCTGATAGATTTTGTCGGGATGCCTCATTGTCGCATTTTGTTAGAAAGTAGCATTTACTTTTTATTCTCTTTGTTATGCTACATAATATTTAAATCTTAATATCCTAATTGCTAAGAATGAAAGTTTTGTTATTGATGGACAACATTTGTTATGAGAAACAAATAATCGGCTATACTGCCAGCACTGTTTTGTTCTCCACACCTCACTTCAACAATTGGATTCCAAACTCTCAGTGACTCAGTGAAAGTCAGAGAGTGATGTGTGTTGCTGCATTGCAAGAAAAATAAGTATCTTAGCCTATGGCATAGGATTTGCAACTTGTAGAGAATTTTAAACTCATGATAATTATGCACAAATTACAAATACTAAGTCTATTTCCCTTGTGAATTTAATGTTGTTATCTAGTAGATTCAGTAGTTTTAAGACAGCTTCCTTCAATTTCTGGGGAATTACAGCAAAAATGTCATCTATATATTTTTGGCAAAATATGTAAATTTGGGGTAAGGCTTTTACTATGTGAACTTCAAGGTGATACATATGTAAGTCTGCCAAAATGGGTGGTGGCTGACTTCCCATTAACCTTTTGACTGTTGAGAGTTTTTAATTGAATATGAAGAAGTTAAGTCTTGTGCATGGTTCTGTAAGGTTGATAATGTCTATTTCTGTTGGATTTTTGTGGTCAAAGTCAGCCATTTTCTGAGCAGCATAGGAGAAAAGTATTTAAATATGTGTTCTTCAAATTATAAAATTGAGAAATTTTTTTTGTCAGTTTGAGAAACATAAAAGAAAAAGCAAATCTTCCAAAATGTTCTCTATTTCATCTCAATTCACAGAACATATAACCTTTTTGACTTACAAATAAGAGTAACTTCTGATAACCTTTATTCATAACTGATTAATATATGGCTATGATTTTAAACATGAAACCCTTTTTCAAGTATCCACACCAGATTTTAAAATTTTCATGAAAAAAGAACCACCTTAACAATGATCAGGAAAGAAGAGAATGCTGCAAGCATTAAAAAAAAAAAAAAAAAAAAAAAAAAAAAATGGAAGGCTGTATTTGCATCGAACAATAAAAATGTTCAACACATGACACAGAAGTTGATGTCTTAGTTCACACAGAAGTACGAAATACTTTATGTAAAACAAGGAAAAGACAGCACACTTAATAATGATTATTCTTCTATTCTTATTAATTTATATAACCTACCTGATTTTTAACTCGCAGGCAAGTTCTGAGTACAAGCAATGACCCCTTTGTCTTAGTGTCCTTTTCACTTGTAAGGCACAGAGATGTATTGAACAGACGAAGCTATAAAGAAATATAATGTTGCATTATTTATTTTACAACCTTAGCTATTATTAACATTTACATAAGGCCTGCTCACAATGCAATCTGGAAAATGCACGCAATACTAATTTACCCTTACCAACACTGATATATCTCAGAGCTATTGTTTGGAACATGTGGCCAACTTAACAAGAATTTTTTTGGCATGGAAAGCACATTGTTTGCCAGCACAATTGCATATACATAGCTCCTTAATTAAAAAGCACAGACTTCTCATACAAATTATACCTACATACAATAGCAACATACCTTCATCAAAGAAGATGTTGGAAATGTTCTTGTGTTACCACACATCTCTCAAATATTTTAAGAAAATTTGCATTAACACTAATTAATTTTTTATGGCTATGTAAAAAAAAAAAAAGGTCAACAGTGTGATCTTAACATAATCCATCACCCTCTATAGAAATTCTGCTCATATTATCACAATTCCTGAACTATAGCTATCTTATGGGGTATTAATTTTACAATTTTAGTGGCATTCCAAGCAAAGGCTTGCAAAATTCCTAATTCTTAGGCAAAATTTGCTCAGAAATTTCTTTGGATCATAACTTTTCTCAGATATCCTATGCAAAGCTTTCCTATGTAAAAACATGACCACTTAAGTTTTGGTATCTTTTTGGTACCTTATCAAGCATAAATCCTGTTTTCTTAAATCTATTATTCAAAAAGTTACAACTATTTTTTGTGAGATACATGAAGACTAAGGAACCTCTCTATAAATGTCTTTCTCACTTCTTTACACAACTGTTGTCAATAGGTGTCATATAATAAGGTTCTAGGTGCTAGAGTATACAGATATTTTGGCATTGTAGCAGCAGTAACACAGTGTAACATTGAAACATGTGGTTTCATAGCATATCAGCCTTTACACAGCACAGACTTAGCATAAATTGATTAGTGGGTATACGGAGAGGAGGGAAAGTGGAGGGGGAAACAGAACTGGTTAAAAACAGTTTGAGGGAAACCAATTCATTATAATATTGTCACATGTAAGGTTGAGGAATGCTTGGGAATATATAAAATTCTGGAACCTTGTTATTCAATGTTTATTTCCTGTGTTGTGACTTGCTTGCACATTTTCCAAGTTCTAATGTGCTTATTTTTCCTGATCATGAGAACAGCATAATGCAAGATTTCTCATGACATCAGCTTATGACATTAACTTCCTGTTTGCCCATATCAACCACGACCAGGTGGCCAGATGCTGACTATGTTAAGTAATTTGAGTCACCCAGATGCTGAATTGCATTTAGGATGTTCTGAGAAGTATGAGAATGCTCAAGTTTGTGTGGGAAATACTTACAAGCATTTGGTGTTAGATTTGACTGACTTGGCAGAAGGGATACCATGTTGGAAGAAAGTTATTTGACTGCTTATTTCGGCAGTTGGGATCATTCTAGTTTGGGATCTTCCAGAGGTCAAGCTTGATTTTACAAACCAGAGTCGTCATGCCACCTACCGGTGGCTACTCTACATGCATCCTCAACGTACATGACATGCATCTCCAAAGTAAGGCCATACGGATATTTGTAATTGTGATTATCATTATACCCCTCAGCCACTTCAAGACTTTGGGAGTATCTTGTACTTAAACCTTAATAATTAGAGTTTACTACATTGGTATATTATGGAACTCGTGTAGTCTCTACTTTGCTTTACCATCTCATTCCTGCTATACACCCATAGTTACCCCATCCAACCCTAGGGTTGTAACAATATGGCACCATGCTCAAAACAAAGGCTCTGTATATCTCTCTTTCTTCTTGAGCTTACCTTACAGTTTAACTGAAAAGGCATACAGTATCCTTATAGTTATGAAATGCAGTAATAAACAAATAAATGCAGGTGGTAAAGAGTAATAAAATTTCATACAGAAAATTTGCATACCATTCCAGAGCTACACGCCTTTTCCAAAAAGTCTTCAAAGAACACTATATTACTTTGGCTACACAGAACAAATTCAGTGTGCAACAGCACTTGAAATCACATAATACAAAAAGGGAAACCCCACAGACAAAAACTCAGGTATATACCACATAAATTGCAAAGGCTGTGACAACTTTGACATTGGCAAAACAAAAAGGAATTTGAACACAAATCTTAAAGAGCATTTTAGGAAAATCAAGAACAAAGAAATAGACAAATTGGAATAGTGTATCATTTTTAGAATGAGAATCACAACAAAGAACAAGAAATCCATTTATTAAAAAGTGTTCAGGGTCCAATTGCATTACCCACATGGGAAAAGATACTCATAAAGAAATATCAAACAAAACTCTTCAATTTCGACACCACTTCTGATGAGAACCCAAACTTCAAGCTCATCAGTACATCAATAGAGACCCCCCCAATTGCCACCAAAGAGTTCACCCAATCAAAATTCAACAGTTGACATTAGCTGAGGAGGTTAGGAAGATTCTAACGAAACACATTATAAGTAAACACTAGCAATATATGGAGAATGCAGTACTAGTTCGACTCAAAATTACATTAATTTTGTGCTTCACTGTATCATAGTCCATTCTCATTAAGAAATGGGCTCATATAATGTATTATTTCAGTAGCAGTTTTTGGAAATTCAACATAAGCTAACGGATCTTATAATTTTTCCTCTGGTATTGAAAATAACAAAATGTATGAATGTCATATTTAGAAACTTGGCATCTAGTTTATGAAGCAAATAGTCATATTTCAGATATGCATTTATAATGGAGAGTAATATCAACTTGCCCACGACAGGATCTTTTGCCCTCTGCAGAATGTTACACCATTTAGCTTTATAGTGGTGCCCAAACATGCATTAAACATTCTCTTCTGATTCATATGTTCCAGTAAACCTTCAAGGCAATCTCATATATTTACAAGATAATATACCTTAAAGGCCTCTTGCAAGTACATTTAAACCGGTCGCCAATCTAGAAAGTGATTGACGTTTATGAACCACGCAGGGGAACTGTTTAAATAAATGGGAGGGGATGAGTACATCATAACAGTTATCATAGTAACAATCAGAAGAACCAACTAGAGGCGTGACGTTTCCATGACAACATTAAATGCTAAACCTTTGTTGCCAAACATATTTATAGCATGACATGCAGGCGAGCGAGCCGTATATACAGGTCTTATTGTCTGATAATGCTGCAATTAACAAAATGTCTTCATGTTTTTGTTGCTCTTGTTGGAACAAAGATTGTGTATTGGCAAGCTCCTTTGCATTATATTTGTGGAAATTTGCCTTGGCTTACGTGTGTTTGAGTCTGTGTATCTCTGCATGTGTTGAGAGCATGTGCAATTGTGTTTTAATGAACGTTAATTATATTATGTCTAAAAATAGTGACAAAGATAGCACAGACAAATGAAAGGACTTTACTATTGTCTTCACATATAATGATGATGATCGTAGTGATGATGATGATGATGATGATGATGGTGATGATGATGATGATGATGATGATGATGATGATGATGATGATAGATGATAATAGTACCCACTGCAGTCACAACCGAATCACCTTCATACACATAATCCTAAAGTGCTCACAAGTGGCAGCAATAAGTGGTAATGTCGCCTCTCACTCCATACGAAACATCAATCCCTTTCTAGACTGGTGAGCAGTATAATTTCCAGGCCTTTAAGTTAACCATTATTAGGATTAATTTAAAATTATCCATACAATCTCTAACAACTTACTAAAAATCTACACGGTGTTCATTTTTATTTGTTATTTCCCGCCCTCCGATTGAGCAAGAATGATGTCATAGTTGACTGCTGAGTTTATCTTGAAATCATAGTGCCCTCTATGGAGAAGAAGTGGTAATTTTTGCGGAACAGTAAACACATTACGGCACTCTTGAGTGTGGTTGTGCTAGTAACTAATACAACCACCCTTTCCTTTCATGCCTCTTACGGTAATCGCGATTAACATTCTAGTACATACATATGTATAAGTAGCATATTTCTAATTAAGTTAATTGGGAGTCGATTAATAACACAAAACAACACTCACTTTTAAATTTTCCCGGAACCGGTTTCTGAGGCCTTCCCTCTATCTTCAGCCGGACATCGACTAGTTCTCATTGGTGTAGCTGGCAATATTTTGTCTTCGGTCTCCTCTGGTGGCGGTTCGAGGAACTTGCTGAACAAATCTTTCTGGGGGATGTCGAAATTGAATACTTTGTTCCTATTTTTTGAAATAAAGATTTGTTCCCATGTGGACAGTTCTTCTTTTCCTGTTGTATGTTTTAGTAATTTTGGTTCTGGATTTATGTTGTGGTTTTTTTCCCAGAAATGCGTGGCAACTGCTGATTTTTCTAATTGTTTGTATTTTATGTTCCTAAAGTGTTCCTTTGCTCTTGTTTCTAAATTTCTTTTGAAAATTTGTTTCTAAATGAAGAAGACACACTAGTCTCATTTGACGTTAAATCACTGTTTCCCAGCATACCAGTTAAACAACTCCCAACATTGATAGAAAAATGGCTCAAATCACTTGGAATGTCATCACTTGAAATTTCAGATTACATCGAACTTACCAATTTATGCATAGAACAGAATTTCTTCCAGTTTCAAACAAAATATTTCCATCAAACTTCTGGTTTAGCAATGGGCAACCCCTTATCACCCTTCCTGGCCGATCTGTACATGAGTGCACTAGAAATAAGGATCACTAAAGGTTTCCCATGGATGTTCAAACTCTGGCAAAGATATGTAGATGACATATTTGCCATAGTGCCAAAAAAACACATCAGTGATGCACTAAAACTTTTAAATATTCAAGAAAAAAGCATCAAGTTCACTGTAGAAGTTGAAAAAGACGAGTATTTACCATTTTTAGATCTAAAAATAATCAGAAATAAAAATAGAATAAACTTTGGCATTTACAGAAAACCAACACAGACAGACAACTACATAAAAGCTAATGGCTACAATCCAAGATCCCACAAACAGGCAATCTTTAATAGTTTAGCACACAGACTGATCAACATCCCTCTCACAGCAGAAGAATACAAAATAGAATACAACAAAATTATTGAAATAGCACAGAAAAATGACTTTCCCAAATCACTAGTAGACAAAAAAGTGAACTTAGCAAAAAAGAAGAAACTACTAAAGGAAACCACAACCCTCTCAGCTACAGAAACTAAAATGATCTTCAAAAAATTCACTTACCATCCATGGGCCTTTGATAAATTCAAAAAAGTCTTCAAAAAACAAAACATTCAACTAGCTCCAGTGAACCATTACTCCTTAAAAAACCTAATTTGCTCAAACATCAAAGATGCCATTCCATCTAACAAGAAGTCTGGTATATATCAAATTGAATGCTGTGACTGTAGTCAAATTTATATTGGAAAAACCAAAAGAAATTTAGAAACAAGAGCAAAGGAACACTTTAGGAACATAAAATACAAACAATTAGAAAAATCAGCAGTTGCCACGCATTTCTGGGAAAAAAACCACAACATAAATCCAGAACCAAAATTACTAAAACATACAACAGGAAAAGAAGAACTGTCCACATGGGAACAAATCTTTATTTCAAAAAATAGGAACAAAGTATTCAATTTCGACATCCCCCAGAAAGATTTGTTCAGCAAGTTCCTCGAACCGCCACCAGAGGAGACCGAAGACAAAATATTGCCAGCTACACCAATGAGAACTAGTCGATGTCCGGCTGAAGATAGAGGGAAGGCCTCAGAAACCGGTTCCGGGAAAATTTAAAAGTGAGTGTTGTTTTGTGTTATTAATCGACTCCCAATTAACTTAATTTATACAACAACACTGTTTTCAACACTTCCATGAAAGGATTTAGCATATTTCTACTTTAAAGGTTACCATCATGGATATGAACACAGAGCACCATGCCTTCATGGTTGAATGCTACTTTCGTACCGGCATTAAAATTGGTGTAACATATACACGTAATTTAAACTGCTGCACAGAGGAGTTTATGCAACGCTATCCAGCATTCAGACAAGTACCTCAGAGCGTAATGTTGTCAAAAGGGTCCAGGTAACATCAAATTGACATACTTTTGTTTGCAACATAAACGTCTTACTTTTTCACAGTATATGATATAAATTTTTTGTCATTCTCACAAATAATTAAAATGTGTATTAATGTTGGTATCCCTATGTCTTTCAAAACCAATAGATGCATCAAACATTTCCAAGATACAGGATCAGTTACTTGCAAAAAGAGAGACACTGGATGCTATAAAGTGACTGGTCCCAATCTAGAAGCAATAAATAATGTTATGATAGAAAGGCCTCAAACATACCTTCTCACAATAAAAACAGTGTTTAAGGGAAAGAGAGAAAGAAAATGTAAGAAAATGGACACACAAGGCTATGTACTAGAGATATTTTCTTGTTTACACTTGGATAAAAGCTTTGTACATATTGTAACAATAATTTCTTTTTCATTCCTAGAACATGTTCTGCTAAATTTAACTTATTACAACAACACTGTTTTCAACACTTCCAAGAACAACACCTAATAGAAAAGCCCCAGGACCAGACAAAATTCATCCAGAATTCATTAAAAATTTAGGTAAAAAAGCAAAAACTATATTACTCAACTGCTATAAACATGTCTGGAAATCTTCGGTTCCATCCAACTGGAAAAAAGCTATTATTATTCCAATACTCAAACCCGGCAAATCAGCAGCTGATATAAACAACTATAGACCTATATCATTAACCAGTGTTTTAGCAAAAATTATGGAAAGAATGATTTCAGCTAGATTAAATTGGTATCTTGAACAACATAATCTTCTATCACCCTGCCAAGCCGGATTCCGGAAAAACCATACAACCAGTGAACAAGTAATTAAACTCAGTCAAGAAATTAAAGAGGGATTTAATAGAAGACACCTTAGCGGTATTTGTTGATCTGAAATCTGCATATGATACTGTATGGAGATGTAATCTTATCAAGAAACTACAACAGATGGGAATTAAAGATAATATGCTTCACTGGATATCAGAATTTGTCTCAGAAAGATATTGCGCAACTTCTTATGGTTCATCATTATCAAGATTAAAAAAAATCCATCTAGGTTTACCTCAAGGAGCAGTACTTAGCACTACTCTATTCATTATCTATATAAATGATCTGCCCAAACAACTTCAACAAACAGGCATCAACACTGCATTGTATGCAGATGACTTAGTAATTTGGAAATCAGGCAAACTTGAAATTCTAAAGACAAATATTCAAAATTCTTTGAATACCCTTAAATAATGGTGTTCTAAAAACCTCATGGAAGTAAACACTGTGAAAAGTAACTATCAGCTCTTCTAAGAAAGAAACAACCCAGTATTACCTTAAGTTATGATAATATCAAATTAACCAGAACAGAAAATGCTTAATATCTTAATATCAACTCCGTGACGTCCTCCTTTACGCCGGCCAACTGCTCCTCAAATTTGGCGGCGAGGGCTTCATTCGCAGCCTTCATTTCGGTTGCCAGGCTATCGTTCGTCGCTTTCATTTCCGTGGTCAATTCGGCCATCTTTGCGGTCATCATCGCGGCCAAGTTGGTATTCGCAGCTTCCATCTTTGTTGTTAATTCGGCCTTCATTTCTTCCGTCTTCTCGGTGAGGTTGTCGTTACCCGTCTTCATTTCTTCCGTTTTCTGTAAAATCTTTTTCAATGCCGCGTCCATTGTCGATATCCCACTTCTGACACCAATTGTGGCTTTATGGGTCAGTAGAACTAAAAGTCCAAGTTGCAGAAATTCAAAATGTTCCTTATTTCCGTAGAAATATACTCTGTTAAATCCTTACAGTAGCAGAATTACGTCACATACACAATTACAATCTACCAAGGTCGTTGACCACAATAAAGAGTTCACTTCCAAAACACACACCAGTTCCAATTACCACTTTCTCATTACGACTCTGTTTACGACTACTCTGGCGTGTCGCGATCTCTTATATATATATATATATATATATATATATATATATATATATATATATATATATATATATCTGCACTGATAATTCTAGACTGTTCTGTAACAAACAAGAAACCGAATGTTCTCTATCAAGATGTCACTAGAATGTTCCATTTATCTAACTTTGTTTCGGCAGACCTTTATCTCCGTGCCATCTTTATCAGTTCCTTTGTGTGCACAAGCCGCGCTATTGCAATAACGGGTTAGCGACAATATGTACAGATTGAACAGATAAGGGAAATATTGTTCAAAAGTAGAAAGCAAAATATGAAGAATAAAATCCAAAAATATTATGCAAAATAAACTTTAATGTGAAAAATCCTATACTTTAAGGGTTTGGAGCAGGTTTTCTTCATTAGTTTAAAAAGAATAGCTTTGTAGATTGTGTCCATATTTAAAGTATCAAATGAAATACAACAAATTGCATGGAGTTTATAGATTTCAATCATTGTGAAACCTTTACATTTATAAAAAAGAAAAAGCAGTTAGTGGTTGCTTTGTCCTTACTTAATACCAAATTACTATATGCGCGCGATAAGTTGAGCGTTCGGGTTCGAAGTCCTCATTCGGTAAGTTTCGTCTAACTCCGCAAACACAGATGACAACTTTGAAACTTGAAATGCACTATAAACTGACATTTAGTGGCTAATATGCTAAGCTTTATCATGTCCACCATATTTTGTTTTGATCGATTTCGAGGTTAATTAGCTAACCAGTTTACAACAAAGGTATGTTGTGGATGTTATGGCTCTCGAAAGGGGACACATTATTATTTGTCTACCTCCGTATAACTGTGATCTGAATGCAACTGAGCTGGCATGGACAAAACTAAGGAATGTTTTCACAGGATGCAAACGTTACTGGTGATATCTCTGCTCCAAATCTGCGGAAACTTTCTATAGAAGCATTATTTTCCGTAACCACAATGCATTGCAAGAAGGTCCAAGAACTGGAAGTGAAATATTGCCAAAATGTTAGTGTAATAGAAAATGCAATTGATGAAATTATCGTCAACACATCAGAGGATACTAGTGATGAAAGTGATGCACAGGACTCGAAGAATCACAAAGTCAATGATTATAACTGTCATAATATTTATTTTCTATTTTTATGTTATATAAATACTAAGTATAAAATATACAGCTTATCGGATCGAGTTCAATTTACTATTTGTCCACATATCTCACACTTGCGCCGCATATCTTTGCTTATCTTACACGTGATTTTGCTGAACTGTGTTTTCAAGATTGATCACACATATCTCACTTCTTCCCCTCTGCCTGCAACGTAATCCAGCGCACAACTTATCGTGTGCATATGGCACACACATGTCACACAGGTTGACTGAACAAAGGATGTCATGCACAGGAAATGCCGCATTTTCTCAACTGTACCTAACTTATTGGAAGGGGTTTTCTTCTGCCACAGGAAAGAGTGGCTTGGGTTTTCTAAATGTTTTGTCAAGAAAGCTGACTAAATAGCATATTTTGAAAGCATTGGTTTGTGAAAATAAAAACTTTAAGAACAGGGTATTTAATTTCACACAGGATGTTACACACAGGAAATGCTAATTTTCTCAACTGTACCTGACTTATTAAAAGACTTATTAAGTCATACTTTATTAAAACTTAAAACTTCACTCATGTCACCTAAGTCTTCATAAAGTATGATTCAATTAAGTTTTTTAACATGAAATTAGCTCAACTTTTAACAATTTTTATTCATAACTACTTCAGTGTACCTGACTTGTTAGAAAGGTTGATTATTTTTCCACATGTGTTTACTGGAAACTATGGCTTGGGTTTTATAAATATGTTTTTTCACAGAAAAATAAGCCTGGAAATTATTTTAAAAGTTAAAAAAAAAAAAAAAATTCATAAATGATATAAAATATGATGATTTTTCCAAGGTATTATAAAGTATGAAATTTGTGGTCACATACATTGAATTCTACACACTGCAAAACATTAAAATACTTTATAAAGATGAGTTGAAATCACTAACTAAAAGAGGAACCTGAACATTAATTCATAAAAATATTTGTAGTCAGTTTCTATTATACTATGTCATTTACATTTTAATTTATGAGGAACTTAGCTTTGAGGCTGAAAATGAAAGCAACAGCTCCCGAAAGTAGTCCTGCAAAAATTAAAATGTAAGTGACGTAGTATAATAAAAATGACTATAAATACCTTTTATGCATTAATTTGGATGCCATTGTTACTAAATTCCTCCATATATGTCCTATGGAACCTGAACATGTTTCAAGGACTTGTCTCCATCATCAGCATATGACCATATATAACTGTTCTAATACTTATACTTAAGTGCAATGATAAAAATACTTGTCGTGATGAAAGCATGATGATTTAGAGTTTGAAATTTTGTATTTTGGTGTCTCTATTCTTAAGATTCCTTAAGGAATCAGCTATAATACTTCATAGATAAACCACCATTGTCTTGCCTTCAGCAGTAAATAAATCACCCATAAAGATGACATTTAAGCTAATGTACGAGGGCTGTTCAATAAAGAATGATCATAAGTTTTACGGACATAATTTTGCGCACTAAAATTCAATATTATTATATTCTGTTAGCTTAATGTGAAACAAACATGCTGTAGTAGTTTCATTGTTGGTAGTCCTGGTTCCCGCCTGTGAGAACCAAGCAAATTCAGACATGTTCAGTATCGCCTACCGCTGCAATGGGGGTAACATGCAGTTAAAGTTGATGTTAGAGGAACATCTGGAGTTTCTATCAAACGTAATCACTGCTGATGAAACTTGGCTACATCATTTTGATCCTGAGAGCAAACAGAAAAGCTCAGTGTGGAAATCTACTTCACCACCAATCCCTAAAAAAGCAAAAGTGGTTGATTCTGCCGGGAAATTTTGGTCATCTCATTCTTTGATATTCATGGAATGACTTATCAGCATGTTGTACCTGCACACACAGCAGTAACTGGACAATACTACAGGGATGTCCTGAAAACATTGCAGGTCCATATCAGGCGCAAAAGACCACATTTCCGTGAAGCAGGCTGGATGCTGCTCCACGATAGTGCGCAGCCGCATATTGCCAATGTTGTTGCTAAATATCTTACAAAAATCAATGTGAAGTGCATCCCTCACCCACCCTATAGACCGGATTTAGCCCCATGTGACTTTTTTCTATTCCTTAACTTGAAGAAATGCCTTCATGGGAGGCATTATCCATCATCAGAAGCAGAGGTGAAGGCTGTGGAGGCAATTTTGAAGGGTCTCTCAAAAAATGGTTTCCAGCAGGTCTTTGAAGACCGGCAGAAATGCTGGGACAAGTGCATCGCATTCAGGGGAGACTATTTTGAGAAGGACCATCAAAATTATGAGTGTGAGTAAAGGTACGTTGTCAAAAACAATTGTGATCATTCTTTATTGAACAGTCCTTGTACATTTAAATGCAAATGTAGAATTATGCCACAATTATTCTTTTAGCCGACCTGTAATCTTTTTAATTAAGATCAATGGAACTTATTATCCTCAATTTTTGTAGTAGTTTGATGTCCTTTACAGCATCTATGGAGATTATTGATCTCTACTCAAATAAGCCTGGTATCCAAAGTGCTGTATTATTCATTATTTGCCTTTGTAGCAGAGGGTCAGAGCGACTGGACGGAAACCAGTAGATCCGTGGTTCAAATCCCGGCCATGGCATTGAATTTTTCAGTTGGCTCTAATTAATCAAAAATCACCCATATACCAGAGTAATGTATTTAAAAGGATTAATTCTTTAAGGATTAATTCCTCAATATACATTTACATTAGAGAAACTACAGTTTAAACTATAACTCCCAACAACTGAGATTCAAATTAAGTCTTCCCATTATTGGTAAGGTAGTTAAATATTATACTATAGTTGCAAACACATGTTACACTGCCCACAGAATCTTTTCAGTATGTATGAACTATGGGTGTTATAGATAGTCAACCTGAAAAATGCAATGCCATGGCCGGGATTTGAACCATGGATCTCCTGGTTTCTGTCCAGTCGCTGGATGGTGACTCTATGTATCCAAAACCTTAGCCTATATATGGATAGTGTGAAGAAATGATTAATTTCCAGCAATTAACTTAAAATAATATAGGTGTTATGCTTACCTGATACGATGCAATATAATTGCGTTGTCGAGAATGCCATGGCTGATATTTCTGCTGCTCAACAGCTCCCCACTTCTGTTTGAGCCTCTCTTCACTATCAGTAGGGAGAGTCAGTTCTGGATATATGTTTTCCAAGTACCATTTGAAAGATTTGCATCTCAAGCGTTCCCGCAGTCGCTTTCGCTCACTCACATCACCATAGACCAAGTTCCTTGCCCCTGGACGTACTTTGTAGAAATAGTCCTGTAATTTTCAACTCTCACTTATTAAGGAAATATTTTAAATACTGGACAATCATACTGCAAAAATAGTAAATGACCACATGAAGGAAGAAATGTGAATGAAAATGAACAAAGAGAAACCAAATGCATTAATAGAAGATAGACAGTTTAACACTGCTTCACTTTACTCAAAATTTTAGGTTTCACAGACCTTATCAGCAGTATCACCTCATTGTCAATTGCATTTAATTATTTTTGCAGTGTAGGAACTACCAAGTGCTTTTGGTGGAGACCTGCTGAACTTAAAAATCACACTGTCCTCAGAGATGAGACTGTCACTGTGAACTTCTTAGTAAAGATCTTCCTCATGTGCTCATGCCAAGGTCTTATTTACAGATTTTAGTAATTTAATTTCTCTACCGATCTATTGATTTCTCTCCCAGATATGTGCTGGTAAGGCTCATTTATCTTAATGTTTATTGAAAATGTGGAAGAAATGCTTTTTGAGACGAGTTTCCAGATTTCTCTTAGTCCTCTCTCTCTCTCTCTCTCTCTCTCTCTCGATCTCTCTCTCTCTCTCGATCTCTCTCTCTCATCTCGATCTCTCGATCTCTCGGATCTCT
>CM060950.1:267116013-267229701 GCA_030765055.1 Mantis religiosa | reverse complement strand
TGCAGTCCCATACTCAGCTGATTACCGGGTGCTGTCTTTGAGTGGCTTATACCGATTGCACAAGTCTTATGGCCGCGTGCACCAATCTCGATCAAGATATTATCTCGGTAAAATACTGACTTTACCACGATGAATGGTCATTTCTGGTGCATCGACAACGGTAAACTTCACCCAGGTTTAATCGCCGTTTAACTCTGACCGGCTTATAATGGCCGATTATCGTCGATTATCTTGGCTTGCAATTGTAAAATGGTGGCTTATGTTTTGGAACACGATAATTTCGAGGACAAGTTGTTATACATGCAATACATTCAGGGTGGTGACAATAATCGCATGCCTGTTATAGTGGATAAAGGAAATCCTTTTGAAGATATGAACGATAGGAAATTTCAAGAAAGATTCCGACTATCCAAGGAAGTAGTGTGGTGGTTAGTAGAAAAATTGTGTGATATCCCAACAAACAAATAATCTGAGATCACCAATGAATCGAGTATTAACAACTTTAAGATTTTATGCAACAGGTGCATATAATATCCTAATCAGCGACGTATCAAATACTCATTGAACTACGGCGATGCATATTATAAACAGTGTCTTGTGAGCAATAACTGATCTTGGACGCAATTACAAACAATTTCTGGCAAGTAATGCTGATGTAAGGTCAGTCATTGAAACTTTAGTCCAATTAGTGGTTTTCCAGGAGTACTTGGAGCCATAGATTGCATGAACATAAGGATTCAATCGCCTGGAGGTGAAAATGGTGAAGTTTATAGAAACAGGAAAGGTTATTTTTCACTCAATTGCCAAACTGTGAGTGATCATAATTTACTTATTAGGGACATTGTTCTGTCGTGGTGTAAGTTGTGGCCGTCAAACTGAAGCTCACAACCCAAATGGACTGTATTGCAGAAGAATCGGCAAATTGTCAGGAGAAGAAAATGTTTGATGCTTATACTGATGTATTTAATTTCTTACTTTCAAAGCCAGTACATTCTTGTACTCACACTAACTACTACACCTTGTACATATCACATATAACGAATGCTGGCTAAATGTAATACTTGATTAAACATTAAAATGATTTACAATACAAAACTAACTCGTTGCCAGGAACATGCTTCAAATCTTCTCACTGCTATTCTCAATTGTCTTTTTCAAAAAGGTCCACCAACTCCTTTAAACACAATATGACCAACTGTCACTGAACAGACATTGTTGCAAGGTGGCCAAGATCGGTGCATGATAGTACGATATTTAGGAACTCCAGCCTAAGAGCAATGTTTGAAAATGAAGAGATGTCTCATGGTTATTTACTAGGAGATAGTGGCTAAGGTTGCAGACCATATTTAACTATCCCAATTATAAACCCACAAACTTCTGCTGAGCAACGTTTTAAGAGTGCACATGTAAGAACAAGAAACACAGTGGAGAGGCAGTATGGAGTTTGGAAAAGGAGGTTTCCAGTACTGTCATTGGGGTTAAGATGTGACCTGCAGAATGCTATGGCAATAATCGGAGCCACAGCAGTGCTGCACAACATCGCCAGGAATTTCAGTTTCGAGGCACCTCCTCAAGATCCTGAAATTCAAAGGCTGCTAGACCATCTGCAACGAGGGGAGCAGACACTGAGGAAAATGGTCCTGTACCAGCAGAACATCAAATGCATCGTAATGACGCAGTATCAGGAAGAGCAATGAGACAGGCAATAATAAATCAACACTTCAGTTAAGGTACACATGTATATTTATTCATAAAGAATTTATTTACACACTGTTTTTATTTCTCCAGTATTTTAGTTTTTCTTTTAGTACCAATAACTTGTACTCCTTGATTTCCATTTTCTTTTAATGCTCCTTTTTAATGAGATCCAACTGTGACATCAGAACCTCAACTCGCTTTTAACAAGCCTCTACTATGCTTGTTGCAGATTTGGGTTTGGGTGGCATCCTGCGTTGATGCCACCTTTTTGACGTAGAGATGAGTACATGGATCTCAGCTTCTTCTGCTGGCATGGAAGCTGGTGTTGCTTTCTATTGCTGGAATTCCTATATCAAAGAAAACAAAAGTGTTAATTTGCTTTCAAATGACTTATTGTGTGTTGAGACAATGAGAGAAATCATGGTATAATAATTGTAATACAGTAACATGTAGATGTGAGTATGTGTGAGAGAGAGAGAATAAGAGAAATTGTAGTGTAATTGTATATCAGTGAAATGTAAAGATTTTTTAAATTTATTGTACTTTCTTACTCAGTTTATCTGTTTTATATGTAATAAATATAGCTCTACTTCAGGCAAAGTTATTGTTTAACGAGATTTGTGCACATGCCCACATATAGTTTAAGAAAAATACTGCCTTTCTGCGATTAAGGAAAGAACAGAAAGTTACTCCATACATACACAGCATTTCATTTAAATATAATTACAATTTGTAGAAAGTAAACCAGAAAATTATAATCTTACATTAAAATTTTGATTGCCAGATTGTTATATGTCAAGTTTTCCCTGCTTCTGGATTTATGATTTTGTAATATTTTTATAACCGTTTTCAACATTAACTGAAAAAGTGCATCAAAGCGTGGATTGGCACAAGGTAAAAACAACTGTCATTTGACACTTTTTTGAACCTGAACTTGAAATAAAGCTCTTAGCAATTTAAAAATACCAGCAAACAAGAATTAACAGCATGACACAATGTATCCATATTTATCAGTGAAAAAAGTACCCAAATGTTATTTAAAGGCCGACGCGCCGGGATGCGACACAACATCTGTGCGCGTCAAACTGCCAAAGTATGACGGCACGTCAACGTTTGAAGTCTTTACAATTCGACACAGTAGCCAAGCACAAGTGGTCACCAGAGGAAGAGGCCGCAAAGCTAATAGCCAACCTCCAGGGATGTGCCGCAGAAGTGCTGAACGCGATCCAGAAAGCGGCGGCGCCTACGGACATCTGGGAGGCCTTGGAAAACCGTTTCGGAAACCACCGCTTAGCCGCAGCCTACCACAGTCAACTGCAGTCAAGGTCGCAGTAGCCAGGGCAGACGCTGCAGAAGTTCGCCCTGACAATCGAACAGTTGGCCAAACAGCTGGCCAGCTAAGCCTTAGTCGACCTCTCACCCACGTTCGTATCCCGGGAAGCCTACTACACCTTCGTTGACGGGGTACGAGACGTTGAGATACGTCAGTGCCTAATTCTCAGCGACTACAAATCCATCCACGAGGCGCTAACGGCTGCACTGAGGATGGAGGCAGCCAAGGTGACGGCTACCCCGATTTCGAGAACAAAGAGTATGCGCTACAATGGGGACCGAAGACCAACCGAGGCACGCCGGCAAAGACATAGTGGCGTGTGTTGGGGTGTGGCCAGCCGGAACGGCTGGAGAGAGACTGCCCACACCAAGGAGAGCAGCCGGAGAAACGAGTAAGGACCGGCGTGGCAAGGGGTATGTTGGCGCCATCACTACCATCCTCTCGAGTGACAGTGCGTGCCAGCCAACGGATGGAAGACAGACTCATTGCTGAGGTTGGGTGAGAGGGAAGCCATGCCATGTGCTTGTGGATACTGGGACAGCCGTGACCATCATCAGACCTGATGTAGCCAGGGATTTGCCGTCGAGAAAACCGAGCCGAACATACCAGCGACACCTTGCCTGTGGAGAAGGAGGCCCTGCTGAAGTTGACCTTGGGATGGAGTGCCGTGCGTTAGTGAGTGTTCGTCGCGAAGGTGGCTGAGGAGGTGATACTGGGATTGTATGCCCTCAGGAGCCACGAGGTGACGGTCGACGTCGGGAGGAAGGTCCTGCGGCTCAATGGAGAATAGGTGATACTCCGGCAACCCAAAGAACGCCTTGGAATTTGCAGGGTCATCCTGATGGAGGACATGGTTGTTCCCACGAGAAGCGAGGTGGTGGTGACGGCGCGACTGGAAGGACAGCGGACAAAGATCTTGATGCTGGACCATAAGACGCCTGTGCACGGGTTCTGTGTAGCCAAAACATTGTTGCCGTGCCGAGAGGAGGTGCCGGTGAGACTGCTCAACTTAACAGACACTGATCACGACGTCCAGGCCAGGACGGAGTTGGGGTCGTGCGAGCCCCTGGTCAGCGTAACACCGATCGACAAGACCCAGGAGCCGGTGCCGACGCAACACCTGGGGCCCCGGCTGGAAGGCTTACTGGAGAGGGCAGCCGACCACCCGGCCGCAGAACAGCTGGAGAAGATTCGACAACTGTTGGGACGATACCAGCGCGTCTTCAGCCAAGATAACATTTAAACATCTAGGGGCGAGGGTATCTACTAGGGCAGCCTTCACAAAGTAAAGACCTCTCCCCCTCTACAACCAAGGAGGAAACAGAGCTGTCCCCAAGGGGCGCCCGGCGCCTCCAGGGCTCTTTCCATAGGACAAGACCTAGAAGCTAACAAGCCATCCCCATCTGGTCCGAAACTCAAGACGGGTGGAAGTGGATACGCCACTTACGCCCGCCAACCCCAAAGGGGAAGGCTATCGATCAACCTCGGTGGGGCCGCCTGGTGATCTAGCACGCCTTCTACTAGCTATGCAGGCTAGTACGCGGGAAGTTATGGCTTCCCTCAACCCCGTCCGCAGACGTACCCGATCTCCCACGGGTGTCGGGAACACACTGCTCCCTCGAGTCCAACCCAATCACTACTACCTTACGGCAGGGGCTCGCAGTTCAGCCCGGGGTTCCTCTAGCAACGTCAGAGGTACCATGAGTGCTAAGGATCCGCAGCGCCCACACAGCCGGGATAACAGCGACTACGGCCGCACGGACCGAATACTTCACCGCATTGACACCGACGACGCCAGGCCTATTCGGCAACCACCCAGACGAGTTCCTCTGGCAAATCAAACGGTGGTATGGGACATGCTGGAGGACATGAGATCCTGCAGAGTGATTGAAGTCTGACAGCCCTTGGTGTCTTGGTGACAAAGAAGAACGGTGAGCTACGCTTCTGCGTGGACTAGAGGAAGCTGAACAATGTCACCAGGAAGGACTATTTCCCCTTACTCCGGATTGACGATACCCTGGACACGACGGCTGGTGCGCAGTGGTTATCGACATTGGACCAGAAGTCGGGTTACTGGCATGTAGCTCTAGACCAGAGAGACAAGGAGAAAACCACATTCTTGACAGGCCAAGGGCTTTGGCAGTTCACAGTTATGTCCTTTGGTCTCTGCAATGCACCAGCTAGCTTCCAGATTCTCATGGAGTCAGTGATGAGAGGATTGACTTAAGACGCCTGCCTGCTATACCTGGTATGGAATCATCGTCGGCAAGACTTTCGAAGACCATCTCGACAACCTGAGCAAGGTGCTACAGAGACTGCAGGCGACCAACCTGAAGCTGAACGTGAAGAAGCGCCAGCTCTTCCGCAAGGAAGTCAACTACTTGGGCTACATAATCTCAACAACTGGAGTGGCCACAGACCCGGAGAAGACACGGGCCATAAGAGATTGGCCTCGGCCGAAGGATAAGAGAGAATTGGGCAGTTTCCTTGGGCTGTGCAGTTACTACCGCTGCTTCATAAAAAGCTTCTCCAACATTGCCAGGCCCCTCACCTGCCTGACAGAACACCGGCTTTATGTGTGGATGGAGGATGCTGAAGGCACTTTCCAGCAGCTGAAGGAGACAGTTTGCAGTGCTCCTATTATGGGATTTCCATAACCAGGTGACGCCTTCATTGTGGACACCGATGCCAGCGACCATTGCATTGGAGGCATCCTATCTCAAGTCTAGGACGGACACGAGCGAGCCTACTACATTAAGACGCTATCCAAGGCAGAGAACTACTGCGTTACCCGGTGAGAACTACTGGCGGTTGTAAAGACCTTGGAGCACTTCCACAAGTACCTATACGGTCAGCCATTCCACCTGAGGACTGACCACTCTGCCCTAACTGGCTACTTAGCTTTAGAAACCTGGATGGCCAGACAGCCCGTTGGAACAGCCAATGCAGATGCCATGTCCCGAAGACCCTGCCCGGAAGAGTGCGGCCAATGCACAAATGTGGAAGAGAAGGAGCTTGCCGCAGCTGTTAGAGTGGTCATGGCAGTGCCTGCTGGCGGCTGGGATAGTGCAGGCCTGAGGAGGGAGCAGTTGGCGGACGCCGACTTGGGGCCACTCTTGAAGGAAGTGGAGGCAGGGACAAGACCAACTTGGGAGGACATTGCACCTAGAAGCGTTGCGTAAGTCGTACTGGGCCCAATGGGACTCATTGAAGACAAAAGAGGGAGTGTTGTTCCGGGTATGGCAATCACCCAATGGAAAGACGCAGAGGGAGCAGTTGGTACCTCCCCGGAGTAAGGTCCCGGAAGTCTTGGAGGAAGTGCATGCCGGTACTTCAGGAGGACACCTGGGAGCAAACCGAAAGATCGACAAAATCCGACAGCGCTACTACTGGCTGAGGCTCCGAGTAGACGCTGAGGGATGGTGCCTTTCGAACACATCGCTGTCGACATAGCTGGACCATCCCCAGTGTCCGACTGAGGCAACATGTACCTGATAGCGGCAGTGGACTACTTCACCAAATGGCCAGAGGTGTATGCCACCCCGAACCAGTAGGCGAAGACATTCACAGACTGCCTTGTGGAGCAACTGTTCTGCCGTTTTGGGATGCTGTTAGAGCTCCACAGCGACCAGGGCACCAATTTTGAGTCTAACCTGATGAAGGAGGCACTGGAAAGACTTGCAGTTAACAAGACCTGCACAACACCTCCACATCCCCAGTCAGACGGCTTGGTCAAGAGGTACATCAAGACCTTAGAATAACACCTGAGGAAGGTCGTGGCCAGCCATCAACGAGACTGGGACGTCAAGGTGCCAATGTTCTTGCTAGCCTGCCGCTCGTCAACACACGACACCACTGGGATGATGCCAGCCAGCTTAATGTTCGGTCGAGAGCTAGGCCTCCCTTGTGATCTGACTTTTGGCAGTCCCCCGGAAGTGAAACAGCCAGCAATGTAGAATGTGGAGAACCTCATGGACCATCTCCAGGTCATGCATGAAATGGCTCGTCAGAACATCGAGATGGCGAGCGACTGTATGAAGTCCCGGTATGACAGGCAAGCCAACAGCCAAGGATTCCAGCAAGGTGACCTGGTCTGGTTGTACCGCCCTACCCGGACCAAGGGACGCTACCCGACACTTCAACAACTGTGGCAAGGACAGTACCGGGTGGTAAAGAGAATTAACGACATGGTCTACTGCATCCAGAAAGTCCCCCGAGGAAAGACGGTTGTACACCTGGATCATCTGCTATGATGGTGCTGTTTGGGACGACCAGCCTTGAGAAGGGAGCAGTGTCGCAAGGCACGCGCAAATAGATGGTGCAGTGCAGAGATAAAAGCTTACCGAAACAGAGAAAGAAAGAGACAGATAGATGTCTGGAAGGTTCGTCTTTCTTCTGATGCCATCTTCATTGTTAGAGAACATTCCACTAATTTACAGAACGAATAGAGATATAAAAGAAGCCGTGGCTAGTTTATCGGAACAGTTGTAATTGGACTAGTGTAGTGAGTTGAAAGTAGAGAACTGTGGACCTTTGAAGTGTATCGCGAGTGAGTTTGTTCGTTTGTTTATGTGTAGTGAAGCAACCAGAGACTACTGTGTGTATGACATGTCACTTTAAGAACCTATGAGGGGTGTACAAACTGCCTTTCTACGGAAATAAAGAGCATTTTGAATTTCTGCAAATTGACTTCAATTTTATGAGTCCACAAAGTCACAATATGCACAATTATTATGAAAAATATTGGAGTGCAAGAAGACTAATGATTTCATTGTCAACCATTGGGTGTTAGAAAATAACATACCTATATTACATATGTAACAATATGAAATGAATTCGTACCTTAATTTCTATTACTGGAACCACATCAATGGAGGTTTCCAAACTTTCTGTGAGCTCTGTAACATCTGCAACAGAGAAAAACAAAAGTCCTTGTAATAACTATTCACATATATGTGTATGTGTAAGATTTGAAACTCTAGCAGTGAACGTTACTATAACATGTAGACATATAACTGCTTCATTTCATAGCAAATGTTTAGTTCATTACTGTTGATAGTGGAAAGACAAAGCTGTCCTAATTGCACAAGCACCAGGGCCCAGTTCAGCAGTAGCCCAAAATGTATTTCTCTTTGGTATCCCAATGTGATATCAATGTAACATCTTATGTAAATATTAATAATTCTTACAAATGCAGCAATAAATAAGTATACCACTACAAAATAATAGTTGGACTACTAAATGCATTACATAGCAAAATAAGTGATTATGACTAATTCAAATGGCATCTACTGTCTATCAACCATAAGAAAGCAAGGCAGAAGAATGTGTAATGTAATTACTTTTTCAGTATTTATGCTCACCTTCTAGATATTGACTTTGTGGGTTCGTGAAATTAAAAGTCTAAGTTGCACGCATTCAAATGTTCTTTATTTCCGCCGAATTACACTTATACATCTCAGATAACAGCAGAATCACGTAACACACACAATTACGTAACACTCACAATAACAATTCACCAGTTTGTCGGACGCAAGTCCACACTACACTCACTAGTCGCCGTGCCTTAAAACACTGAAACAGCTCAAGACTCAAAAATGACTTTCTTGACACTCTGAATTGGCACACTGGCTTCTATTTATATGTGGCTAGCCAGTTCCAGAGAATTCTATAACATGGAGAGGAGTTGTACCAGAGACTTCGCATTCTTTCAGGTGGCAGAAGGAGGGGCAAACGGAAGATCCCCTCTCTCCACCCTGTCACACCTCAGCAGGCAATGGCTGATTGGTGTAGGCGTGGCCTCGATGCCATCTGCTGGCTGATCATAAGTTCGACGATTGGGTAACACTGCTCCCTCCTCAAGGCTGGTCATCCCAAACAGCACCATCGTAGCAGGGCAGTCGATCCAGATGTACCACCAACATCTTTCCTCGGGGCACCTTCTGGATGCGGTACACCACGTCGTTAATCCTCTTCACCACCTGGTACGGTCCTTGCCACGGCTGCTGAAGCTTTAGGCAGCGTCCCTTGGTTCGGGTAGGGCAGTACAACCAGACCAGGTCACCTTGCTGGAACCCTTGGCTGTTGTCTTGCCTGTCATATCGGGTCTTCACACGGTCACTCACCTTCTGGATGTTCTGGCGAGCTATCTCGTGCACGTTGTGGAGGTGGTCCACCAGGGTCTCCACATAATCGGTCGCTGACTGTTTCGCTTCCAGAGGGCATCCAAAAGCCAGGTCACAAGGGAGGCATAACTCTCTGACAAACATTACGCTGGCTGGCGTCATCCCCGTGGTGTCGTGTGTTGACGAGCAGTAGGCCAGCAAGAACAGTGGCACCTTGACGTCACAGTCTCACTGATGGCTGGCCACGACCTTCCTCAGATGCTCTTCTAAGGTTCTGATGTACATTTCGATCATGCCATCTGACTGGGGATGTAGGGGTGTTGTGCGGGTCTTGTTAACCCCAAGCCTTTCCAGTGCTCCCTTCATCAGGTTGGACTCAAAATTGGTGCCCTGGTCGCTATGGAGCTCTAATGGCACCCCAAATCGGCAGAACACTTGCTCCACGAGGCAGTCTGTGATTGTCTTTGCCTCTTGGTTCGGGATGGCATACACCTCCGGCCACTTGGTGAAGTAGTTCACGACTACCACCAGATACTTGTTGCCTCAGTCGGACACCGGGAATGGTCCAACTATGTCGGCGGCGATACTTTTGAATGGCGCTCCGACGTTGTACTGCTGCATGCGACCCTGGCTCCTAGTATGGGGGCCGCAACTCGCCGCGCACACGTGGCATTGACGGCACCATCTCTCAGCGTCTGCTTGGAGCCTCAGCCAGTAGTAGCGCTGCCGTAGTTTGTCAATCGTCCGATTTGCTCCCAGGTGACCTGAAGTACCGGCGTGCATTTCCTCCAAGACTTCTGGGACCTTATTCAGGGGAAGTACCAACTGCTATCTCTGCGTCTTCCCATCGGGTGATTCCCATACCCGGAACAGCACACCCTCTCTGACCTTCAGCGAGTCCCATTGTGCCTAGTACGACTTGTGCGATGTCCTCCCAGGTTGGTCTCGTCCTTGCCTCCACTTCCCTCAAGAGTGGCCCTAAGTCAGCGTCCGCCAGCTGCTCCCTTCTCAGGCCTGTGCTATCCCAGCCATCTGCAGGCATTGCCATGACTACTCGGACTGCTGCGGCACGCTCCTTCTCTTCCACTTTTGTGCATTGGCCGCACTCCTCCGGGCAGGATCTACGGGACATGGCATCTGCGTTACCGTGGCTCTTCCCTCTACGATGTTCAGAGGTTAAGTCGTACTCCTGCAGCCTCTGGACCCACCGTGCTGTCTGGCCCTTCAGGTTTCTACAGCTCAGTAGCCAGGTTAGGGCGGAATGGTCAGTCCTCAGGTGGAATGGCTGACCATACAGGTATTTGTGGAAGTGCTCTAAGGTTTTCACTACCGCCAGTAGCTCCACCGGGTGGTGCAGTAGTTCTCTGCCTTGGATAGCGTCTTGCTGTAGGAGGCTATCACCCACTCGTGGCCGTCCTGGACTTGCGATAGGATGCCTCCAATGCAATGGTCGCTGGCGTCAGTGTCCACAATGAAAGCGCCGCCTGGTTGTGGAAATCCCAGAACAGGAGCACTGTACAGTGTCTTCTTCAGGAGCTGGAAAGCACCTTTGGCGTCATCCGTCCACACATTAGGTTGGTGTTCCTCTGCCATGCGGGTGAGGGACTTGGCGATGTTGGAGAACCCCTTTATAAAGCGGCGATAGTAGCTGCACAGCCCCAGGAAACTGCGCAACTCTCGCTTATCCTTTGGCAGAGGCCAATCTCTCACGGCCTATGTCATCTCCGGGTCAGTGGCCACTCCGGTTGGTGAGACTATGTGGCCCAAAAAGTTGACTTCCTTGCAGAAGAGCTAGCACTTCTTCGCGTTCAGCTTCAAGTTGGTCGCCTGCAGTCTCTGTAGCACCATACTCAGATTCTCAAGATGGTCTTCGAAAGTCTTGCTGAAGATGATTATGTCATCCAGGTATAGCAGGCAGGTGTCATAAGTCAGTCCTCTCATCACTGACTCCATGAGGCATTGGAAGGTAGCTGGTGTGCTGCAGAGGCCAAAGGGCATAACTGTGAACTGCCAAAGCCCTTGGCCTGTCGACAATGCGGTCTTCGCCTTGTCTCTCGGGTCTAGAGCCACCTGCCAGTAACCTGACTTCAGGTCCAGGGTCGAGAATCACTGAGCACCAGCTAGTGTGTCCAGGGTGTCGTCAATTCGGGGTAAGGGGAAATAGTCCTTCCGGGTGACAGCGTTCAACTTCCTGTAGTCCAAGCAGAAGCGTAGCTCGCCATTCTTCTTTGTCACCAAGACTACAGGGGAACACCAGGGGCTGTCAAGACTCTTCAATCACTCCCCTGGATCTCATGTCCTCCAGCATGTCTCGTACCCTCCCTTGTTTTGCCAGCGGAACTCGTCTAGGTTGTTGCCGAATAGGCCGGGCATCTCCGGTGTCGATGCGGTGAAGCACTTTGTCCGTGCGGCCGCAGTCACTGTTACCTTGGCTGAAGACGCGCTGGTATCGTCTCAGCAGTTGTCGAACTTTCTCCAGCTGTTCTGTGGTCAGGTGGACGGCCGCCCTCTCCAGTACGCCTTTTAGCCGGTGCCCCAGGTGTTCCGTCGGCACCGGCTCCTGTGTCTTGTCGATTGCTGTTATGCTTACCACGGGCTCGCACGTTCCCAACTCCGTCCCGGCCTGGACGTCGAGATCGGTGTCCGTTGGATTTAGCAGTCTCACTGCCAGCTCTTCTCGGCACGGCAACAATGCCGTGGCTACCTCATAGTCCGTGTACAGATGTCTTCTGGTCCAGCATCATGTTCCTGGTTCGCTGGCCTTCCAGTCGCGCCGTCACCACCACCTCGCTTCTCGCGGAGACAACCACGCCTTCGTTCAAGACGACCCTGCAGATTCCAAGGCGCTCTTCAGGTTGCCGGAGTATCACCTCTTCTCCGTTAAGCCGCAGGACCTTCCTCCTGACCTCGATCGTCGCCTTGTGGCTCCTGAGGGCATCCAATCCCAGAATCACCTCCTCAGCCATCTTCAGACGCACGGCACTCCATTCCAAGGCCAGCTTCAGCAGAACTTCCTTCTCCACAGACAAGGTGTCGCCCGATGCCGTCATCAGCTGGTATGGTCGGCTTGGTTTCTTGGATGGCAAACCCTTGGCTATGTCGGGTCTTATGACAGTCACGGCTGCCCCGGTGTCCACCAGCACGCGGCAAGGCTTCCCTCTCACCCAACCGTCCACGATGAGGCTGTCATCCATCCGCCGGCTGACGGCACGCAGTGTCATTCGAGGGGATGGTTCTGATGGCGCCGACGTGCCCCTTGCCACGACGGCCCTTACTCGTTTCCCGGCTGGTCTCCCTGGTATGGGCAATCTCTCTCCAGGTGTCCCGGATCTCCACACCCCCAACACTTGCCACTAGGTCTTCGCCGGCATCCCTCGGCTGGCCTTCGGTCTCCCGTGTAGCGGATACTCCTGGTTCTTGATGTCGGGGTAGCCGTCACCTTGGCCGCCTCCATCCTCAGTGCTGCCGTTAGCGCCTCATGAATAGTTGTGTAGTAGGCGAGTATTAGGCGCTGACGTATCTCGCTGTCTTGTACCCCGTCGAAAATTCGTAGGCGGCTTCCCGGGATACCAACTCCGGCGGGAGGTCAACCAAGGCCTTGCTAGCCAGCTGCTCAATTGCCAGGGCGAACTCCTGCAGCGTCTCCCCTGGCTGTTGCGACCTTGTCTTCAGCTGACTGTGGTAGGCTGTGGCTAGGCGGTGGTTCCTGAAACGGTTCTCCAGGGCCTCCCAGATATCCTTGGGAGCCGCCGCTGTCTGAACCGCGTTTAGGACTTCTGGGACTGGCTATTGGCTGTGCGGCCTCTTCCTCCGGTGACCACTTACTGTGTCTGGCCACCGTATCGAACTGGTGGCGGGACTTCGAACGTTGACGCGCCGTCGTATTTGGAAGGTTTGACGCGCGCAGATGTTGTGTCGCGTCCTTGCGCGTCGACCTACAAGTCCTTCAATCTCCTGCCGACGACGTCTTCCACCATGGCGTTCAGGGACTTGACGCTTTACCTTTCAGGTCGTTGACGCACTTTGCCAGGTCTTCGACGCGCTCGTCCACGTGACTCATCCGCTCGCCCAGCTCCGTGACGTCCTCTTCACGTCGGCTAACTGTTCCTCAAACTTGGCGGCGAGGGCCTAGTTGGCAGCGTTCATTTCAGTTGTTAATTCCGTCATCTTAGCGGTCATCGTCGCAGCCAAGTTGTTACTTGCTGTCTCCAACTTCTCTTCCATTTTGACGGTGATGTTGTCGTTAACCGTCTTCATTTCTTTCAGCTCTGCGTCCAGGTTGTTATTTGCCACTTCTGTTTTCGTTGTTAATTTGTTCATCTTCGCTAGAATCTGTGCCAATGCCGTCTTCATGTTGTAATATCCCGTCGCACTCCTGACACCAGTTGTGACTTTGTGGGTTCGTGAAATTAAAAGTTCAAGTTGCACAAGTTCAAATGTTCTTTATTTCCGCCGAATTATACTTATACATTCAGATAACAGCAGAATCACGCACCACACAATTACGTAACACTCACAATTACATAACACTCACAATCGCAATTCACCAGTTTGCCGGATGCAAGTCCACACTACACTCACTACTCGCCTTGCCTTAAATCACTGAAACAGCTCAAGACTCAAAACTGACTTTCTTGACACTCTGACTAGGCACACCGGCTTCTATTTATATGTGGGTAGCCGGTTCCAGAGAATTCTATAACATGGAGAGGAGTCGTTGTACCAGAGACTTCGCATTCTTTCAGGCAGCAGGAGGAGGGGGAAACGAAGATTCAGCCACCCCCGTGGCTTCCCCTCTCTCCACCCTGTCACACCTCCGCAGGCGCTAGCTGATTGGTGTAGGCATGGCCTCGATGCCATCTGTCCCCCTCTATTGGCCATCTCTTCTGCCGGCTGATCGTAAGTTCGACGATTGGGTAACAATATGATAAAGATGATAGGTTTATGAAAATACACAATGTTGTCACGTAACACACGATGCATAATACCTATCACTGCAGTGAGTGAAACGAGCATTAGATCTGACAGCATGGGTGACTCACATGCATCTCATACACTCATTTCATAGAAAATAGATCCACTAACAGAGCAGATAAACAGCTCAAGCCACTCTCCCTCTTCAGGCCTAGCTTGTCTTCTTGTATTGGGTAGACAGTACGAGAGCAGTTATTTTTATCTACTGCCAAGAAAGGATAAACTATAACACCCACTTTAATTATTTTGCATTATTTTGCATCAAATGATGTAAATATTTCAATTTCAAGGTATCAAAATATAACTCCCTTGTTAGTCCATTTCATGCAGTTCTTTTTTAATAATGCAAATGTTAATGATTTGTTACTACTCCATTGCAGATAAACACCATGAAAGTGTTGCTACCAGCACCATAAGCCATGACACCATTGCATTTTATAGTTATAAGACACTCAAATCAGTTAAGATTATTACATACCATCTGCTGTTGTTGCCTGCTGGTATGCGACATCACTATCAAATGTATTCTTTAGTGGGGTTGCAGTTGATCCAAGCATCTCTTTTAATTTTGGATGTACGACATCCATACATATCCTTTTTTCTCCTCCTGTCTTGTATACCTCCAGTTTCTCATCTGCAATTTCTTTTCTTGCTTTTCTCTTTAAATTATCGTAGCAGGTTCTTAATTTTGAAGCGCTTCTTTGTGTGACCCCTAAAACAAAAGCACTTTATTAGGACAAAAGCTGCAAAGCATGTCCCTCAATATAATAATGGATATCAGTTACAAATTGTTGAGAAGATGAACCTGATTATATATATAAAAGAACTGGTAACCTTTTCTTCCGGTTTTGCAAGAGCAGCTTTGCTTTGCATCAATAATCACAAATCTGTAAGTTAAAAATTAAATATTATTTTGTTTATTAACAACTGTATCAACTGCCATAATGTATAAGCGTTGTCAGTGCGCTAGAATTTCATTCCTCAAGACTCTATACACACAATATATCAGTATTATTTTACGAACTGTTGATAAATAATTATAACTTTAATCAGAGGTTAGTTGGTGAGAATCATCTTCTAAAAGCAATAGACCACTAAAATACTTCAGCCTAAATCATAATTTTGGAATAATGTAACATTTTTTGCTTACCTGGACTGCTATTAAATTGAAAGGCCAGCTGCTCCCACGTGGCCTCCTCCTATTTTGTAGTAATTCCACTGGTTCTTTTATTCTCTATTATGTCTTTGTAGTGAGATACCAAGTCTAATAAAATGTCTGCTTCAAATGCAGAGAAGTTAGGAGTCCTTTTGGTCTTGGTTTCCACTATGTTTATACTCTTATTTCTGCTACAGCTGTTTACACACGTGTTTCTGCCTCGACAAATACTAAGCGAAAAACAAACAACAAATGACAAACATGAAGCAATGAACTTCTGGGTGTGTTCGGTAGCCTTCTCAACAGTTACATTTGAAACAAGTGGTGCGCTCTATGGCAGCGAGCGCCTACCAGATAATCACTGCCAGCTAAATGGCGATTGGCAATGGTGCACCAGAATGTAAGCTTTACCGCGATCAACTTTTAACTGCGTTTAGGCAAATGTCTCCTGTGGGTTTGTTTAATGAGATTGGTGCACACGGCCATTAATATTTATTTTCACTTTATAAGCAGCACAAATTTCCAGCTGCACTTTCATTCCTTCTTTCTTTATTTATAGAATTTAGAGTAGAAACGAATTTATTTATGCAACTTGCTATTTACAATATTTTGACCTACATTACATACATATTTTCTTAGTCCAGCTGTATAAATTGCTTGAAGCCATTTTTTTAACCTAGCTAGCTCAGCCTGCTTGGCTTCCAGGCCTTCTAGCACTGCTGAGTAGCATAGTCACCCTTCTGTCATCTACTCTAGTTTGCCGTTTCCCCTTGTCGTCCCAGCATTTTTCTCTTTTCTAATATTTACTTTTCACAGCCATTTCTCTTTAGCTTTCCAAAACAGATTCCCATATTTCTATTTCTACTTTAATTTTTCCCCGTAACCATTTTTATGGCTATCAACTCGCTTTCCATCTTTTCCCATTTCTTCTCCCATACTTTGTCTCCATGCTGCTAGTTCCTTGCATTCTGTCAGATTGTGAACTGTGCTTTCTGTTTCTCCACATAATTCACATATTTTTACCCTGCTACTTCTTAGTTCCCTTAAAAACATTGATCCTGTTCTAATCCAAACCCTTCCTTCTCTCTCTCCTGCATGTTACATTGGTCTACCTATCTTCCTCTTCCCCGTTCTCTCTTTATTAACCTATGAAACTTAAATGATTTTGTGTTTTCTAACCCTCCCCATGACTGTCTTTCTATATCCTCCATTCTAGTTCTGACTATATTCCAAAAAACATGCTACATTTGTATTTTCTAGTCTTAAGTCCCCCATTCCTATTTCTTCCACAGTTTTTTCAGCCACTGACCAACAACTTTTTCTATTTCCCATTTTCTTTTGTTTATTCATACATACCATTTACTCATATTTACTTATACATATATAACATTTACTTTTCGTAAATACTCAAGTATTGTTAAGGGCTGTTTCCCATCATTTTATTCACGCTTGTACTGTTCCCTAGCATGAACTACAGCTATGGGAACCTTTTCAAATGCCCATAAATAAAATAAATAAAGAAATACCTTTATGATTTCACTCTTTTATCGAGTATTTATACCAATTTTAAACTCTTTCAATTATTAAACCTTTTCTGTTGGCTTTTCCTAATTCTACTAAGGCTAGTTCCCCTGGAAGTGATTAGCCAATCAATCTCTTTAGTAAATTGTTTGTATAACTGGTTTATTTTATTACTTACTTTTGATATCCCCCATATTTCTGCAGCATACAATATCCCTGACTCTTAACAGTGTTTCATACATTCTCTCAAGTGGGAATGTATGCCGAAGACCTAGTAATATGGACCTCGGAAAAGAATATAACTTCTGGGAAACATAAAAAGTTACAAAAAACAATGGAGAATGCAATTATAATACTGGAACAATGGACTAACCATAACAATATGGAGATAAACACAGAAAAAACCCAATATCAACTGTTCACAATGCAACACAAAACAAAAAATATATGTCTGCAAATCAATAACAAAAATTTACAAGAAGCATCCACAACAACATATCTAGGAATAGAACTAGACCAGAAACTATCAATGAAAGAACATGTAAACAATGTAACAAATAAGATCAACAAAAAGAACAACATCTTAAAATGCCTAGCAGGAAAAAAATGGGGTGGAAATATGGACCTCCTTAATAACACATATAAAACATACATAAAGCCCAACTTACTATTTGGAGGAGAACTGCTGGCAACAGTAAACAAGAAACTCAAAAGGAAAATAGAAACCTCACAAAACAATTCACTAAGAATAATAACAGGAGCTGTGAAAACAACACCAATTGCCATACTACAGAGCTTCACAAAAAAAAAAAAAAAAAAAAAAAAAAAAAAAAAAAAAAAAAAAAAAAAAAAAAAAAAAAAAAAAAAAAAAAAATGGCCATAGAACTGGAACATGAACTAAAGGCAATTACCCTAGCACAAAAACTGCTAGTTAACAAAAATAGACACAAGTGGTATCACACAGCAGATAATATAAGCAATCTAAAAACCCAAACAAGCTTCAGAACATACATCAATAACTCAAAACACAAGAACATAATAACAACAAATATAACAATAGAGGAAACAAGCCCAACAGAATATATTGACATACATTATAAGAATGACCTGTTATATACAATACATAAGCAAAACAATTTACCAGATGAAATGAGAGCAATAGCAATAGCCACAGAAAATGAAAGATATCCAGAAAAAGAATGGCTCCGAATATATACAGATGGATCCTTTATAAACAAACAAGATGCTGGTGCAGGAGAATACTGCAAACATTTTGCACAGTATCTAACACTAGACGAAACTTCAAACCATTATGATGGAGAACTAACAGCCATAAAAGCAGAACTGTACAGACCGTACATAAAGCAAAACATAGTTATCTTAACAGATTCAAAATCAGTCGTAGATGGGATTGTAAACTCTAAAAACAAAACAACAAGAAACATCAAAGAAATAAGAAGTTTAATTAAAGCTGTCAAATCAAGAAACCATGTCACCCTGCAATGGATTCCAGCCCACGTTGGACTTTTAGGTAATGAACATGCTGACCAACTAGCAAAAAAAGGTGCAATTCAAAATATAAAACCTGTAAGACAAACTGAAATTAATAAACAAGTAAACAACATTAAGCTACATTTTAAAAGACAGCAGAGACTTGATGAAGAAGATAAACTAAAAGACAAGGATTATAAGAACATTGGAGACAAAACTGACATACAAAAACTTCCAAGAAAAACTGCAGTGGCCCTATTTAAAATGGAAACTGGCCATGATTGTCTTGGGAAGCTAGGGGGAAAATGATGCAAATCAACTAATCCCCAGTGCCATTAGTCAACAACAACAACATTCTCTCTAACCATTTGCTTGACATAACAAGTTTTGCTTTGCATATCCTTATTCCTGACATTGCTGCCTTTCCTTTGGCTGCCACCTTCTTGTCATGCGCTTCCCATTCTCTATTATTATTCATCCTAACTCCTAAGTACTCAAATTCTTTCAGAGCTTCTAATGTTTGTCTCTCTAAAAAACATTGTTCCTCTTTCTTCAATTTTCTTCCTCTTTTGAAAACCATCACTTTTGACTTTCTTGTATTTACTTTAACTCCCCAATCTTCACAGAACTTTTGAATTTCATTTATTGCTCTTTGTAATTCTACTTATGTTATTGCTCCTACTGTCAGATCATATGTGTATAAAACCTGGTATTTCTTATTATTTCTTATTATCAGAGAGAGTTGATTTCTTTCTTTCACTCACTATATCATCTATAAACAATTTGAATAAAATGGACTTAATTTACAGCCTTGTCTTATACCTAACTTCTGTTGTCTTCTCTGTGATTTTATTCCTTTCACATCATATACAAAATTTAATTCCTCTATATATCTTAGTTATTTCTTTTATAAATTCATCACTTACTCCTTTTATTCTCAATTTGTATATTAGTCCATTTCTATTTATAGTATCAAATACTTTTCCAAAGTCTGCAAAAAAAACATACTATATGCACATGATAACTTGAGCGCTCGGGCTCCAAGTCCTCATTTGGTAGGTTTCGTCTTAACTCCGTAAACACAGATGACAACTTTGAAACACGAAATTCGCTATACACTGACATCTAGTGGCTAATATGCTAAGCTTTCACATGTGCACCATATTTCGTTTTGAGCAACTTCAAGGTTAATTAGCTAACCAGTTTACAACAAATGTATGTTGTGGATGTTATGGCTCTCAAAAGGGGACACACTATCATTCGTCTACATCCTGAATGTGATCTGAATGCAATTGAGCTGGCGTGGGCAAAAATAAAGAATGTTTTCAGAGGACGCAATGTTACTGGTGATATGTCAGCCACAGATCTGCAGAAACTTGCTATAGAAGCATTCTCTTCCATAACTGCACTGGATTGCAAGAAGGTCCAAGAGCTGGAAATGCAATATTGGAGAAACGATGGTGTAATAGAAAATGCAATTGATGAAATCATCAACACATCAGAGGATACTAGCAATGACAGCAATGCACCGAACTCGGATACTGAAGAATCACAAAGTGAATGAGTGAATATTTATAGCTGTCATTATATTTGTTTTCTATTTTTATCTGTTTCATAAATAGTAAGTATATAAACACACAGCATATAACATCAAGTTCAATTTACTGTTTGTCTACAGATCTCATACTTGTGGCACATGTCTTCACTTATCTTACACACTATTTTGCTGAATTGTGTTAACTGTGTTTTTCTAGGTTGACCACACTGCAGAAACAAAAGAGCATTAGCTATGCTTCTTCCCCGCTGCCCACAACAGACTGTAAAACTAGCGCTCAAGAAAACGTGTGCATATACGAGGCGTGTCCGTAAATTAAGGTCTCCAATTTTATTTAAAATAGAAAACATGTTTATTGCCAATGAATATTACATTGATGGAAAGGCGAAACTTACAGCTATTTTTCAACGTAATCAGCATAGCGATCGATGCTTGTTTGCATGAGCTGTAGCAGTTTTTGTATACCCTTGAAATAGCACTCTCCCGCCAAGTTGCGCAGGTAGCGCTCAACCACGTTTTTCATATCATCGTCGGTCTGGAAATGTGTTACACCCAGGTGTGACTTCAACTCAGGAAACAGATGATAATCACTAGGTGCTAAGTCTGGACTGTAGGGTGGATGGGTGAGGATGTCCCATCCGAACTGGGCCAGGAGATCAGCCATTGCATGTGCAGTATGCGATAATGCAAATGTTCGGTCAAAATCTTGTCAATCGTAGTCTTACTGACTTCAGGGATAAGTTCGCACAGCTCACGAACTGTCACACACTGATCTTTAAGCATTTCTTGCCCCACTTTTGCAATTGTTTCGGCTGAAACCGAAGGCTGACCAGAACGCTGTTCATTATGGACGTCTGTACGTCCGTCTTTGAACTCTCTGACCCACTTTCATACGTTTTTAACGTCCATACACTGTGGCCCATAGACTTCGCATAACTGATGATGAATTTTAGTGGAGATAGTGCCCTTGGCACTCGAAAAAGGATCACTGCACACAACTCGCTTTTGGTGGCGGAAGTGATAGGAAGTTCCATTGCAAACGGCTGCCCAGCCAAGACTAATGGTTGCAACGGGTTCATTGTGGTGGGGATTTGAAGGGGTGAAACCAAGCTACACGCCAGTGTTGCCGGATCCACGTAATAGCGTTCCTCATGGCTCCAGCACCTTGAAGACCTTATTTTACGGACATGCCTCATAGTATGCTCTACCTCTTTTCCTATTGAGATATTACTGCTTGTTTACCTTTTCTGAATCCTGCCTGAAATTCTGATGTGTTTCCTTCTGCCTCCGCCTAATCCCTTAATCTATTTGCTAATATTCCCGAGTATATCTTAGAACAGACTAATAAGTCTATTCCTCTGTAACTTCCTGGCTTATTTTCTCCTCCTTCCCCTTTATATATTAGTACTATCATACTTATTTTCCAGCACTCTGGTATATCTTCATTCTCTTTAATGTTATTTAACACATTTGTCATATTCAGGTCTTTTCTAGTATTGCTATATTTTTTCCAAAAGTCTCCTGGAATCCCATCTATCCCCACTGTTTTTTTTTCTTTTAAAGCTGTTTGTGTACTTCTATTAATGTAAATTTACCATCTAGTATTCTATTTTTACCTATTTCCCTCCCCAGTATTCTAATATCCCTATCTACTTCTTGATCATCTCCTATTAAACCTCTAAAATATCACTCCTGAGGCAATATTTTAAATTCTTACGCTACCTTCCTATTTGCTTTTTTTCACTATTTCGCATACTGCTTTACTATCTTATTCTTCTATTGCATCTCCTAATTTTTTTTTTATATTTTCCTGCCAGTCTTTTCTCTTTTCTTCTAACAAGCATTTATCATTCGCTTTACTTTTCATCAAAATTTGCCTATCTAATTTGCCTTCAGTGCTCCTCTGTCTTTTAAGATCTCTGAATACCATTCTTTTTACTAACTTGCATTCTTCATCATACCATCCTTTTATTTGTTTCTTTCCCTGCTTCATTTTTACTTTTCTCCCTGCTTTAGATACTAGTAACTTTAATCAATTCAACTGCTTTACTTATCTTTCCTTCTTTTGTTGCAATCAATACTCTACATTCTAAGATTTGGCCTACTTCTTAAGTTTATATCAGCTAAGAAATACTCCTCCTTTTCCTTTCTCTACTTAAATATTTGTATTTCTTTTAATTGTACTGCCTCATTCTCTCCCTCCTGTACCTCTGATCCTTTAATTTCTAATAATAATTGGAAGTGGCAAATGTTTATAATCACATTCTTAACCTTAAAATTACCTACTGATTTTGTCCTCCATTTTTTCACTGCATAGTATACAATCTGTAATACTTTGGCCATTTGTGTTTACAAATAAACTCCCCTTCTTTGTCTTCTCCTACATCACAATTACATATTATTACCCTCCTTATTTGTTATTTTATCTCTACTGTTTCCTGGCCTTATTTCATCTTTTTCTCCTCCCTCTCCACATTCTTCTCCACATAATCTACATCCCTCTCTTATTCTAGCATTAAAGTCTCCCATTATTATAAATTTTATATCTATAAACTTGTTTTTCAATTCTTCCATATTATCGCGTTAACGCGCATAAAAGGTTCGGCACAGATAGATAACAGACGGATAGTGTTTCACGGAGATAAAGAGCTTGCATAAGCAGATAAACATAGCGTCAGAGATAAAAGACTTGCTGACACAGATGAAGTTACATTCTAGAACATTCGTGTTTTATCTGGTGACATGTGAGACAACATTCGATTTCTTGTTTATTCCAGAAATATCTAGAATTATCAATGAGGTATTTAAGGAAGCGACGACTCGCCAAGAGTCAGTCGTAAAGAGGAGAGTAACCGCCTGTACAGATGTTGTAACAGAAGTCTGTAAACAGATGTAATCAGAACGCTGTTGTTGTGGTCATCAACCTTGGTAGATTGTGATTGTGTATGTAATGTAATTCTGCTGCTATGATGTGTATTTCATCGAAAATAAAGAACATTTTGAATTTCTGCAACTTAGACTCTTAATTCTACGAACCCACAAAGTCACAATATCTTCCTCTAGTTCATCATATAATCCGGGATTATGGAAAGCTGATGCATCTGGCGATTTAAATACTACCCCTGGTCCTATTCTTTTGTAAATGTTTCCTATTTGCATAATTATTATCAGCCACAACACTTCCTTGTCCCTAACTCTTAATGTCATTGTGTCTGCAATCACTTCTAGATCTTTCCTAATCAGAATTCCTATTCCTCCTGATGCCCTACCTTCATCACTATTTTTGTTTGCTCTTTCCTATAAATTTAAACTTCTCTAACTCTGTATTTACTTTCTTTTCAAGTGAGGTTTCTCCCACTCCTATGAAGTCCATGTTTTCTATTTCTCTTTGTAGCTCTCCTGTAGTTAGCTTATGTTTTAATCTCTCCACATTCCAGAACATCAGCTTTAATCCCATTTCCTATTTATTTATAATATAGTATTTACTACAGGATGATCACAAATACAATATAATCCCCATTTTTCAGAACCCTTCTAAGTTTGTAGATGTGATTGTCTCATTGTTCTACTAAATATTTTATTATCAGTAACTTGCACTATGATAACAACAGTGACAATGACAGCGATATGATTTTTTTTCTATTATTATAAATAGTTATTACTTAAATTTATAAGGTGGGGAGGATAGGGCAGAAATATGCAGCTGTTTCTCCTGGATGACCACCACTACCAATATTATGAGAGTGGTTAAATTAAGTACTTAAGTTGCTAAATAGATGGTGCTGCTAAGGAAGTTGGTGTTACCATCATGTACTGTCATTTGTTACACATCATCAAAACAATTTGTTGCTAATTAATAAGAATTGGCAAGCATTTCTGGCCATTCATGCTTTAATAAAATGGAAAAAGTGCAGTATTATTCAGTGATTTGTGTTCTACTTTTGGATGGGTTACTTGAGAGGAGATAAAAAAGAAAATTGGACGCTGCTTACACAGACTTTTCAATGACATGATTTATATTGGTTCATCAACTTTAAAAGTGGTGAGCCATCCATTTTGATGAGTGCCCAGGATACCTGGCAGATTGGTTAAAGTGTAAGTCATTGAAAAAGTCTATAATGTGATCAATGAATCAAGGCTCGCAAAGTCAGAGTGCCATAGGTGTGTCAATAGGAGTGGCAATTTATATTGTGCATAGGCTGGAGATGAAAATGTTGTCAGCCTGATGGATGTCAACTTTGCTCATGGACAAAAGGCAGATGTGGCTTTCAATTTTGAGGCTGAAGGACACGCTGTTTCACCACCACAATGCACCAGAACATTCATCTGGTACTGTCGCTACCAAACTGTGTAAATTGCATTATGAGTTGCTGCCATACTATCCATATTTATCCAACCTATCTCCATATGATTTCTTGTACCAGACATGAAGAAATGGCTCACAGGAACAAAATTTAAAATAACTGAAGTCAAGGCAGAAGTGTCCTATTTTTTGGAGGGGTTAGAAATGGCAGGTATGTTGGGAGATGTGTATGTCTCTAAAAGGAGACTATGTTTCAAGAAAACTGGTTTCTTCATTCTAACATGGCTACTTACTGAACCACCCCCAAACGCTGCTGCAATGCTGGAGATGGGAAGAGAAGGTAGTAAGGAGATAACAGAAAGGTTGATGAAATACTGGTGCAGTAAAAAAATCACTAGATGAGCATAATATTCTGAAAAAATGTTTAGCAATGCAGGAGAAATCTTGTGCTGGGACGAATTGGGTTCAGGGAACAAGAAGAACATTACAGGAAATTGGAATGGGTAACATATGGGAAGAGAGGGAGGAGTTAGAGGATTCTGGGTATAAGTAAGGAACAGAGTGAAGGATATAGAGAAGCAAAAATTATTTCATGTCTTAGTGGTAAGAAAAGTTAAGTATTTTATAGTCAATTAAAGATGGATTGGGGCAGAGAGAAATATGTGGATGTATGCAATAGGTTAGGAAGAAAAGATTGGGCTTGGTCTATATTAAATGTGCATAGGTCAAGAGGAGATAGGATGGTAGTGAACCTGGATAGATGTCCTTTATGTGGAGAAGCAGACAATGATTTACATTATATAGTAGAATGTGAAGAAAAAAAGATGTGGAGAAAGCAGTTTTCACACACACACATAAAAAAAAGGGGAGAATATTCATATGAAGTTCTAAGAATTAGGATAATGAAGCTACAAAAGGAAGAGGATTTTTTTTTTTTTTGTACAAATTGGGTTGGAAATTGCACGCACGCATGCATGCACTCACACAGCCATGGATGCAGGAAGGAAATCCTCAAATTTCTATTTTAACCTGAAAGGAAAGCTTTTTGTCAAACAGAAACTTTATATTACACTTAGACAAATTAGTAAATCAGCAATTATATGATGCAAAATGAAACACAAAAATTCTGGCCAATATGTAACGAGCTATGTAGCAACCTTCTGCATTTATCACATGCTTCTCCACTGCCATCACACACCCCATACCCAAGAAATTTGAAACTTACTTTTTCCAGCTAATTGGCAACCCTCTGAAAAACAATAATGCTTATATCATAATATATACTTTTTTTTATTCCAAGTATAACAAGTCTCCATCCTTCTGTCTTTTAATTTCTCCTGTGCTAATAAGAAGCAACAAACCGTGATTAAGGGTAAATTAAAAATGTTTTTTGACATATAACTGACAAAGAACATGAGGGTAGAGCAACTGGGACACATATGAGGAGTCTGATGATATAGCTAGTGTTAACAGCAAGCAAAAAAGTGGATTTTATTCATCTATGTTTTGAGCATTTAAATTTTAAAAATAAAAGTGGCTTTCTCTAAAACCGACTTAGCTTTATTTTGAGCATACAGCACTTTTGTTTTTAAATGCTTTGAATAGTTATATCCGTAAATGAATAAATAATGAGCAGTGAAAAAGAAATGTTACAAAAGACCAAATTAATAACAAACCTTATATTCATCCAGCCAAACATGGGCAACACGAAGAGAATTTCTCGTCATTGTATCCTCTCCAGTGGGAGAGCCATACGGCCTCCTCTTTCGGAATACATGTCCTACTCTTGAGCAAGGAATTAGCTCCAAACTACCACCACACATCCATACCTGTAATATGCATTCTAATAAGACTTTGTACAACAAACTAGCTGAAAAGCATGTACCATCATATAAATGGGACAGGCACTTAGAGCTATTTAAACAATTTTGGAAATGATCTCAATTAAAAATACAAAATACCTTTACCATGGTTGGAATAGAGTGATTGCCTGAGAAACACATGTTTAACATGACTAATTTTAATTTACCTAAAAGATATGACATTTTAATTAATTTTAAAATTGTGAATTCAATGAGATATATTAATTAAAAAGTCTAACTACAGCACATAGCACCATATTTATACATTTTTATAGATCATTAATTGTATTGCTAATTATGGATACAGCTCTGGCAACTCTTGCAAATTCAAAGAAAAGTGAAACAAATGAGGTACAACTGACTATAATCTTAAAATATGATCTGGTTTGCAATATATTTTTCTTACTCTAACATTCCTACATTTTTTACCCTAAATTTTATGATCTCAAAGAAAATTCTCCAGCACTGTAATAAAAATAACTTCAAAAGGTATAATAATTGAAAGTCTTAAAATTTTGGTATAAATGCTTGATAAAAGATGATGAAATTTTAAAGGTATGTATGAGTAAACAAAAGAAAATGGGAAATAGAAAAAGTTGATGGTCAGAGGCTGAAGAAACTGGAACAAATAAGAATGGGTGGTTTATGGAAACTAGAAAATAGGAATGTAGCAGGTTTTTGGAAAACAGAACCGAATGGAGGATATAGAAAGACAAGAAATATGGGGACGGTTAAAAAACACAAAATCATTTAAGTTTTATAGGTAAATAAAGAGAGAATGGGGAAGAGGAAGATATTTAGATCAATGTAACACGCAGGAGAGGGAAGGAAGGGCTTGGATTAGAACAGGATCAGTGTTCTTAAGGGGACTAAGAAGTAGCAAGGAAGAAATATGCGAATTATGTGGAGAAACAGAAAGCACAGTTCACATTCTGACAGAGTGCAGAGCTAGCAGTATAGAGACAGAAAGTATGGGAGAAGAACTTGGAAAAGATTGCAAAGTGAGTTGATAGTCATAAAAATGGTTACAGGGAAAAATGGAAGTAGAAATAGAAATATGGGGAACCTGTTTTGGAAAGCTAAAGAGAAATGGATGAGAAAAATAAAGAGTGGAAAAGAGAAAATGCTGGGACAAGGGAAAATGGATAGAAAACTACAGTAGGTGACGGAAGGGTGACTATGCTACTCAGAAATGCTAGATGGCCTGGGAGCCAAGTAGACTGAGCTAGCTAGGTTAAAAAATGGCATAAAGCAATTTAAGAAACTAAACTAAGAAAATATGCCTGTAATGTAGATAAAAATATTGTAAATAGCAAGCTATATAAATAAATTCTATTCTATTCTATGAGGATCAGCTAAGTTCCGGGCCTCAGAATAAAATAAACAATACAAAATGTTAAATTTAAAGGGTGCTAGATCTGGCAAATACGGTGGAAGTTCAAGCAATTTTAATTTGCACATTTTTCCCATTGCAATGACTAAATGATGGGGCAGAGCATTGTCATGAGGAAACAAGATTTTTTTTCTTTACCAAATGAGTTCTTTTTCATTTAACCTCATCACTCAAACATTGCAGTAAGTTTGTGTAGTAGCCACCAGTGATATAATTCCCTGTGCATCTCAGAAAACACTCGCCATAACCTTCTTAGCTGACAAAATTGACTTTGCCTTTTTTGGAGTTGGTTCACCTGGCGCAATCCACTGGTTTGACTAGCGATTTACTTTCTGGAGTGTAGTGATGTATCCAAGTTTCATCCATGGTAATAAGCCGTCTCAAAAATTCACTGGGATTTTTACAGTAGAGCTCTAAATTCATAACGGAAACAGTTTTTTTTTTTTTTTCCAACTTATAATCAGGTGTCAAATGCGGCACCCATCTTGCACAGACCTTGTGAAAGCCCAAAACATTACTTAAAATTACCTGTATGTTCTTTTGATATGTTTATAGTTTCTGCTATCTCAACTTTAACCTGCAGTCTTCCAGTACTAAATGATGATTTTTTTCAATGATCTCTGAAGTTGTGACTTCCACAGGGCGTCCAGAGCAAGGCTCATCATAAGTGCTTGTATGTCCCATTTTAAACTCTGCAACCCACCTACAGAGTTGGCCAAATTATTAGACTAAGCTGAATTTCAGTCATAAAAATTAACATATTTCAACCTAACTCCAAATTAATGACAACACTGGATGTATCAATAATTGAATGATACATTAGAATCATTCAGAAATATTTTATGATGATTTGTGGAATGTTTTGTAAGAATATATTGGTATAACTGCTAAGTTAACTGTCAGCTGCTGTAAGTCTTAGGCTTAGCTGAGTTAAAGGAAGAATGTAAATGAAATGTGAAAAATTAATTGAAGTAAAACGTGCATGATGCACAGCACGCAAAACGGAGGATGAAGAGAGGGTAACAAAACGTTTTGCTGAGGCTGCAGAGAAGGGAATCAGAGTTCGCAAGAAATCTCTAACAAGAAAAGACTTGATGTATCACTTGTTCAAATCAGGACCAATTATTCTACTTACAAATGCAAATTTACTTCACTGTGATACCTGCTAGATGAATAAACTAACCTCTCTACTGGGCTGGCTACCTTGGGCATCAAAATATTCAGGTCATTACATAGTACTCTGTGGTTATGACATTGTTTGTAGGAAGTTCCTATGCCATAATCCAAGCTGCAGGAACCGAGTATGTCATTTGAGTCACTGGATGCTGCACGCCAAAGTTACGGAACTGATGAAGATGCGATTCTCATATTTAACAGAAGCTGGACATGAACTGTTATACACCTGTTCCCTTTGGCTTTACAGATCACTGTGCCTTACATGGACTGACATGCAAGAGGGACCAATATTTGTATTACTATAAAAGATAATCTTTTGTACTATAAATATTTTTGTACATCTTTGTAAATCTATAAATAAAACACAATATGGATAGCACAGCTTTATGTTATAAATAACACAAAAAATGGTGAAAGAAGAAACAACTGTACAATATTGCTATGAACAATTCTGGCAAAAGAGAGAAATAAAGTTGTATAAAGCTGTATTTAAAAAGTGCTCACGCAAGTTTATTGCACATTTCAAACATTTATCTTTAGAACTGTTGGCTTTATTTTGTCAGACTACTTCTGTATTATACTAAAGCTTTTAAAGTCCTTTGCATGCAGTGAAAGACTAGAGAACCTGTGAGATTTAATGTTAATGGAAATTTGAGTTTATGGGGAAGAAAAGTGACTTATCACCTAGAAAAACTGCTATTACAAGGGCATTAATAGCAGAAGGACGATATACACAAAATGAAATAGCAAAGTGACTCGAAATATCACAAAATTTGTAAGCAGAATTAAACAAATGGATGAAAACAATAAGATAAACCAGGCACAGCGAAGCAGGAAATGTGGTAGAAAAAGCAAGTTGAGCCCTAGATGTGTAAGAAAAGTTATGGCTGAAGCACGCAAAAACCGAAAAGCCACTAGTAGAGACTTGAGGAATACTTTAGTAGCTAGAGGCTTAGAAGTATCAGCAAGAACTATCAGGAGAACCCTGTTCGATGGTGGTTGAAAGCTCGAAGACCCAGAAGAAAAGCAAAGCTGACAGCAGATATGACAAGAAAGAGGCTCGACTGGGCAAAGGGACTCAAACATTGGTCTTCTGATGACTGGAAAAAGGTAATTAAATTGCTACACTGTTTTACTCTTTCTCACAAAGATAATTTAATAACCAGATTCAATTATGGATAACCCTCATAGACCATATAAAGGTATTATTTGGGATAAGTTATTAAGTATATTGTTGACCAACAGCTGCCATTATTATGGATTTCTCTAACCAGGTGTGCTATAGTGCTGAATCCACATTTGCAGTTACTGATGAAAGCAGTCAGTATGTCCGGAGGACACCTGAAGAAGAGTTTCATCCTCAGTGTGTGCAACCAACTGTGAAACACCCTACAAAGATGATGGTCTGGAGCGTTGTGTCTGTCCATGGTACTGGAAGACTACATTGTTGAGGGTACCATGAGGTAAGATCAGTACCTAGGAGTTCTTCAAATTCTACTTCTAACCCAGATAAGGGATTGGTTCGGAAATTATTCATGTATCTTTATACATGATGGTGCAGCATGTCACAAAGCCAAAAAAATAACACAATATTTACCTGGTTTAGATCTTTCAGTGCTTCCATGGCCAGGAAATAGTCCTGATGTGAACCCAATCGAGAATTTATGGTCCATTATGAAGAAGAAAATCAAGAAAACCCACATTATAACTAAAACCCAACTTATCGAGACTTATAAATATCTGGCATTATGATGCGAATATTAAAAATAAGTGTAAAACATTGGTTGAGAGCATGCCTAACCAAATAAAAATGTTAATTTCCAACAAAGGAATGTATACAAAATACTGATTCAAGTTTCTGTGTTATATATATATATATGCATTTGACAGCTCATGTGTTAACATTAAGTAAATAAAGTTTTCAGAGCTTTAGTCTAATTATTTGGCCACCTCTGTATTATGAAGGGGCAGAGTCTTTCAATGTACTGTCCATTTCCTCCTTGATTTCTTTAGGTGTTAAGCCTTTCAAATGGAAGTATATTCACCGCTCGTTTTTCCAAAAACTCAATTTATGTAAAAACTCTGCACTTGCCTTGTTTAAAATGCTGTCATTCAAAAACTAAACAAGCTATTGACCTGTAACTATGGATACAAGCTAGCTTAGAGTTAAACCAACACCAACTCCAATACTCAGACCATAATGCAGATTCCAAGATGGCGCCCGTCGAAGCCCAGCGACTCTGGTTACGCAGAATAGGAAACTATACACAATGTACATAATATAATCCATATTACGGAGCAACGAGGTAACTCCTAAGCAATTAACACTTTATACTTTCAACTAAAATGTGTAATAACATAAATAAAGAGCATCATGACAAATTCTAAGAGCTTATAACATATAGTAGCACGACCAGTACTACGCATTTTCCACCTTATACTTCCAATCAAAATTTAATTTATAAGGCATGACAACTCATAAGCATTAAACACAGCAAACTTTATCTTATTGGACTGTATCATCCTATCGTCTGTAGCAAGTACTAAAGTTTCTTTTACATTGTTTACATGGTAACCTTTCCTGGCAAGGACATACTGCTTATACTATAATATTTAAGAGAACTCACCAGATTGTCCAGTTTACTCCAATTGTCACGTTTGAAGGTGTCAAGTTCCCTCACACTGCAAGATTCATTTAAAATTTTCCACTGGTAGGCTCATAATATTTCTTCTAGGTTATGAAATACTTTGAAACTTATTAAGTGAAGGAACATCAGTGAAGCTGGGATCTTGAATGTTATTGAAAATAACGTAACTAATCGTCTTTAATAATGCCTATCAATGGGTTAAAATCTCCTCACCACTTCGGGTTTTAAGGACTCAAAACTGTCAATAACATCTTGTGCACACCAAATATTAAAATTATCTTCACTCTCTGTAAAATGTCTTGGATGCATTCTTCAGGATTTCGTATTTTCTGGTTGGGCTTTAATGTGTGATAGGATGGCTGATTCTTAAAAATCGTGGGGTAGGCATCATCTATTAATTTATGTACTTATGTACTTAATTTATGAAGGGCACGAATTGGTTCACCATCATTTATGGGAAATATGTCTTCCTTAACCTCAAAGCTCTGTTCAAAATGATGAATACAAACTACAGTTTTGTCATTTACTTTAAAATCTTCACCATGTATGATCCTGATCCACTTATCCCATTACGATTTTTCCTTCGCAAATTTAAATGTCGTGTGAGGTGCACTACCATAATTAGATTGCAGCTGGGAACACAACAATGACGCATTTCAACAATACTTCACAGTATATATTTAGGTAAACGTTATCACTTTATGTTAAATACTTAACTATAAACTAACTCGTTAGTCACTAATTGCCACTGTAATATGAATTACATTAATTCCCCAAACACACAATCAAAGTAAACAAACACACACTTTACTCTGTAGATATAACCACAACATAACAAGCTGGGCCACGAGCGCCGCCATTTTTCCTACAATCGATTCTCGTATTATGGTCTGAGTATTGGAGTTGGTGTTGGTTAAACTATATGATGACACAAACTGGTCCAGCACTGCCATCTCTATATGAGGCTCGGGACTTACCAGCCGACCCTTGTATTGTAATAAACAACTCACTCTGAATGAAATCTCCAAGTTTTCACCTCCCCAAATGTTCATGCCTGAATCATATTCTCCAATTTCTTCAAAGTACAATCTATCAATAGCAAACAGACCTCCAGCCATTGTGGGAGTCCTAAAACAAACCATATTTCCTATAAAAAATATAGTTTAAATGAAAAAGCAAAACAAAAACTAAGAAAAAATTGTTATTTTTGAAACTTAATTAAGACCATTTTTGGAAGAAGCAATGTAGATATTTTTTTTCCCCCCTTAAGTGCTCAGAGTAACCAAAGTATTTATGTAGAATATAACACCAAATATTTGTTTCTTTGTTGCAATACTAGAGGTCTGGTGAACACTTTTTGCAAGCATATAATGGCTTAGATTCATAACCAATTTCAGCAAGTGTACATTTAGGTTGCATTAGTTTGTGTATTAACTATTGGCATATGCTGTCATTTTTTTAAAATTAATGTCCTAAATTAAGTCATGTCATGTTAAACAGATTGATTTAGTTCTCTTGAACACATTTTCAACTCAGACATCAGAAAGAAACCATACTGAGCCAGATCTGGTGAATTACAGGGTGGGGGGGAGGGGGTTCCAAGAACTCAAATGCATTCATCAGCCAAAAAAGTCTTTACCACAATGGCACTGTGAGCTGATGCATTGTACTGATGAAGAACCCAGGTTTTTTTTTTCTTCTTCTCCAGAGAGCAGGCTACTTCTTTCTCAGTCATTCTCTCAGTCTTCTCAAAACCTCAATGAAGTAGTATGGTATAACCGTTTATTCTGGACACCCATTTAATCATATCTATATGGAGAGAAAATAAAAAATAGAAGAAAAAAAAGATGATTCCTGGAGAGCTGGACTTTTCCAGAATATTCATTGCCTCTTTGTTTCACGACCTTCACTAAAAAGTTGTTCCCTTGCTGCAGGAAAGCAAATTACTTTCTTATTGTCCTGTCCTAGATTGAGAATTCCAAGGGTCATCTTCAAATATACTGGGTTCGTAAAATTTAAGTCCAATTTCCAGAAATTCTCACCTTGATAGTTTCCCTACAAACCTAGGAGCTGTAGTAAGTGATGAGCAAGGTGAGCGTTTTCACCAGGACATTTCTGAGATGGAAAGACGTTACCAGGGTATCGCTGGGATTCAGCCATGTTCGGAGACTATTGTTGGTTCCTCAAACGGGAGAATCATTACAAAAAAAGTCAACAGTGAAACACTTCTGAGATAATTCAGGTATTGGTTTTCATCATTATCTTGTGTTTATTTATTTTAATAATAATAATTAATAATAATTATTATTTTCAATGTTATTTGGCAATAAAATACCTATTATTTTCAATTAATCAAATATGAGTTATCACATCACATTTCTATAAGTTTTCATAAAAAATTATGAATACCTAAAATACGTTACGTGATACAGCATTTTGAGGGGAATTTTTGGAATCAGCAGATCAGTTTACATAAGAATTTTCCTATTTTGTTTCGGGTATATAAAAATAACTTTTTTTGTTCCCCAGTGTAATACAACCTGATGGTTTCATCTTGTATTTTCATTACATGAATTTGTGGAGAAATTTATCTCCATTAAATCATTACCTACATAATTTTTATATGTTGGCTAGGAGTTAATTTTATGTCAGAGGTAAATGAAGTGAAGAAAGCAGTATATATCTTCAAAAGTGTTTTACAGGTGGCAGGAGAGGAAATGATGGTGAGAAGGAAGACATTTAAACAGGGAAAGGTTTGGTTTGATGAATAATGTAAAGTATTTAAAAAGTGAAATATATATTGAAAAACTGTGTAGAAGTAATTATGTTGGGCAGGTACAACAGAAACACCATGGACTGAATGCCTGTCATATTCATGAACAAACAAAATATAATTTGCATTGTATGGGCTTAAGTTTTATTCTACACATGATGCCATTAAATTCCAGTTGTTATAATTGGCAAATTATAAGTTCCATGACAACATTTATTAGTAATGCCCCTAGCCAGACAGCATTTCTGAAGAAAGCCACCAGCAACCACACTGCTTGGAAAGTTCATCAACTCAATATAGTTCCAAACACCACAACTAAAAAAAAATATTGTTGCCAGATTATGCAAAAGCAGTAAAGGTACAAGTATATTTAAATATTCAAATTACACTTTTACTTTGTTATGTAGACTAGCAATATATTAAGTTGTGGTTTTGTATGTTAAAAAAACTTATCACGAAGAAGATAATCTTTTTAATCTCTAATTTTACAACAGAAAATACAAATGCATTATAGATTTTGTAAGAACAGTAATTTTCTTATTACCCATGGTAATAATGTTTCTGAACAGCAGAAAAAATCTCAAATTATATTCAAAGTTGCACACAAAGGAAAGTTTCAAGTAAAAGGTATGACCAAGAGCTCTGTAAAAGTTTCTCAATATTAGTAGCACAATAGCAAACTCACTAACAAATACAAACAAGACAAAAAGCGTTATTGTAAAGCATTATCAATTCACAAAACGTTACTGGTTGCTCAAAGTATGCACCAGCAAAAAGGTTTAGTCAATGCTAAGTGAAAGGAATACATTCTAGACTGAAATAAAACAAAACACTTTTATCATTCACAGCATCTGAACAATGTCCCTATGTCATTAGAGAATAATACTGTACATTAGCAACTTGACATTCTCCATTACAATAATTGTCTTACTTCACAGGACGAACAAAATCCTCCTCAGTTGCTAGTGTTCCTGTAGGAAGATTATCCCATTTAAAATGCAGCCCCCAGTTGAAGCCACCTCTTACAAATGGAGAAGCACTATAATTGAAAGTATCTGCATTTATTATATCAATTATAGGCACTGCAATTGTACTACGAGATTCAGAGATGCGAGTAAGAAGAGGTTGTAGCCAATCTACATTCACTTCAACATGACTGTCCAGGAACACCAGAACCTGAAAAAGAATAATTTTCATAAGTTTTGATAAAGAATCCTCATTGAATGATCATGAAAGCTTGTTCCAGGGTCAAATGGCTTGTTTGAGAACAATTACTAAATTTAAGTTAGGACTGAATGGGGGGCCAAGCACACCAGAAGGGTACAGTACCTCCTTCATGCTTCTTTTTTCAAGCTTATTCACTTCTTACCTCTTATGCATGTCTTTGAAAAACTTATCCTTAGTGATGTTTTCAATTAAAGTGCTGAACAGGAATGTGTGAAGCCTCCAAATGGGTAGATCAGAACCTTTGAATGTTCACTAAATAAATATTTAAGTTTTCTATATTTAAAAGTGCTTATTACATTTGCAAATTACCAACTTTTTATAGTAATATATCTCATATGTAAAGGCACTCTTTTTTCGCATAAACGAAAAGAGTGATAGACACGATATTAAAGCGATTTGACAATATCTTTCCAAATTATATGAATCTGGTCAATAAATCAATAGTATTATTTTAGGGAACTTTCGCGATAAGTAAAAAATGAAGCAAAATCCTCTTATTTTGCAAAATTTCAATGATCATAAATATAAAATTTAGTTTTCATTTTACCTTAAATTTATTCCTGTGAACTATTAAACATTACAGTTAATAATCAAATAAAATTGTCAGTTACACAAATAGTGAAGTGCTGGTTAAGGACAGTTTTCTGCTGTGTTGCTCTGTTTCGCATATGTCAACATCCACCTCTAATGAGACGACAGTTTCGAAACTGACCCTTCTGACCCCCCCTCCCTAAGTCTTTCATTATTTACTTTTAAATAAGGATTCCTAAGAGCATGTATTTAATTGCAAATATGGGTTGGACAGCATAGCAGAGCGAAAGAGTTTGATAATAAGGGTATATATGTGTCAGAAAGCAACATTTTTATGTGCAAGTTTTGTGATGTTTGAATAGAATGAGGAGGGGGGAAGACACTGTATAAAAACATTCTTTTAAAAATAAGGAACATTTGAAACCTAAATAAAACACAATAGCTGCAAAACACCAGGCATCCTCAGACATTTCAATAGAAAGACAGAAGGCTGAAACTGAAGGGGGGGGGGGGAACTGAATTTGTAATGGACATTACAGCGATGCTACTGAAAGCCAACATTCCAGTCGAAAAGAGAGATGATCCTGCAGTACATCAATGGCTTCAAAAATACGTCCCAGTTAAGAGCAAAACACTATTTTACCAATTATGCACCTATGTGGGTACGATGGTAGGACGTTTGCTTGTGTCGGACTGTTAAGACCCAATTTTAAATTTCTTTTTTTATAGATAGAGTCAACATGAAAAATTCAATGCCATGGCTGGGATTTGAACCACAGATCTCCTGGTTTCCGTACAGTTGCTCTAATCACTCTAACATGGCCACAAACGGTGTATGTCGGATGCAAGAGCCCCTAGTGGTTTACCGGGGAAATATACGAGTCAAATGGAGAATTTAATGTCAGGATGGCACATTGGCCATGGTAGCTCAATGGGTTAGAGCGACTGGACGGAAACCAGGAGATTGGTGGTTCAAATCCCAGCCATGGCATTGAATTTTTCATGTTTCCTCTATCTATAAAAAATCTTAGTCTATATCTATATGGTTAGTGTGAAGAAATGATTAATTTCCATCAACTAAAATTCTTTTTTTTATGATTGCTGTATTCCTAGGATCGGGTGACCTTCCTAGAGCCAACCAACTAAGAGAGTATGTCCCTCGTTGTGTAGATGAAATCCAAGCAAATATTAAACAATCTTTGGAAGGAAAACGAGATTTAGCATTAAGATGTGATGAAATTGAATCAGCAGGCCGCTGTGTGTATGCAATATTGGTCAAAACTCAAGTCACAGTATTTCAACCGGAGATTTTCTTGTTAGATTGTCTGTGTTTAGATTTCACAAACAGCAAGATGTTTTCTCAAACAATCCTGAGTACTTTGCATGCATTTGAAATTAAAAATAAAAATGTGAAATATGTCACTGATTCTGCTGCATATATGATAAAATGTTATGAATTGTATCTGGGAATTATGGGAGAACATTTTATTCACATCACTTGCTGGGTCCATAAATATAGTTTGTTTGGTGAAGTCTTGCAAAAGAATTTGAGAGAACTTAATACCATTGTCTCAATGACGAAGAATTGTTTCCACATGTCCAGGAAAATGAAACACGAGTATCGTTCATATTTAGATAAAAATCATTTAGATAAGGCCATTTCTTTGTATCCTGAGCCTGTGTTGTCTAGATGGGGATGCTGGTTCAAAGCAGCTAAATATATACACATGCATTTAAACACTCTGAGCTTTTTATAATGAGTTATCAAAAAAGTCTGCTCCCGTAGCACGTTGGTTGAAAGAAATGGGAAATGTAAGATTTTGTAACTTATTAAAATTAGAGGCAGCATTCGTTTTTGAAAATTGTGAGTTTATTGGTGATGTAGTGTTGCAGTTAGAAGTGAGTATACAACCGTACTCATATCTGCTGGTTTCGAAGATCAATGAACTGAAGAATAGGATGGAAGTCATAGCTTCTGGCCACACTGGGGAATTAGTTGAAAAGATTATTGAAGAGTTTGATGAGTTACTTCAAAACGCTGCCAGACAGCTTCTAAGAAATGTAGGTTGCATTGTTTTACAGCAAATTACAAAACATACTTTGCCAAACAATGACTATAGTTTACTTTTGCTGCTGAATGATTTATTTCATCCAAGTAATGTTGTGCAAGTAACCACTTCAACATTTCAGCTGTTAGTTATAAAGTGCAGCAACTGCTTAAAGAATGTGACATTATTGCAGGGTATTTAGCTTTAAAGGTGTCGCATATGCTTTGGTGAGGTGAAGGAACTTGATTTATTTTAGGAATTTATTTGAAATCTTAAAGCATGAGGTTTCTTTATACAATTGAAATTATTAATTTTTGGAAGTCAAGATGTAGAAACCTCATAGTGGAACATTAGACGTCAAACCCGTAGTTTGCTAAATTTTCGGAGCATTAACCAAGTAGGAATGCTAAATGCAGCAACTCTAGACGTTGAACCCAGTAGTTAGAAATGGATGATCAACAGGTCGTTGGGTTTAAACCAACATGGCAGATGGAATGTTCCAGAAGCTTTTCTGATCAAATGGAAAAAGTCCCTAGGTTCAACGTGTGTTGGCCGTTAATACATATAGTCGTGGTTTTCAGGGCGCGAGAAGAGTCTAAAGTGTATGGTTATGGCCGGAGGCCACGCCGGATCTTCACCTCACCTCACACCGACACATCCTCGGAGGTAAGCATCACCAAATAGTTATGTCTCTACTATAATCTTTTGTGCAATGCCTTCTCAAGGCTTTTGTGTGGGTTCTGTACGAAACAGTAGTGATTAAAACCAGGTTTATTAACATGTGAGGGAACTAAGAGTTGTCTCTTCTACCCTTCTTTCCACTACCCCATCCTTGCTCTACCTTCTGAACTTCCCGCTACGTACCCCAGTCACTACTACAATCCTGGGGTGTGACACATGGCGGCGCGCCGGGGTTTGCATTTGCAAATTTAGATAACGATCCCTCTACCTCCAACCTCTAACCCCCCTTGTATATTAACATAGCAAGTGCTTGTTTCGCAAAAAAAAAAAAGAATCCTCTAAGTTTAACCATGTCAGTACTTTGGTTAAAGCACTGTTTCTAGATTTATTTTCTCTACAAGTATAAATCAGCTTATTCTGAGTAAATATTATAAATCATGTCCAAAGGCTCTTTGTAATTATAATTTTGCCATACATGTATTTTTATTATGCCAGACATACCAAACAGTGTCAAACATCACTCTCATAATTTTCAATTTGAAAACTTTGTTTATGCAAACTTAAAAGTTGGAAATTTGTTTGTGTGTAGCTTTTAGGCATAGTAATTCAGTAATTTCAGTTTAAATCTTTACAACTTTGCAGTTTTTTTAGTGTACAGCATAAAAATACACAATTTTTTTTCAGGTATATTACTTTGAATTTTGTTTTTATAGTGTAATGATGTTGTTTCATATTGCTACAATTTTTTTTGGTACTGTTATGACTTGTATTAACTGTATTCAGTGACTTTTGTGGCTACCCCTGCATTATCATTTAACTACCCTTATATGGACGTAACATTCTGTGACTTTGTGGATTCGTAGAATTAAAAGGCCGAGTTGCAGAAATTAAAAATCTCCTTTATTTTCGTAGAAATACTCTTATAGATTACAGCAGCATTATGTTACATACACCATCAGTCTAGCAAGGTCGATCACAATAACAGTGACAGCAGATTACATCCTTAGCTCTCGTTACAACAACACAGCTGGCTGTCACTCATTTCACAACACTGTTTCACACTCCCTCTGCTTTACAACTACTCACTTTGCAAGCCGTCACATCCATAAATACCTAATTCGTAATTCGAGACTCTTCCAGAAGAATAAAGAAACCGAATAATCAAGATATTATCAGAAATTTCCATTTATCTCAGTTTGTTTCGATAAGTCTTTTATCTCAAGCGCTATGTTTATCTGCTTATGCAAGCTCGTTATCTACGTGAAACCTATCAGTTCCTTTGTGTGCCAAGCCACCTTATCGCAATCGGGTTCGCGACAATACCAATTTCCAAGTAATAGGACTGTGACTCATAAAAGTTGTAAACTTACTCAGGACAAGCAGTTGTCAACTAATAACTCAGTTCAAATACAAAGTCTAACCATTGACGATATTAAGGGTATTCCCGCTGAGGCTATAGATCTTTAGAAATACATGCACAAGGTTAATGTAAGAAGTTCCCGCCGAATTTGTAACCAATCATCTATTCAATATTTTACTGACAAAACAAGGAGTTTAAGCGTGGGAGATTTTACTGAATCCTCGCCTAAGGTACAAACTCCTCCAACCCTTTCAAATTCACCTTCTACTTCGGCATTAAATAACGAAATCATGAACACCACAGCCCCACAGAAAGGTTCCTCAACTTGGGAGGAGGCAAACAATAAACCTTCAGTATATCTAGAAATGCCGCTCGGATGCCCATTCATTGACTGACCCGGGAGTCTTCGAAGGCAAATTAGGACAAGACATTTTCGCGTACTTAATACAACTTTGAAACCATCACAGCAGCTAACGGCTGGAATGAGCAAGCAAAGACACAGTATCTACCGTGCTGCTTACGTGGGGTAGCAGCTAACTGGTTTAAAATATTTATTCTCCGACACAAACACTACACCCCAGTCACTACTCCAATCCTGGGATGTTACAAAGGAGTCAATTGTAAAATGTTTAATGAGAATGATAGTAAACTTGATATTATGCAATCATTGCTGGCCCTGAAATTAATGTATTTAGACTTTGCAAATGCAGTATTAAAATCTTTTTGGATTCCTGGTTCATAAGTTGAAGCAGAGAAATTCTTCTCCAAGTATAATTTAATTGTTAATGATCGGAGGCAACTAATGAAAGAATTTACTGTTACCTTTCACATGGTAAAAAAGTAGGAAGGCATAATGTCAACATGGTATAAATAACAAGTAAAATTAAAATTAAAGTAATACTTTACTATGTTGTACTTATTTTAATTTAAAGAACACATTCATCTTCTATTATTACATCAAATAGCTTTGACCCATATTTAATAATGTTAATGAAAACAACAAACATATGAAAATTAAAACTAAATTCACGAAATTATAGAACAAATAATGCGAAAAAAAGATTGCCTCTACTCATAGGTTAAGAACATGTGGGTTTTTAAGATTTTTGTTTCACATACATCAGTACTTGAAGGCTATCTGTGCAATACTCTTGCTACACACCAAACAAAGCATTTTGGTGAATATGCTTTTGATCATCCATCTTTGGGCGTACATAATACATGATATGTTGTCAGTATCAATCATGCCATAACATATATCCTCTCTCTAGATGGATGGATACATACAATGTATTTATCTGATTAACAATCTAAATTATCTATATTAAATTGTTAAAATTATACTCTTATTCTTTTCCTCTTCCTCCTCCTTCTCATCCTCCTCCTCATTATATCATTATTTATCTATCCTTATCATCATACTTTGCCTAAAACATACATTAATAAAAATTAAAGATACTATGAAAATGTTTTTAAGTTTTTCTAATCATTTTGTACACCTAAGAACTTCTAAATGAGGTTATCTTTGTTATTGTAATAATTACATGAGTTTGACCATTTCTGCTTCAACTTTTACAGTACTCATTTGGATCTCTGCTAGTAAATAAATTTTCAAGTTGATTCAACTTTATAACTTGTACATTCACACAGCTGGCATGAAAGAACATTATCAGACACATTTGACGAGAAAATAATGCACTCTAATACACTGTCACATTACCTATTTACTACTCTTTACAATTAACAGATAACAATGTGTCAATTACTTGGACTGTCAAGATTACACATGGAAGAAGGGTGAACTATAAAAGCTAGAAACATTCATGTGCTAACTTGTTGGAAATCATCGTAAAAAGTGAAACCTTTTAACATATTGAATTTACGAGTGGACTGAAAGGTACATTACATTTTACTTACAAAATGTTCTCTTTAAACATGTGAAGACACTGACTGTTATCAGCTACAGTTTTCTTTTAATGGATGATCTCTAACTGGTTCTCAGTGTCCTATTCTGTTAGATGTGAAATACTGCTTAATTTTGCTCAAAGGCGTCTTTATAAGGCTTGAAATAAAATGTGTAGTGTTTAACGTCCGCTTTTACTACATGCGGCACCACAGGAGGTGACACTGATGATACATGAGACGAAGATGGAGCACCGGTGGAATGAGCTGGTGGGGTAAATTGGAGATCCCGAGAAAACCTCCCCCATCACCGTGTTGGGCTTGAGGATCCTTTACATGATGCATATCTAAAACTGGGACCACTGTTTTATTTCCCTTCCTAAGGAACATCATAATTTATTCTTTCTTTGCTTTTTCCAATGGATATATTACAGAACACATTACAAATAGGTAGATACTGTAAGTGCCTGTTTGATTTGCACAGATCTGTAAACCATTTCCTGCTACATGCATCAGTATTTATCACATTAAATGTGTTGTTTATTTTAAGCTTAATTTCCAGCAGATTTAGTATGGCTACATTTAAGTTTAGTTTGTCTTTCTGGTTACCATCCATATGTATGTTACTGCATACATTTAAGGGACTCTGTGAAGGAATTTTGTCTTGTAGTTACAGTTAGAATTTATATTAATTCATGGAAATTGTTCCTTCACACTAGCCGTATATAGGCTAAGGTTTTAGATAAGAGTCAAACTGAAAAATTCAATGCCATGGCCAGGATTTGAACTATGGATCTCCTGGTTTCTGTCCAGCTACTCTTACTCATTGAGCTACAGTTAGAAGCTTCAACATAACCTCCTTTTAGTTTTCCTGAAGTTTCATCCCTGTTCTTTCAGGAATTTGGTTTATTCCAATTCTTTGTAGAATTTTAACATCAATGCTCATTTAAATGAGTAGAGCCAGACTGAAAAATTCAATGTCATAGCCGGGATTTGAACCACCGATCTCCTGCTCTCCGTGCGGTTGAACATTACAGTGGCCCAACTTAATTATGTGAATCAGAATGTGTTCTCCCAATATAATGCTTGTTTAGCCAAGGAAGGATATTTCCAGCATTTTCTATAAGACTATTATACATGCTTTACACATAGAGTTTATGTAGGAACGAAGCCGGCTGTGGCATACCCAACCATGCAAAGGCAAAATGCTGTGTACCCGTTAGGTTTTAAATGAACCTGTAGTCGTCGAGAGCCGGCCGATGATAGAGGCAAAGCCTCTGAAACTAGTTCCGGAAAAATTTAAAAGTAAGTGTTGTCTAGTGTCTTTAATCGACTCTCTTTAAAGTTAATTAAAGAACCTGTATCTGTTTATATGCACCTAAACAAGATATGAATTATATACTGTTGCAGCAAGAAAGCAAAACAGTGTTTAGCAAAGCTTTATTCCTATTCTAAACTATACTATCTTAATATAAGCTGCACTCCACAGCTCATACATGTATGAAAACCAGTATATTTAAATTCACTATTTATATTGACAAAACAAACCAAAACCATGTGCCTTATGAAGGAAGATAAAATAATGAGAGGAAGCTTGCAATGTTCAGTAGCTTTCAAAAACATCCAGATGATGTCTGTGCAAACTACCATAAAGCATTGAAATTCAACTGCGATGTTTAAATGTGAAAATTACACTAATTTTGTTGAAATTACATTCTTTAAATGGCCCTAGAGGTAACTGATGGCAGATTCTGAAACTACAATGATTCAACATACATAATTTTAGGACAAAAATCAGAAAACGCTATTTTTACCAATGGCTCCCTTGAACATCCTTTAACAACCAAGTAGGAGATATCTGATGGTGGATGAAAGAAATTGCTGAGATGATGCTCAGTTATACGTTGCAATATGTGCACTACCTGCACTAATAAGTGAACTTTTTTCACTGCACATGACATATTCAGAAGTTTTGCCGACTTTTTTCTCAAGCAAATGTTAAACTTACAAATAGATCACCAAAGAACAAATCAATTTAAGGTATTCGCCTAAGTACTTTAATGCTTCCACATGCACTAACTAAATCTGCCACACCTTTTTATAACCAGGATCATCACCATCAAATGAAACACACAGAAAGCAGAATAAAGCATTTTTGACTTACATCCACAGAACCATTTATTTTTTGGCAAGTTTTCCCATGTATTTACATTTAAATGTACCTTCTAATGAAAATGTAGAAAATGGAACTACTTAATACAAAATTTACTTTATTCGTGTTAGTTCAATTAAGAAAATATCACATGCAGTATTTGTGCACTTAAGTTTTTAATTTTCCTAGAGCAGTTTTCCTTTAATCATCATCTGCTGGAAATTAAAGTAACATTATTAGAAAATAATGATTAATTTAATTTGTAAGAACAAGGAAAAATAAAGAATGCATACAAGAACACACAGTTTTCTGCTAACTTTTACACTACAAAGTTTTGTTTTGTTTTGTTTTGTTTTGTAGAAGGAGACATAAACATAGTCATAGTTTATTGAGCAGGTTTCAACTGTTTCTTATGGACACCTCTTTTTTATAAGTAGGCAGTTGAATCGTTCCTTCTTAACCCTCATATTGTGGAGGGAACACACCTGTCGTTGGTCTATGGATCCGCTGGATTAGGCTTGACAAATCATTACGATATCACAAGCCTTTCCTTCATTTGCCAGATGAAGGACGTTCCTACTGCCATGACAGGTCAGCAGTAAATTTATAAATGGCATTTCCTCCATTTTGATGGAACAGTTATACCGCTGTAGCTCGGTCCCCAGAGCCTCATCTGTTAAAGCAGGGTGCACCACGGGCAGGAAGAGGATGGGATTTGGATAGGAGAGGCTATAAGAGGCGCATCACTATCCCTTACACCCCTTATTATTCCAGAGAATAATAAATGGGTAAAACAACACACATCCACCTTCAGTTTGAAAACTCAATTAGGCTTCATACAGAAAATTCAACTAAGAAATAAACTAAATTACCCATCCAAAATAGAACCTTTCATTATTAATTTTTAGATGAGTCGTATTTATTACACATATGCTTCACTTTCGTACATATTTTGAGGACATGTTTCGCAAATCATTGTTTGCATCTTCTGCTCTTATGCGACTAAAGCTTGATCCAGTGGTGTGGTGGGTGTGGGTAATTCTGGAGTTGCTGCTGCCATCTGTTGATTTAGTGATGAACTTAAATGGCCCTAGGGGTAACCTTTCATGTCTCTTAATAACATCATTGAATTAGAATACTACGTAGATTTACTTGCAGATTTTAAAAAGAAAGAATACTCATCTACAGAAGCTAAAGCATATGCCCTTGAAACCATAAATGTAAGATATCCAGTTGACAAATGGACACACATCTATACGGATGGCTCTCTTTATAATCAAGAAGATGGAGCAGGAGCAGGAGCTACCTGTAAATTCTTTTCTTTCTATAAGCATGTTCGAATTTACTTAAGTTTTGATGGAGAAATTGATGCAATTTATACTTCCTTACAAAATCTATTTGCCTGGACAAATAAGCTTTCCAACATAGTTTTCTTAACAGATTCTAAAGCAGCTATTATTTCAAATGACTGCCCAGAAACCGAAGAGTGAGTGAGTGTGTGGTGTTTTAGGGCCCGTCGACAACAAGGTCATTTGGGCCAAAACCGAAAAGATAAATGAAATTCATAATATGATTAAACATCTTCAAAATTTAAATATATGTATAGTTTTCCAAAGGATACCATCTCACTGTGGAATTTCTGGCAATGAGCAAGCAGATATGTTGGCCAAGAAGGGTTCCAAAATATCTCAAACAATGAAACAAAATATCCCCTATGAAACAGTTAAAAGATTAATCAAAAACATCTTCACAAAACTATATAACAACTATCTAGTTTCCTCTGAAAAACTTAATTGGAAAGATCTCCAAAACAAACTAAAGACAATTCCAGATCTACCTTGAAAATCTTCAGTAGCAATGTTCAGATTAATCACAGGCCACGAATGTTTGAATGGACATTTATTCAAGGTTGGATTAACAACTTCTCCACAGTGCTGTTTATGTGGTAAAGACAATTTAATGAACATCGATCATGTAACGGTATGTGAAACTCTCCAAAATCAAGAAGATCTAGTCTCCAAATATTGGGAGGCAAGAAGAAAAATGATTTTATTATCAAATTCTGAGCATTAAATACACACACACTACAAAGTAGTCGCTTATTTCTCAATACAGCATACGCTGTCTTCAGTTTATGCATTAGTTTGTACTTTAGAACGGCATGTATTGCCAAGATAGCTGTGCCAGAAATTAATTGATAACTTGTTGTTTCCTTCAGTTTCTGTGCCTTTCTGTTGTTAGACAATTTCACTGAGTCTCGAAGAATAGTAAGCCTGCCTGCATCCGGAATATACAAACAAATTAAAAATGTACTTTTTCCACTTTTTAAGACAGTGCCATGGTACAGAGGCACTGCTCCCAGTCACCCCTGATTACAAGTTGATTGCTTAACTTTTCCAGTAAACAAAGATTTATATGTGTTTGGAGGAATTTAGTAACAGTGACGTCAAAATTAATCTCAGAAACTATTTGTAGTTGGTTTATTAATACTCATCTATTACTTGTTTATATTTATGAGAGACTAGTTTCAAAGGCATTCGCCTCCATTTTCAATCTCTTTCCAACTGGCATCTGTTGTTGTCTGCTCTCTCTCTGGTGGATTTATTCATAAATAACTGTTTGTGTTTGTTTTGACAGTTAAATTCAAACTGGTTTCCTAATTATTACAATAAATTCATGAATTATGCATGACTGGAGGAATTTAGTAACAGTGACGTCAAAATTAATTTAAAAAGCTATTTGTAGTCGGTTTTTTGACACTTTGTCACTTACATTTTTATATATTCATGAATATTCATAAATAATTTGCTCTTTCAATGTACACTTTTAACAACTTAATATCAATGGTAATTCTCATATTTCTTTCAAACAGCAAAGTTTTTATAATTCCTTTCTTGGAAGTGTTGAAAATAGTGTTGTTGTAATTAATTAAATTTAAAGGGAGTCGATTAATGACACTAAACAACACTTACTTTTAAATTTTCCCGGAACATGTTTCAGAGACTACTTGCCGGTTGACAATGGAGGCAAATAGTCTCTGAAACATGTTCTGGGAAAATTTAAAAGTGTTGTTTACTGTCATTAATTGACTCCCTTTAAATTTAATTTAAGCAAACTTTTTCTTCTCTTTGTTCAGAAAGTCATTCTGCTACTAATTTCTGTAGCATTGGCATTTTTATTATTCTACTTATAACAAACAATTTAACTTGTGCTTTACCAACAAGATCTCCAGAACTTATTACTAATGAGTTTACATGCTGTTTCAATAATTAGTTTCCCTTTTCTTTCTTACTATGATAAAATTGCATACTAATTCTGGTGTCATAGGTTCAACACATACTTACTTTATTTCTGCTTCCAGGAAAATTGTTATTAACATTCTCTAGGTGTGGATTATGAAGTACCAAGTTGGAGCTACTACTTATCATTGTAAAGTTAAGTAAAGCATAGATACTTATCAATGTTGTGTAAAATTTCTGTACTCTATGCAATATTTTGTCTGAGGGATTCAATATATATCATGCACAGCTAAATATTCCCCACGATAACTTCACTTCTTTTACAATTCCTTTCTTGGAAGTGTTGAAAACAATGTTGTTATAATAAATTAAATTTAAAGGGAGTTGATTAATGACATTAAACAACACTTTTAAATTTTTCCTTAACATGTTTCAGAGACTTTGCCTCCATCCTCAACCGGCCATCGACTGGTTCTCATTGGTGTAGTTGACGATATTTTGTCATAGGTCTCCTCTGGTGGCGGTTCGAGGAACTTGCTGAACAAATCTTTCTGGGGGATGTCAAAATTGAATACTTTGTTCCTATTTTTTGAAATGAAGACTTGTTCCCATGTGGATAGTTCTTGTTTTCCTGATGTATGTTTTAGTAGTTTTGGTTCTGGATTTATGTTGTGGCTTTGATTTGATTTGATTGATTCATCCATTAAAACATGTACATGTTATAGGACACGTCAAATTAAAAACTAAGTACAATATTTAAAATTAAGGTAGCTAACTAAATATTTATAAATTTAAAAATTCATCCACGCTGTAGAAGCTATTGGCTCTAAGGAAGTTTAATAACAATTTCTTAAATTGATGTTGTGATTCAATCTTTTTTATAGATTCAGGTAGCTTATTGTAAAGATGTAAGCCAGCATATGTGAAACTATTTTCATACATCTTTGTTTTGTGTGCCTTCACAAATAAATTATTCTTTTTTCTAGTGTTGTGTATATGAATTTCAGAATTTGTTTTGAACTTAGGCTTGCTTTCATATGTACAAGAGTTTCATATATGTATATACTTGGCAGAGGTAAGATACCTAATTTACTGAAGTATGGCTTACAACTAGCTGTGCTTGAGAGATCTGCTATGATTCTAATTATTTTCTTTTGGTATCTGAATACTTTTATACTGTCTTTAGAATTTCCCCAAAATATTATACCATATGCCAACAAACTGTGTATATATGAAAAGTACACTACTCTCCGAACTTTCAAGCTCGACATGCCTGTAATTGCCCTGATTAAGAAACACATTTTACTAATTATTAAATTTTAGATGAGTCGTATTTTTTTACACATCTGCTTCACTTTCGTACCTATTTTGAGGACATGTTTCGCAAATCTTCGTTTGCATCTATGGCTCTTGTGCGTAGATGCAAACGAAGATTTGCGAAACATGTCCTCAAAATAGGTACGAAAGTGAAGCAGATGTGTAAAAAATACGACTCATCTAAAATTTAATAATTTTTCGCTTCACTGTGGTGTTCCAATACAGTTAAATCTCGATACATTTTACTAAGTTTTTTCGTCAATGTTTCTATGCGAGTTTCCCAACTTAAATTTTCATCTAGTATTAGTCCCAGAAATTTGATAGTTTTTACATAATGTATTTGGTCTTGTCCCAGCATTAATTTTGGATACAATTGACTTTCACACATTTTATTATTAAAGCTTAGGGCTGCTGTTTTCTCCTTACTCAATATTAACATATTGGCACTAAACTATTTTTTAATATATTTTAGACTATTTTCAATATGTACATCTGCCCCTTCCTTATTCACCCCTTTGATAAAAATATTTATATAATCTGCAAAAAGTGTAACATTTATATCTGTTCTGTTTTCTACATTATCTGCCAAATCTTTAATGTACACTAAAGTACACTATAAATAAAAGAGGCCCAAAAATGCGTGGCAACTGCTGATTTTTCTAAATGTTTATATTTTATGTTCCTAAAGTGTTCCTTTGCTCTTGTCTCTAAATTTCTTTTGGTTTTTCCAATATAAATTTGACTACAGTCACAATATTCAATTTGATATTGTCACCCGAACGTCAGAACTCCCTATAGAACCGGCCAGCAGTAGGGCCAGAGGGGAAGCATTCAAGCCACACCTACCCATTTGTCTCGTGTCACTAACTGAAGGGATGATTAGGTAAACGGCGGGAGCCCTGTACCGTCTCTTTCCCCTCCCACCAGACGTCTCGAAACCTCGGGATAATTGTGCGCGCCGCAAAGTTTCCAGAAGCGGCGATCTTCCCTATATAAGGCCTGCAGTTGGCGAGTGAGTTCAGTTCTTGTCGAGCAGCGGTGAGGAGCGCCCAGTGAGGGAACGGACTGTGTACGTGCATCGGAGGAGTGTACGTAACTGCGTGCAGTGGACCTGTGACAGACGAACTGGTGAATTGTAATTGTGTGCATTACGTAATTCTGTGTAATCGGCAAGTGTTCCGATTGTAATTCGGTGGAAATAAAGAACATTTTTGAGTGGTGCAATTGGTCTTTTAATTTCACGAACCAAAGTTACAATATATACCAGATTTTTTGTTAGATGGAATGGTATCTTTGATGTTTGAACAAATTAGGTTTTTTAAGGAGAAATGATAGACTGGTGATAGTTGAATGGTTTGTTTTTTGAAGACTTTTTTGCATTTATCAAAGGCCCATGGATGGTAAGTGAATTTTTTGAAAATCATATTAGTTTCTGTAGCTGAGAAGGTTGTGGTTTCCTTTATTAGCTTCTTTTTTGCTAAGTTCACTTTTTTGTCTACTAATGATTAGGGGAAGTCATTTTTTGGTGCTATTTCAATAATTTTGTTGTATTCTTTTTGTATTCTTCTGCTGTGAGAGGGATGTTGACCAGTCTGTGTGTTAAACTATTGAAGATTGCCTGTTTGTGGGATCTTGGGTTGTAACCATTAGCTTTTATGTAGATGTCTGTCTGTGTAGGTTTTCTCCTTAAAAAACCTAATTTGTTCAAACATCAAAGATGTCATTCCATCTATCAAAAAATCTGGTATATATCAAATTGAATGTTGTGACTGTAGTCTAATTTATATTTGAAAAACCAAAAGAAATTTAGAAACAAGAGCAAAGGAAAACTTTAGGAACATACAATATAAACAATTAGAAAAATCAGCAGTTGCCACGCAATTTTGGGAAAAAAAAACCACAACATAAATCCAGTACCAAAAACTACTAAAACATACTTCAGGAAAACAAGAACTATCCACATGGGAACAAATCTTCATTTCAAAAAATAGGAGCAAAGTATTCAATTTTGACATCCCCCCAGAAAGATTTGTTCAGCAAATTCCTTGAACCACCACCAGAGGAGACCTATGATAAAATATTGTCAACTACACCAATGAGAACCAGTCAATGGCCGGTTGAGGATGGAGGCAAAGTCTCTGAAACATTTTCCGGAAAAATTTTAAAGTAAGTGTTGTTTAGTGTCATTAATCGACTCCCTTTAAATTTAATTCACTTCTTTTACTCACATTATTTCTTTGTGCTCAACCACTGTTTAAACCATATTCTCACATGATCCTTTTGCTTGTTCTTCATCATGTCTGTTCTCCATTGCATTCTCATGCATCTGGTTCTACAAAATTACATGCACAACTGTCTTGGAAAGTCTGCCTTCTCTCCCTATCCCTCACTAACATTACATTGTTGTTGAGCTCTCTACGTTTATTAATAATTACGTATTTCTATATAAATTACATTTATATTTAATTTTAGTTTATTACAAGTTATTAATTTATATATAACCATCCTGTTTTTTTTGAGGTTTTGGTTTACAATAAATTATATGTTCTAAAGCTTCTTTTTATTATACTATGTTGACTACAATCTCCCATTTATTATATCTCCTTTCATGTTACTTATTACACCCTGTCAGTCATTCATCTTTAAAAACAATTAAATTTAGTTTGATTCAATTAAAATGACAATTTATGTGAAACTAAACACTATTCTATGTTAAATATCTAGAATAAGAACAAAATAATATATAATATAAACAATGTACATTTGGGAAATGTAACATTTTCCTAAAGGCAAATTTCCTATACAAATTTTTCCCACAAATTCTATTAACCCCCGTTTACAGCACTATTTTCCTGCTCCCTTGAAAAGAGTAGAATTTTGCCTCCATAAATGGAAAGCAACAGACACCCAGTGGGTGAAACACAGCTTAAATGACATTCAGTAACAATAACAACAGGTTTTCTGTAAAGCCCATAGATGTCTTGAATGACCAAAAGAAGGTTTACTAACAAAACTTTCATGACGATAGACCATAATCATTTCATCTTGATTTTTTATATTTGCTCATATTTTATAGCTCTTTAATATATATAAATGCAATTTTCTTACCTGGCCTGTAGCCTTCCTGGCCCCAAACATTCGTGCTCGTATCAGACCTTCTCTCTGAGGAGTTTTATATAATTTAATATTTGGTGAAGAAATGTTATATTTTAGGTAAACCTCCAGGTGATGATGAAAACCCTCTGCAAGCAAGAAATATGATAAATCACCAGATTTTATTCACCAACTCAGTATTACACATACTGATGATTGTGAGGATGATTATGGCTGTTTATTTGCATTCAGTTTTCAGCTTGATTTCATTCATACTGTCTTTCTAGTTTGTTAGTTTGCTGTATCCTAATTGGTGTACTGATTTACTACAAGTTCACTACTATTAAATTACTCTGAAGACAGTTGTAATACCACAATAAAAGTTTAAGCAACCACATTTATCAAAATGAAACTTATAAAAATGGTATAGTTTGACCAACATAATGCGAAAATGATAGAAGAAATAGTTCACATGTTCTTTTTCAGAGATACAGATACAATTCAATGAGCAAACTAATGCTTCTCTGACAAGCAAAAGTCTGTGATGTCAGCAAATTTTTATCAAAATGAAACTTATAAAAATGGTATAGTTTGACCAACATAATGTGAAAATGATAGAAGAAATAGTTCACGTGTTCTTTTTCAGACATACAGATACAATTCAATGAGCAAACTAATGCTTTAATAAATATTAAAAGCAGAAGCATTACTAACAGTGAAGTATTCTTCATTTTTGAGTTTGATTTATGAGTCACTATGTTTACACTCAGACTTCACTTACTTGTTGTTGTATAATTGAAACGTTTTCAAGATCATTCAATCTCATCCTCAGCTGTTTGGTGACTAAATGAACATTTCTCTTCTTCCACTACTACGGAGCTCCGATCACTCTGCCATCTGGTGTTAGGGGCACTAAGTTTTAATACTTCATTTAATGCCAGGATTTCAAAATTTATAACTTTATCATGGTTTTTGGTTATGAATATTTTTTCCCAAATATCCAATTCTATGGGTGTACTTAAAGATTTTAACAGTTTAATGTTGTGGCCAATGTTGTGGTTTTCTGTCCAAAAATGGTGTGAAACTGCAGATTTTTCTGTTTGTTTCAACTTAATGTTCCTCTGGTGTTCTTTTTACCTGGTTAACAAGTTTCTCTTAGTTTTTCCTATGTAGTTCTTTTCACAGGTTTCACAATTTATCTGATAAATTCCTGATTTCAAATTGTTGGGGATTGAATTTTTTAGTGGTTTATTTAGCAGGTTCCTCAGACTGAATTTGTTTTGGGGTGCTAGTTTTAAGTTTAGTCTTTTGAAGATTCGTTCAAATTTTCTAAAAGCCCATGGATGGTAGGTGAATTTTCTATATTGCCAGTTTGTGTTTTTAAGTGGTGTGAGAGTGGTATTTTTTGATATTATCTTCAGTTTTTCCTTTCTATTCATCATGTTCCTTATGATGGCTGGGTTGAATCCATTTAATACTGCTATATCTTTTATGTGTTTTGTTCTTTCAAAAATTCCTCCTTACTCAGTGGGATCTTGTATAGCCGGTGAATTAGACTTGTAAAGGCAGCTAGTTGGTGTGAAACTGGGTTGTATTCATTTTTCTTTATGTAATTGTCTATGTGTGTGGTCTTCCTGTATATTCCAAAATCTACACCATGACGATTTCTAGTTAGCTTGAGTAGGGTGTTGTCTCTTTCTACTTCCATTGTAAACTGGATGTGATTATCTTGCAGGTTTAGTAATTTTAGAGAATCTTCTCTAAGTTTTTCCGGAATGACAGCAAAAACATCATCAACATATCTTCGCCAAAAATTATAAATCTGTGGGAAGGCCTTTACTATGTGTGTTTCAAAATAGCTCATGTATAGGTCTGCTAAAATAGGCGAAAGTGGGCTCCCCATAGCTAATCCTTTTGATTGTCTATAGAATTTTTGGTTAAACATGAAGTAATTATTCCTTATGCATAAATCTGTAAGACTGATAATGTCATCTATTTCTCTGGGGTCCGTTGTAGTCTGGGTTAGAAAAACCCAGAAAACCTGTGAAAAAAGCTACATAGGAAAAACTAAGAGAAACTTGTTAACCAGGTAAAAAGAACACCAGAGGAACATTAAGTTGAAACAAACAGAAAAATCTGCAGTTTCACACCATTTTTGGACAGAAAACCACAACATTGGCCACAACATCAAACTGTTAAAATCTTTAAGTGCACCCATAGAATTGGATATTTGGGAAAAAGTATTCATAACCAAAAACCGTGATAAAGTTATACATTTTGAAATCCTGGCATTAAATGAAGTATTAAAACTTAGTGCCCCTAACACCAGATGGCAGAGTGATCGGAGCTCCGTAGTAGTGGAAGAAGAGGAATGTTCATTTAGTCACCAAACAGCTGAGGATGAGATTGAATGATCTTGAAAACGTTTCAATTATACAACAAGTAAGTGAAGTCTGAGTGTAAACATAAATCAAACTCAAAAACTAATGCTTCTCTGACAAGCAAAAATCTGTGATGTCAGCAAATTTGAGTCTCACAAAATGATTTAGCTGCATATTAGACAAAGAAATGCTGTGCAATTCAACTGAATTGGTGGTACACTGCTGTACACATTAACATTGGGATTGGGATGATACAACTATTTTTTGACGCCTATTTTTGAACATCAATTCTTGATACTTTATAAAAATCTAAAGGCAATAACTTGTTCACTGTATGAGTTTTCCACGTATGAATATTTACAACTAAGCCAATTGAAGATTTGATTCCACTCAAGATGAAGCCAGATCCGTTGTATATGTCTGAAGATTGCAATAAATGCTATATGTCAAACAAAAAGAAATATGAACATGAGGCTTAAGAACAACAAAGGGATTTAATTATGGAGCAATTTTTCTAAACTCAGTAAATGAGACTTTTGAAAATTAGAGCCAACATGTCTATACATGGATAGTGTGAAGAAATGATTAATTTCCATCAATTAACTAAAATAATAAGAGTTAAATGATGAAGCCTGGGACTCAAGTTCTTACGATAGTAAGTCACCACAAACGGCGTATCTCGAATTTGAGAGCCCCTAGTGGTCTACCGAGGAAATATACAAGTCAAATGGAGAATTTAATGTCAGGATGGCACGTTGGCCATGGTAGCTCAATGGGTTTGAGCGACTGGACAGAAACCAGGAGATCCGTGGTTCAAATCCTGGCTGTGGCTATTGAATTTTTCATGTTGACTATCAAAAACCTTAGCCTATGTACAGCTAGTGTGAAGAAATGATTAATTCCATCAATTAACTGAAATAATGAGAATTTTGAATTTTTCAGGGAATGTTAAAAACTTAAACTTTACGTAAAATTAAACAATTTATCATTACCTCTTGAAGTTACTTATTTTTGTTTCTTTCCCTTATATTTTAACATTTTATTGTATACAACAAGAAACTATTACTTCTTATATTTGCTTTTTTTTTTTAAAAAAAAAAAGATGAAGAGGAAACCCCTCTTTAACCTTTTTGTGTATTTTCTCTGCTTTTCTTTACATTTCTTTTAACCATTTTAACATTATTTTTCCTAACATTTTCCAGCTATTAAACTCTTCCTATTTATATAATTTTTTTCACTAGAGAAGATATATTAGAATTTAATATTTTTTCCAGCATTAGATCTAATTGTTTTAAATAAAAGTTCTAGTAAGTTATACTGAAACAAAATCTGCAGTATAGACAGGGTGATTTATGCAAGATTTTATCAAAAGCTAATAAATACATGTATATGGAAGAGAGAAATGTTTTTGTTCTTTAGTTATATGCAATCATGTATTTGTTCATCATTGGCTTACATTATTAATATTACATAGTGAATATTTTATTTTGATTTATTTTATTTATTAGCTTCTAAATTTAATGTTAACTTTACTGATAAATATACTAACAAAAATACAACATAAAAAGAATAATATATTTGCATGGCTAGATTTAAGCTTTCTTAATAATAGCTATAGACAATAATGTAAGTTATTGCAACCATTGTATAAAATTAACATTCCTAGTCTTATATTCAGACATGGCTAAATTTGTAGTTTTCTCATTGGGCATCTTCATGAATGAATGAATAATCTTCTTTAACTTTACAGTACGATGGAATACTAGCCGGTGCTACCAACAGCAGGAATGAGAAAATAGGTAACCTCAAAATTAAGATATAATGAGAACACAATAAAAACATTTTTTCCTCAGGAAAATAATTTATATAGAAACTACTACTATTGAAATGTGTACTTGTTACACAAGAATTTTCAAAGTTTAAAAATGAAGGAATTTGCTGTTTTCAGTTTTTGGTTTAGCTTCTTTTATGATTTACCAATTTCCTAAAATGATATGCTACCAAAACTTCAGCTTGCCATTTTTTTATTTTCAATTTGGTGCCAATAACTGAGTTTGATAAGGTAGCCTTTTATGAACTATTACAGCGCAGTAATGAGGTGATGTTTTACTTGATAAAATTGCATCCTTGCAAGCATAATGTACGATAAACAGTTGTGACTGCTCAATATCAGAGTTGTTGCTAAATATTAGTGGTCAAAATCAAATATACAGTACATAAGTGGACTAGTCCTAAAAACATACATATATTGAATAATTCTCTGTTTAGATGACTGGGCTCATTTGAATATCATTCTGCCTGTTTCCTTCAGTCATTCACTTGTCTCTGTACATAGAGCTAAGTAATAAAAATGCACATTAAACAAAATCACCATTCTTTTGTGTCAAATAGATTACAATTTCCATGTTAAGTTCAAACAAACATGCTGTCATGTTGGCAATAGGTTATGAAGATAAAAATATATTACGTAGAAAATGAAGCTAGCTACAGTGAAGCAATAAGTATTACACAAATATAACTATTTGTAACAAAAACTTTTTGTTAAAGTTAGTAATCCTGCTTTATCTAGAATTTATGATCTTCCTAAAATTCATAAACCTGGAAATAAAATGAGACCTATTGTAAATTGTATAAATTCGCCAACTTACAATTTAGCTAAATGGTTACATAAAAAATTTAGTAATTTTGATAAATTTGAGAGTTTAAAGTATTAAAATTTCTTTTGAACAAGTAAAAAAGATTGACAGTTTTGTATTATCTAAAACTGATAAACTTGTTTCTTTTGATGTAACTGCCTTATTTCCTAGTATTCCTAGAGAAAAACTTTTGATTTATTTAAAAAAGTGGTTGAATTCAATAAATTTACATGAGGACTTAATAATTGATTTTGTTAAACTTACTAATTTTTATTTGGATCAAAATTGTTTCACTTTTAATGATGAATTTTTTCAACAAACTTCTGGCTTAGCAATGGGTAATCCATGCTATGGGGAGCCTATCTTAGCAGACCTATACATGAGCTATTTTGAAACACACATAGTAAAGGCCTTCCCACAGATTTATAAATTTTGGCGGAGATATGTTGATGATGTTTTTGCTATCATTCCGGAAAAACTTAGAGAAGATTTTCTAAAATTACTAAACCTGCAAGATAATCACATCCAATTCCTTTCTTGGAAGTGTTGAAAACAGTGCTGTTATGATAAATTAACTTTAAAGAGAGTCGATTAATGACACTAAACAACACTTACTTTTAAATTTTTCCGGAACATGTTTCAGAGGCTTTGCCTCTATCTTCTATTAGTCGATGGCCGGTTGAAGATAAGAGGCAAAGCCTCTGAAACATGTTCCGGAAAAATTTAAAAGTAAGTGTTGTTTAGTGTCATTAATCGACTCTCTTTAAAGTTAATTAATCACATCCAGTTTACAATGGAAGTAGAAAGAGACAACACCCTACCCTTTTTGGACCTCAAGATAACTAGAAATCGTCATAGTGTAGATTTTGGGATATACAGGAAGCCCACACACATAGACAATTACATAAAGAAAAAATGAATACAACCCAGTTTCACACCAACTAGCTGCCTTTAGAAGTCTAATTCACTGGCTATACAACATCCCACTGAGTAAGGAGGAGTTTTTGAAAGAACAAGAACATATAAAAGAGATAGCGGTATTAAATGGATTCAACCCAGCCATCATAAAGAATATGATGAAAAGAAAGGAAAAACTCAAGATAATATAAAAAAATGCCACTCTCACACCGCTTAAAAACACAAACTGGCAATATAGAAAATTCACCTACCATCCATAGGCTTTTAGAAAACTTGAACAAATCTTCAAAAGACTAAACTTAAAACTAGCGCCCCAAAAAAAATTCAATCTGAAGAACCTGCTAAATAAACCACTAAAAAATTCAATCCCCAACACTTTGAAATCGTGAATTTATCAGATAAACTGTCAAACCTGTGATAAAAGCTACATAGGAAAAACTAAGAGAAACTTGTTAACCAGGCAAAAAGAACACCAGAGGAACATAAAGTTGAAAAAAATAGAAAAATCTGCAGTGCCACACCATTTTTGGACAGAAAACCACAACATTAGCCATAACATAAAACTGTTAAAATCTTTAAGTACACCTACAGAATTGGATATTTTGGAAAAAAATATTCATAACCAAGAACCAGGATAAAGTTGTAAATTTTGAAATCCCAGCATTAAATGAAGTATTAAAACTTAGTGCCCCTAACACTAGATGGCAGAGGGATCGGAGCACCGAAGTAGTGGAGGAGGAAGAATGTTCCTTTAGTCACCAAACAGCTGAGGATGAGATGAAATGATCTTGAAAACGTTTCAATTATGCAACAACATAGTAAGTGAAGTTGAGTGTAAACATAGTGACTCATAAATCAAACTCAAAAATGGTATAGATATGTTGATGATATTTTTGCTATTGTTCCTGATAAACAAATTAACGATGCTTTAAAATTACTAAATTTACAAGATAAAGCTATAAAATTCACATTAGAAACTGAAATTAATGGATTTCTTCCATTTCTAGATTTGAAGATAATAATAAATTAGATTTTGGTATTTATAGGAAGTCTACTCATATTGATAATTACATAAAAAATAAAAGTTTTAACTCTTTTTCACATAAATTTGCTGTTTTTAATAGTTTGATTTATAGATTAATAAATATGCCCATGAATAAAGAGGAATTTAATAAAGAATATAAACATATTATTAATACTGCTTTAATTAATGGTTTTAATAAAGACTTTATACAAAATAAGATTGAACAATTTAAATATCAAAAAACTGTTAATGATATTCCTACCCTTAAAAATATTAAAAATGATTACAATTTTAAAAACTTTACCTACCATACTTGGGTTAAATAAACATTTTCAAACAATTTTTAAAAAGCTTGGTATAACTTTAGTTCCTCAAAATAAATATAGTATTAAAAATTTACTACATTTCTCTAAAAAAGATAAAATTCCTGATAGTAAGAAATCTGGTATTTATCAATTTAATTGTTTAGATTGTGATCAGGTTTATATTGGTAAGAGGAAATGTAATTTGGAAACCAGAACGAAAGAACATTATCGTAACATTAAGTATAAACAGACTGATCCATCAGACGTAGCAGATCATTTTTGGTCATTTAACCATGAAATAAATCCTGAAGTTAAATTATTAAAACAATTAAATGGTCTGATAGATTTAATGGTTTGGGAAAAGATATTTCAAAAAATAAACATCGTGCTATGAATTTTGAAATACCGGCAGTTGATTCGGTTTTTAGATTTGTTTCGTTTTCAGATTTTGGTAATATTGAAAAAATATAGTTACATAACTTTTATCCTTGATGACGAAGTGTATTGACTCAGGATGCGAACAAGGGTTCGTGAAATCGATCTCAACTAGTAAGAAAAACTGACATCATTTTCTTAAGATAAGTGAAGTTGTTTGTTACAAATAGTTATATTTGTGTAATAAAATTATATCTTACCTATTTCACTGCTATCATCAACCAATATTATTTCATGAAGCAGCTGTGGTGGAGTTCTATCCAACACACTGTGTATGGTACGCAGAAGAGTATAATTGTGCTCATTGTAAAAGCATATGATGATACTTGCGTTAGGAAGCTTTCTAGAGAATTCTTGTTTGCTGCATCTGCAACACATGCAAAAATCATCTAATGTGCAACAATGAAAATAATTTCTTTACCAAGTATCTTTTAAAAGATTTTTTCCATTTACCTTGCAGTAATCATGATGAATATTTGTGTATACAGTATGTTTTACTAGTTAACATTTCAACAGTTAACATTGGGATGCAAGAGATAGTGATGTGCATTCCATAACCTCCTATCCAAATCCCAACCTAAACCTGCTCGTGGTGCAACCTGCTTTTACCAATAAGGCTCTGGGGACTGAGTATTAGCGGTATAACTACATCAGAAATAGAGAAAATGCTATTTCATCTCTTATGCTGGCTTGTCACGGTGTACAAGTGTTCCACAATTGGTGCTTGTGAGAAAAGCCGATGGACTTTAAAACTCCTCCCAGCCAGGTCCGATGGAGCCATTAACCAAAGACAGGTGTGGCCCAACAGACATACTGGGGGTTAAAGTGAGTGGATGATGTAACCACCATTACAAGCAAAAAATTGGTGTCCACTTAAAAAACGGTTACATTTATGCTACTTAAAACATGACAAGTCCTTCAGATAAATTTTCCGGAGGTAAAATAGTCCCCCGTTCGGATCTCTGGTTGGGGACATCTGCAGGACGTCAATTACCGAACACCCTCAAAATTCTCCAATGGAATGCAGGAGGACTTTCACAGAGTACAAAAATGGAACTTCAAAAAGTCATAGAAGAAAAAGAAATAGACATATTCATAATTCAAGAAGCCAATGTAACAAATGATCTACTAAAATATTTTGAAATTTCTGGATTTAATATATAAGTTCTCCCCAAATCACGCCAAATAGCTAGTGGAATACTTACAAGTAACAGAACAAACATCTTATCAAAATTTAAAAATATAAAAGAAATGCAGCAAGAAGATAAAATAGAAATTATCCAAATCGAAATCTGGAAAGGAAATTCACATTACACCATATATGGAATATACAATCCACCAAATAACAATCCTTGTCTGAATATAATAAATATACACCGTAAAACAATTTTGATTGGTGATTTCAATGGTCATTCACCCAAATGGGGATACAAAGACTACAATGCCTATGGCAAAACTATTGAAGATTTTAAAGATTAAAAGCAGAAGCATTATTAAGAGTGAGGTATTATTCATTTTTGAGTTTGATTTATGAGTCAATATGTTTACACTTAAACTTCACTTACCATCCATGGGCTTTTAGAAAATTTGAACGAATCTTCAAAAGACTAAACTTAAAACTAGCAGCCCAAAACAAATTCAGTCTGCAGAACCTGCTAAATAAACCACTAAAAAATTTAATCCCCAACACTTTGAAATCGGGAATTTATCAGATAAACTGTGAAACCTGTGATAAAAGCTACATAGGAAAAACTAACAGAAACTTATATGTGTTTGGAGGAATTTAGTAACAGTGACGTCAAAATTAATCTCAGAAACTATTTGTAGTTGGTTTATTAACACTCGTCACTTACTTGTTTATATTAATGAGAGACTAGTTTCAAAGGCATTCGCCTCCATTTTCAATCTCTTTCCAACTGTCATCTGTTGTTGTCTGCTCTCTCTCTCTCTCTCTCTCTCTCTCTCTCTCTCTCTCTCTCTCTGGTGGTGGAACTATGAACTTCTTTGTCATATTATCTACTGGTGGGATTTCAAAGTTCATTACGTGATCCTTATTTTTCCATATGAATATGTTCTTCCATGTTGTCAATTTATTTTGGTTTATCACTCCTTTTAATAATTTTGGATTTGGATCAATGTCATGGTTTTCATTCCAAAAATGAAATGCTACTGCTGACTTATCTTCTTGTTTCAATCTGATGTTTCTAAAGTGCTCTTTGACTCTGGTTTTTAGATTTCTTTTAGTTTGACCTATGTAGCATTTTTCATAATTTTTACAACTTATCTGGTATATTCCGGATCTGTTAACTGATGAGATTTCATCTTTTGTTTTTGAATTTAGCAATTTTAAAATCGAGTGTCTATTAGTAGGTGCCAAGGTGATATTTTGTTCCTTGAAGATCTTTTTAAATTTATTAAATGTTTTTGGGTGATATGTGAATGAATTGAATATGCTGTTGCTTTCTTTTTCTTTTGTAAATGTGGTTGCTTCCTTAATGGTTTTCTTTAGTTTAGCTTTTCTAATTTTCTTCAACACCAAATTTTTGTTGTATCCATTTTCTTCTGCTATGTGTAGTATTGCTTATTGTTCTTTGAAATATTCTTCTTTTTCCATGGGTATGTTGACTAGTCTGTGTGTAAGGCTGTTTATTATTGCATGTTTATATGTAATTGAGTTGTGGCTATTATTTTTTTATGTAATTTTCTGAATGTGTTGGTTTCCTGTAAATTCCAAATTTTATTTTTGTGTCATTCCTGATGATATTTAGATCCAAGAAAGAGAGTTGTCCATTGATTTCCTTTTCTATAGTGAATTTTATAGTCCTTTCTTGCAGAGTGAGTAATTTTAATGCATCTTCTAAATGTTTATTGGGTGCAATATACCAAATACCAATATACCAAACTTTGAAGATCATTGGGAAGGACTTTTTGTGTTTCAAATGCACTCATAATAATGTGACTTTGTGGGTTCGTGAAATGAAAAGTCCAATTTCACCACTCAAAAATGTTCTTTATTTCCACCGACTTACAGTTAAATACTTGCCAATTACATAAAATTACGTAATGCACACAATTACGATTCACCAGTTCGTCCGTTACCGTTCCGATGCACGTACACAATTACACAAATTCTTCCGTTGCACGGCGCTACTTCACTAGCACGTCAAGCACTAACACTTACACCAAGAACTGTGTCTGTCTCCTCACTCACTGACTAACTGACTGTCTCTCTGAAACCCTTTTTATAGGAATGTCACTGTTCTTCTAGAAGTCTCTGGTTTCCACAGGAAGGTTCCAGTAGATGAAAGATCCCGTAATTTCCAGAACACAGGTAGAAGAGAAACAGACCGCACAATCATGTTTTTTTCCCCCAGCCATCCCTGTCACCACTATAAGACGGACGAGGGGGAGGCGTGGCTAACACGACCTCCCCTGTCTTCCGCTCTCAGCTGCTTCCATAGGGTGTTCCAACGCCCGGGTGACACTGCTCCCTCCTCAAAGCTGTTCGCCCCGAACAGCACCATCGTAGCGTGCCAGGCGGTCCAGGTGTACCACCAGCATCTGCCCGGAGTCTGAGCCAGAAGTAGCGCTGCCGTAGTTTGTGAATCATACGGTTCGCTCCCAGGTGTCCTCCTGAAGTACCGGCGTGCACTTCCTCCAAGACTTCCGGGACCTTACTCCGGGGGAGTACCAACTGCTCTCTCTGCGTCTTCCCATCGGGTGATTCCCATACCCGGAACAGCACGCCCTCTCTGGTCTTCAACGAGTCCCATTGGGCCCAGTACGAGTTGTAGGTGGCGCTCCTCGGTGCGATGTCCTCCCAGGTTGGTCTTGTCCCTGCCTCCACTTCCCTCAAGAGTGGCCCCAAGTCTGCGTCCGCCAGCTGCTCCCTCCTCAGGCCTGCGCTATCCCAGCCTTCAGCAGGCAATGCCACAACTACTCGGACTGCTGCGGCACGCTCCTTCTCTTCCACTCTTGTGCACTGGCCGCACTCTACTGGACAGGGTCTTCGGTACATGGCGTCTGCGTTACCGTGGCTCTTCCCTCTACGATGTTCCGAGGTGAAGTCGTACTCCTGCAGCCTCTGGACCCAACGTGATGTCTGGCCTTCCAGGTTCTTAAAGCTCAATAGCCAGGTTAGGGCGGAATGGTCAGTTCTCAGGTGAAATGGCTGACCGTACAGGTACTTGTGTAAGTGCTCCAATGTCTTTACTACCGCCAGTAACTCCCGTCGGGTGACGCAGTAGTTCTTCTGTGCCTTGGATAGCGTCTTGCTGTAATAGGCTATCACCCGCTCATGGCCGTCCTGGATCTGCGATAGGACACCTCCAATGCAATGGTCGCTAGCGTCGGTGTCCACAATGAAGGCGCCACCCGGTTGTGGGAAACCCAAAATTGGAGCACTGCACAGGGTCTCCTTTAGGTGCTGGAGAGCGTTTTCGGCGTCCTCTGTACACACATAAGGCCGGTGTTCCTCCGTCAGGCGGGTGAGGGGTTTTGCGATGTTGTCGGCCTTTTCCTCTAAATCATTAAGGCGGTCGTCTACTTGACCCATCCGCTTGCCCAGCTTCGTGACGTCATTCCTTACGCCGGCCAACCGTTCCTCGAACTTGGCGGCGAGGACCTCGTTCGCCACCTTCATTTCCGTGGCCAGACGGTCGTTCGCTGCTCTCATTTCTGTGGTTAACTCGGCCTTCATTTCTTCCATCTTCTCGGTGATGTTGTCGTTGGCCGTCTTCATTTGTTTCAACTCTGCGGCCAGGTTGCTATTTGCCGCTTCTGTTTTTGTTGTTAATTCGGCCTTCATTTCTTCCATCTTCTCGGTGATGTTGTCGTTAGCCGTCTTCATTAGTTTCAGTTCCGCGGCCAGGTTATTTGCCGCTTCCGTCTTCTCTGTTAACTCGTTCATCTTCGCCAAAAGCATTTCCAATGCCGATTCCATGGCTGTAATGTTCGGTGATGTTATCTTCCCGCTTCCTGACACCAGTGTGACTTTGTGGGTTCGTGAAATGAAAAGTCCAATTTCACCACTCAAAAATGTTCTTTATTTCCACCGACTTACAGTTAAATACTTGCCAATTACACAAAATTACGTATTGCACACAATTACGATTCACCAGTTCGTCCGTTACCGTTCCGATGCACGTACACAATTACACAAATTCTTCCGTTGCACGGCGCTACTTCACTAGCACGTCAAGCACTAACACTTACACCAAGAACTGTGTCTGTCTCCTCACTCACTGACTAACTGACTAACTGTCTCTCTGAAACCCTTTTTATAGGAATGTCACTGTTCTTCTAGAAGTCTCTGGTTTCCACAGGAAGGTTCCAGTAGATGAAAGATCCCGTAATTTCCAGAACACAGGTAGAAGAGAAACAGACCGCACAATCATGTTTTTTTCCCCAGCCATCCCTGTCACCACTATAAGACGGACGAGGGGGAGGCGTGGCTAACACGGACCTCCCCTGTCTTCCGCTCTCAGCTGCTTCCATAGGGTGTTCCAACGCCCGGGTGACAATAAGTTAGCCAAAAAAGGTGAAAACGGACTGCCCATTGGTAACCCTGATTTCTGCTTGTAGTGTTTTCCATTAAAGCTGAAGAAGTTTTGTTACAATGCACATTTTTGTTAGAGAAATGTATACTTCTGCTTCTATTGCTTCCATTTCTATTGTAGTTAGCCATTTTTCTGTTGGTATGCTTGGAAATAAAGATGTGACATCAAATGAAACCAGTCTGTCATTTTTGTCCAAATTTATATCTTTGATTTTTCCTACTAAATCTAAAGAGTTTTTTAAATTTGCACTTTCGAATTTTGGGAAACTATTAAACTTATTTAGCAACCATTTGGCCAAATTATATGTGGGGGCATTTATACTACTAGTGATAAGTCTCACGCCTTTCCCTGTTTTATGAATTTTTGGCAGCCCATATACTCTTGGTAACATTGGATTATCTACTTTAATTTTGTGAAATTCTTTTTTGTTGATTATTTTGCTTTCTTTTAGAGTTTTATTTGTGGTTTCAATGCAGTACTTTAATGGGTTAGCTTCTACTTTTTGGTAATTATTGTCTTCCAACAAATCTTCCATCCTCTTTGTGTAATCTTCTTCTTCCCAAATTACTAGTTTATTTCCCTTGTCTGCTTTAGTATAAATAACTGGTTTCTTTTTAAGGGCTTCTTGGCTACTAAAATTAATTTTCTTTTCATTTTTAATCTGTTCTACTATTTTGGAGCATTTTTTTACTGTGTATGCCTTTGAAACTAGTCTCTCATTAATATAAACAAGTAAGTGACGAGTATTAATAAACCAACTACAAATAGTTTCTGAGATTAAGAGAAACTTGTTAACCAGGCAAAAAGAACACCAGAGGAACATAAAGTTGAAAAAAAAACAGAAAAATCTGCAGTGTCACACCATTTATGGACAGAAAACCACAACATTGGCCATAACATAAAACTGTTAAAATCTTTAAGTACACCCATAGAATTGGATATTTGGGAAAAAATATTCATAGCCAAAAACCGTGATAAAGTTATAAATTGTGAAATCCCGGCATTAAATGAAGTATTAAAACTTAGTGCCCCTAACACCAGATGGCAGAGGGATCGGAGCACCGTAGTAGTGGAGGAAGAAGAATGTTCATTTAGTCACCAAACAGCTGAGGATGAGATCGAATGATCTTGAAAACGTTACAAGTAAGTGAAGTTTAAGTGTAAACATAGTGAATAATAAATCAAACTAAAAAATATTGAAGATTTATTAAATTCTAACACTTTAGATCTTATCTACAAGAATGGAGATTGCCCAACATACCTACACTATGCCCGCCTCGGTAGCGTGGATGGTAGCATGTCTGCCTCACATACAAGAGGTCCCAAGTTCGAATTTCGGTCAGGGTGAGTTACCTAGATAAGGTTTTTCCGGGGTTTTCCCTTATCCTTCAAGACAAATGTTGAGTAACTCTAAACTCCATGGACCCTGGACTCATTTGAGCATCATTTCACCCAATTCATTCACCGTTCGATATAACTTAATGTCGGGGGAGACATAAATTAAAAAAAAAAAATTCCTACACTATAATGGCCAGTGCACTAACCCAGGCCTGATATTACTATTTTCAGATTTAAAAGATAAGACAACACGTGAAATCATTAAAGACATAGGATTTGATCATAGAGCAGTTATTGCATCCATAATACTTCATGACAAACAAAATATTAGCAGGCCAAAGTTGAAATACTCTTGGAATTTTAGAAAAGTAAATTGGACAAAATTTACTGAGGAACTGAACAACATGATGCATCTGTAGATAAACTCAATAAAACAATAGCAAATATCGAAATTTAACTGTATTGGAACACCACAGTGAAGCAAAATAATTATTAAATTATAGATGAGTCATATTTATTACGAAAAGTGAAGCTGATGTATAATAAATACGACTCATCTATAATTTAATAATAACAAATATAATTCTTGAAGCAGCAAAAAAAATGGATCCCAAGAGGAAAAACTAAAAATTACAAACCCTTTTGAAATACAAAACTATCAAAGTTAAAAGAAGAAAGGGACATAGCAAGGAAAAAAGCAGAATTGTCCAATAACCCAACAGATACACAGGAATGGCAAAGAAAGGCAGCAAAATGTCAAAAAGAAATTCATATTGCAAAAAGAAGAAGAAGAAGAAGAAGAAGAAGAAGAAGAAGAAGAAGAAGAAGAAGAAGAAGAAGAAGAAGAAGAAGAAGAAGAAGAAGAAGAAGAAGAAGAAGAAGAAGAAGAAGAAGAAGAAGAAGAAGAAGAAGAAGAAGAAGAAGAAGAAGAAGAAGAAGAAGAAGAAGAAGAAGAAGAAGAAGAAGAAGAAGAAGAAGAAGAAGAAGAAGAAGAAGAAGAAGAAGAAGAAGAAGAAGAAGAAGAAGAAGAAGAAGAAAGAAGAAGAAGAAGAAGAAGAAGAAGAAGAAGAAGAAGAAGAAGAAGAAGAAAGAAGAAGAAGAAAGAAGAAGAAGAAGAAGAAGAAGAAGAAGAAGAAGAAGAAGAAGAAGAAGAAGAAGAAGAAGAAGAAGAAGAAGAAGAAGAAGAAGAAGAAGAAGAAGAAGAAGAAGAAGAAGAAGAAGAAGAAGAAGAAGAAGAAGAAGAAGAAGAAGAAGAAGAAGAAGAAGAAGAAGAAGAAGAAGAAGAAGAAGAAGAAGAAGAAGAAGAAGAAGAAGAAGAAGAAGAAGAAGAAGAAGAAGAAGAAGAAGAAGAATAAGAAAACTTCAGTGAATTTATTGAAAAAGCTGATTATAGAAAAGATGCAAAAAAAAAGTATACAGATATATAAGTAAAATTAATTGTCAGAAAAAAAACAAGGAAAAAGTGGTTCAGTCAAACTAAACGGGAAAACACTTACTTCAAATTACTCTATTTCTGAAGCCTTTAATAAGTATTACAGCTCTCAGCATAAACTTTCTTCTGAAGCAAAAAGAAAACAAAGGTACATTAAAAAATATCTCAAAAAATTTAAAAAGTACCCAGAACAAACAAATGATGTATTCAGCAAAGAATTTACCATAAGGGAACTAAATTATGGCATCCATGAGTTGAAAGATAAAAAGTCTCCTGGACCAGATAAAATACACGCTGTATTTCTGAAACACCTAGGATCAAAGGGAAGAAAGGTACTACTGAAATTATTTAATATATCATGGACCTCTACTGTACCTACAGAGCGGAAAAAAGCAATAATTATTCCTATTCTAAAGACACAAAGCACCTGACAAAATAAACAATTACAGACCAATTTCCTTAACAAGTGTCATTGCAAAAACAGCAGAACATATGATTTCAGCAAGGCTAAATTGGTTCTTAGAAAGTAATAACATATTAACAACTGCTCAAACAGGATTCCGAAACACTTATCTACTACAGAAAATACAATTCAACTATCCCAAGATGTCAAAGAATCTTTCAACAAAAATCAAGACATGCTATCAGTTTACATTGATTTTGAAAAAGCATAAAATTCAGTATGGGGGCAGAAACTTTCAAAACTAGGCATTCAAGATATGTTAAATTGGATCACTCAATTTCTCTCTCAACATTTCTGTGCTACAAAATACAATGACAGTACATCCAAATTCCGACAAATAAAAATCGGCCTACCACAAGGTGCAGTACTGAGTACAACCTTGTTCAACATTTACATTAATGATCTTCCCGCGGCTCTATCAAACACAGAAATAAAGACAGCTCTTTTTGCAGATGACATGATCATGTGGACATCTTCCCCACAAATAGAGAAATCCAAAACTTCAATGGAAAAGGCTCTGATACTATTGGAAAAGTGAACTGACAAGAATTTGATGAAAATAAATACTGATAAGACAACATTCCAAATATTTAGCTTCAAAAAGAAAATCCCTAAACTATATCTGCATTTCAAGAAAACAAACCTTAAACAAACTTATGAAACAAAATATTTAGAAACAACTTTTGATTCACTATTATCTTGGAGACATCATATTGAAGCAGTAGTAAACAAATCAACAAAAGAATTTTCAATTTTGAAAAGATTAGCTGAAGTCAAGTGGGGCAGTAATCGGGAGACACTGAACACCACATACAAAACATTCATCAAGCCAATACTTCTTTATAATGCAGAGGTAATAATTACAACAAACAGTTCTAACATAAATCACCTAGAAGTATGCCAAAATCAGGCCCTGTGACTAATAACTGGTGCAGCAAAATCAACTCCAATCACGGCAATGCAAGCCTTAACTTGGAACTATCCAATACATCTAACTTTAGAGGAGCAGGCACTAATACAACATGAAAAAATGTTGCAGTTAAAAACAACAAAATGGGAGAGAACCAATCAAGATGAAAACACAAACAAGTTTCCTACACAAAGTTACGGAATTAAAAACAGATCTGAATCTTCCTAATTCTAAAGAAAACATTTTAATCACAGAAAACCCACTGACTTTTGAACCAATTAATATTCAAAACAAATAATTACAAAATCGGAAACTTTCAAACCTGTACTAAAAGCACTAGCATTAGAAACTGTGAACAATAGATACCCACCTGAAGAATGGTTACATATCTACACAGATGGATCTAACTTGGACAACTCAGGAGCAGGAATTAAGTGTGCACTGTTCTCATTTAATCAACCAGCAGGATACCACACAACAAATTTTGATGCAGAAGTAACGGCTATTCATATTTCACTCCAACACCTTCTATACAGAATAGATAAATTCAAAAATGCTGTCCTACTTTCTGATTCTAAAGCAGCATTATATGCAATAAGTTCATATAAAATGAGGTCAATCCAAATTAAAGAATGTCACAAAATGATCCAACAACTTCAAAAACTACAGAAAAGAATTATAATACAGTGGATACCTGCACATTGTGGAATTGCTGGAAATGAATCAGCTGAGTTTCTTGCCAAAAAAGGTGCAAATTTAATTCAGAACAGAAGTAAAAACTTATCCTTTACATCCATAAAAAGATTAATCAAAAACAAATATAAAAACAAACAAAACCAATCAATATCTAACAAAGCCAAGGATAATAAATGGAACATTTCAATTAAACATCCAGAAATTATTCCAGAAATCCCACGTAAAGCTGCAGTAGCAAATTTTAGATTACTTACGGAACATGATTATTTGGCCAAACACCTACACAGAATAGGAATTTATACAAGTCCAAATTGTCCTCTGTGCAACAAAGAAGAGGAAATGACTGAAGAACATCTTTTAACCTGTGAAGCCCTACCTGCTGGACCCACTACACAGAAATATTGGAGAGCAAGAGAGCTAATGGCTTCATTGCCAAAGCCTAGCATTTGAAAACAACAACAACACATTTCAACTGTCCTCTCTAGTTTTTATAAGATATGTTTAATGGAGTTTCTTTGCATCAAAATCAACTTATGTACATTTGCATCTCAGGGGTAACGTAATAATTGTAAAATACACTCCAAGGTTTGTGAACATTCTAATGATTTTCATGAGCTATGGACTCATGATAAATTGCTCATAAATGATAAATAAGTTTATAAGTCCTTTCATGGAAGTGTTGAAAACAGTGTTGTTGTATAAATTAAATTTATTGGGAGTCGATTAATGACACTAAACAACACTTACTTTTAAATTTTCCCGGAACTAGTTTCAGAGGCCTTCCCTCTATCCTCAGCCGGACATCCTCAGTCGATGTCTGGCTGAGGATAGAGGGAAGGCCTCTGAAACTAGTTCCGGGAAAATTTAAAAGTAAGTGTTGTTTAGTGTCATTAATCGACTCCCAATAAATTTAATTTGAGTTTATAAGTGTTTTATTTTATGTAGTTATTAGCATGTAGTGTTGCAATATGTTTGCAACAGTTCCAGAAAAACATGTGGAAGATATTTATTAATTTATAGAGGAGTCGTATTTATTACACATTTATAAATTAATTATTTTGCTTCACTGTGGTGTTCCAATACGTTAAATCTCGTTATGTGGAAGATACTTTAAAACTAAACTAAAAGTAAACCTCAGGAAAACTATAAATTCCATAAGGGCAAAGGAATGTAATGGACAGCTACCTTTTCTTGACCTTGAAATCAGGACAGAAAACCTCTAACATTCTGCATTTATAGGGAACTCTTGCACTCCAATAGCTACGTAAAACAAAACAATTACAATACCACTATGCAACATGAAGTACTCAGCAGTCTGACACACAGTTTAGCAAACATTCCTATAATCAAAGATTAATGTGACAATGAGCTAAACAACATAATAGAAATAGCTATTGATAATGGATTCTTGACAGAAACAGTGCATTAAAGATAAACAGAGCAAATCTTCAGGAAATTCACATACTGCTAACAGCCTCCTGCAAGTTTCAGAGAAGCTTCAAACACTATCATTTTGCTCCCAAAAATACTTGCTCCATCAATCACATTAAATTCAAAATTAAAAAGATGAGATCCCACAGGAAAAAAAAGCAAGAATACACCAGATTGCAAAAACTAAGAGAAATATAAGAACAAGAGCAAAAGAATAATCAGAAACATAAAGCAAAAACAGGAAGTCAAATCAGTGGGAGTTTGGCTTTTTTTTTTTTTTTTTTTTTTTTTTTTTTTTTTTTTTTTTTTTTTTTTTTTTTTTTTTTTAGAGAGACCAACACACCATAAGCAAAAATCTAATACCAACATAATTTCAGGAAAAACGGAACTTATAGTTTGAGAAAATATTTACATCTGAAAGAACAGAAACAGCACTTTCAATTTGCGAATCCTACCAATCAACATACTTATGCAGAGGTTCACTCAACCGCTACCAGGATCAAGACCAACTACCATGAGGAATGATGCAAGCAGTCAACAAGGAACTGATGAAGGGAGCACTTAGCTACTGAAACATACTTTATGTTTAAAAATAAGCAAGTGATACAGAGTCAAAAATTGACTTACAAATTAATGAGCATTTTAAAAGAATGTTTTCTCACCAAGAATGCTGTAATTCAATATTTCCAGATTTGAATAAAATTTATTAATTTATTTATTATTCACTCATTCATTCATTATTCATTCACTCATTTATTTATTTATTTATTTATTTGCCTTGGTAGAGTTAAAATCATAAAGCCTTCTCTTCCACTATAGCAGATAAGAAAACACAACACAACATTACAAAGGTCTAACAAAAATATTAATAGTGGAAAAAAGACAAATGAAATTGTAAACAAAATTCTTTTATGTAGAAAATTCATATAGTTAAAACATAATTACTCTAAATGGTTTAACATTTAAATTTCAACTGTTAAGCATATAAAGTAATGATATTAAAAATGAATATCACCAGGCATAGGCATAGGCGGTGGCGGTGACAACAGGTGATTTAAACATCTTTGCTTTCGCAAATCAGGGAGTACCAAGTCTGAGTGCCTAGATTCAAATTGCACTTTATAAAAAAAAATGTCATTTTTCAGGTCAAGCAAAACTCTAATTCCAGTTTACTCTAACATTACCGATCAAAACCACTGATTTCATTGTAAAGCTAAACCATAAAAATTACATTTATATGAAAAACAATATGCATTGTTTCTCTTTCAGAATTTAAAATGACTAAGTTGTAGAGAGTTCACTTGATTCTAAGTAATGGATAACATGCAATTTGACTCTCACTGTTTTGAGTAACAGGCAATTTGCCAACAAAATTAAACTGATTGCTTGAAAATGGATAGATCAAAACTGTTGAGTCATTTATTTGCAAACAGTAATATACATTTCTAAACAAGCTGCTAACATTCATTATTGCAATATCTGAGGGAAAATGCCTAAATACTTTGTTAGAAGGTACTGCAATATTTAATAAAACAAAGATTAAGATATTTGTTAGAAAATATACATAATTTTTAAGAAAAATTATCTTATAATCGAGTTGTTAACTTTGATACAACAAAAAATCCATGAAGTGTGCCTACCAGTTACTGATAACTTACTTTAGTAGAAGAATACTTCTATATAAATGTATTTGGCTCTTCTTCTCATGGATAACAGTATTCTCTAGCAGTAAACTCTTGTAAGTCTTCATTTCCAACAATGACAAACATAAAATTTCACTATCTTCTTTGATGGAAATGTTGAAAACAGTGTTGCTGTAATAATTACATTTAAAGGCGAGTTGATTAATAGCACTAAACAACAAATATAAATTTCCTAAAACATGTTTCTGAAGCTTACTTTCCTCCATTATTGACATTGGTCGATGTCCGGTTGATAATGGAGGAATGTGAGCCTTGAAACATGTTCCAGAAAAAGTTTTAAAAAGTTTAAAAATGTTTAAAAAGTGTTTTTTGGTGTTATTAATCCACTAACCTTTAAATTTAATAACATTTCACGTTTTCTGAATTTCTTCACTCTTCTAGATAGTGCTTCCTCAGTAAAGTTCATCATAAAATGTCAGAAAAAATAAAGACTGTCATTGGTTCAAGAATTACTAAGTCATTCTGCACCTTATTCAATGGAGAAAGTGCAGCTTTTGCCCAAGTAGTGACTTTACCATAGATTTTACACTGAATAAAGTGTGTTTTGACAATTAATGAATCTATGATGTTCCTTGAAAATTTGTATATTACAAACTACCATAATCACAGCCGATATAAGTTAGGATGCGCGAACAACCTGCTTCATTCGACTTCTGACTTCCACAGCGAATGGATCAACACCTTGATGATACTAGGCGCAGTTCATGGCGAAACGTCGGTTCACACAAGAACTTCTATACCATAGCCCATAAGCTGGGAACATAACATTTATCTGCAAGACGCCGTCTGTGAAAGCCTCAGCTTATATACCATAGCTCCATTTTTAATAATTTTGGAAAAAGTGTGGTTTGATTCTAGACTCAAGTGACCTATTAAATAGTTTAGACTTATGTGATATAATTAAAGAACCAATAAAGATTATAGCAAATATATTTTTAACCATAGATCATGTGTTAAATAATATAGAACCTAGGAATTATCTAGTAACAAATGCTGTATTTCATAAAAGGAGTTTTTCTATTTTGATTTAGATATGTATGTTTCTAAAGGTGAATTTTACGTGATCTCTGGACCTTATAGAAATAATGTGTTGTAATGCAATATATTAAAATTCAATTTTTTTGACGGCATACAAGAGTTTGATTTTTCCCGTTTTTTTTTTTTTTTTTTTTTTTTTTTTCCAAAACTCGCTATATGCATATATAATCATTGCTTCTATCAGCTATTTTGTCTTTTAGTTCCATGATGCATTATAATTTTGCTCTGAAAATAAATATTTTAATTGCTTTGCTTTTTATTACATATCTGCATTGTTGTACAACACATATTTTACGAGTATTGTTATTATAGAAATATAATAATCTGTAACATAAAACTTCATTTATCTTAACAGAAAATGAAGATAAATGAAGTTTTATGTTCCAAATTATGTTTTTATAGTATTTGTTGCTTCACTGTACCTAGTTTCATATTTTAAGTACGTATTGTTATATCAGGGACGGTGGTGAAAGGGCACGAAGGTGCGCGCCCCCCTATAAGAAATTTTATGGAAATAAATGAACCATGGCCTTTCGACAAGTAAGGACAGTTTATTTTTAAAATATGAGAAAGCTTCATAAGGTAATAAAAGTGAGGTCTTTATAGCTACAGTATATGGCTCGGAGTGATAGGATTAGCAACAGCCTGCTGCATTTGCACGTAACAGAAGGCATGCAGCTCTGAACGTGGCAAGGGAGTGGGGGAAGGAATTGCGTATGTGCTTATCCAGCACGGTTCTGTTCGCACCTAGAGCAGTCCGCAGAGTAGTTTTATATTGCTAAAATGCACAGGTTTCTTATTTTAGTGTTCTTTGTGGAGTTAGGAACATTAACAGTGTGTTACAGGTGGCTTTATAAAATCCAGTAACTAAAAATGATGGATAACTTTGTAAAATCACAAATGGAAGTGCAATTTTCAAGGTTGACTCTTGAAGAAAACATACGATTGAAACCTTTGGGTAGAGCAATGCCCGAATTTTTAATGGGAAAATGAAAAACTAAGAAAAATGAAAACTGGGTGTTTAAGAGGCACCTTAGTTCTAAGGTCATGTATGAGAAATGTGACTGGATTTATGGCTGTGAAATTCTCAAGTACTTTTTCTGCTATCCCTGTGTTTTGTTTGCTCCTAAATGTGTCAATTGTTCGTGGACAGTTAAGGGAGTGAGTAATATAAAACATTTAACAGAAAAAATAAACAAACATGAACATTCAGTGCACCATATGATTAGTGTGGTACATATGTCACTCCTAGGAAAACAAAACATTGCATCATGCCTTGACTCCATGTTTAAAGAAAATGTTAAGAAACATAACATTCAATTGAGTAAAAATAGACATACTTTTAAAAAGGCTTATTTCATGTGTGAAGTTTTGCACTGTGTTTGAACTTTACGAGCAAATAAACAATCTGTTACTTATATCGAGATTTTAACTGTATTGGAACACCACAGTGAAGCGAAATAATTATTAATTTATAGATGATCGTATTTATTACACATCTGCTTCACTTACGTATGTATCTGTTACTTCTTCCAATCCAGGGGTGTACAGGGGCCTCATTGACTTTACAGCTGAATTGGATACAGTGCTGAAGGAACATTTAGAAACAGTCACAGTATTTAGAGGAACTTTGAAAACAGTGCAGAATGATCTATTAGACTGCATGTTGAAAGTCTATAGGGAGAAAATAGAGCAACAGATACGAGCTTCTGAGTTTGTTCCCATTCAGTGTGATGAGACAACTGACGTTTCAAATCACTGTCAGATGGTTTTGGTATTCCGTTACATATATGAGGAATTCGTAAATGAGAGACTTTGGGCTTTTGTGAACCATAAAGGAAGAAATGCGGAATATCTGACAAAGTGCATAAGGAATGAAATCTACCCGCTTCTTGGAAATACCAAAGAAAAGCTCATTGTTCAAACCTTTGATGGGGCCAGTGTTATGAGTGGAAGGACTTGTGGAGAACAGGCCAAAATTAGGGAAACATATCCATATGCACACCAGTTGAATTTAATCATACAAAAGGCAACTAACCCTAATTCCCAGGTACGCGTGTTCTTTTAAGATCTGTCAGATATTCCAGCATTCCTTTCCAATTTCTCTTTGCGATCTGATATTTTAGAAAAAGTAGTGCAAGCAAGATTGCCCAGAGTTGCTTTAACACGGATGGAATTACAACATTCGTACCGTCAATGTTACGTACGAAAACATAGAAAACCTGAAAGATTGCTTCAAAATAATTGAAGAGAGTTGCACTAATATAACCACAATAAATGAAGCCAGCAGCTATAGAAGAGCTCTTGAAGATCCAAATTTTATTTTTTGGTTAAGAGCTTTCCACAAAATCTTACCTCAGGTAGACATTTTGTACCAGCAACTTCAAAAGAAGAGCAAAGATAGTGTAACGTTACAGAATGACATCCTTATATTTAAACAACAAATGAAAAGAAAAGATTGAATATTGATGAAGTACACAAAAACTTAAGTGCAGAATTTCTACAGCCGTCAAAGAAAAGAAAAAGTATGGAATGTGCAAGGGTTGGAGATGCCTAAGGAGGTGTGTGACATCATCACAACTACTGTAACAGATAGATCTGCTTATAATGGACACCTAGGAGCTGCATCTTTGCTGTGTAACGACTTAAGGATTTTTGTGAATGTTTCCTGGAAGAAATTTTCACACGAGTGATGCAATGCTCTCCTTTTCTAAAGCAAGAAAAACTGTGCACAGAGTTGCAGCTAATTTAAAGACGAAATGACTCACATTCAAGGAGCATTGAAACCTTTTTCATTTCATATACGAAAATAAACTTTTGTCAGTGTTCAGTGAAGTCACAAAACTTTTGAAAATTGTCATAACATTGCCGAGGAGACTGCGGAACCTGAACGTTGCTTTTCCACTCTAAAAAGGATAAAAATGCTTTTAAGAAATACAATGACAAACGACAGACTCAATGCTTTAGCAATGCTGTCAATAAATAAGACCCCTATGAGTAACATGCAGGATTTTGATGAAAGAGTGATGGAAAATTTCATTAAATTAAAGAACATATAAAGTGGTCAAAAGTGCAATTCATGATAAACTGAACAAGTGCCAAATACAAGAATTAATGTGTGTACATTCAGTGATATGCGCATGAATCTGTGAAAATAAAATTACACTAGTGTGGTGGCAGCTTATATGGATATGCATGAGCTTGAATGATGTTCTAGTAACATCCTTTTACATGTTGCAGGCATATTAATATGCAGCTTTGGGCAAAGATTGTGTTGGGCCTCTGTACTTATTTCTGAGGTGTATATCACAACTTGAGAACCACTATTTCCATGGGTTGTAAAGGTAGAATTTGAAAAAAATGGTTCTTAAAATTTACGAGTGTAATAATTTATTGTTGTCAATACTTAGCAACAAAACCGTTTCTGCACCCCTCAAACATTTCGGCCACGAGCCGCCACTGTGTTTTATTGCACTGTTTTAATTTATGCTTTTAACTTTATTAGGTATACAAAAACAATATTATAAATACAGTAGCATAATATAATAACAATTTTACAGCTTAATATAACTAATAAATATAAATTATTATAAATAATTATATATAGTTAATTGCTTGAAATGTTTGTAAAATACATGATTCTATTTTGATAAGGAGCTTTGTCCTCAGGAGTCCTAAACCTTCACAGAATCTCTTGAACATTTTATTCACTGTGAAATTTGAAGGTAAATAACCTCTCGAGGAGTTCCCCCTGCCAGGGTGGCTCTCTCTGCATTTGTATTTCGTAATGTCATCCTTAATAGTAATAGTTGGGCCTTATGCTCCTTTCCTGTTCTGTCCCCTCCTCTTCTTTCCTTGCCAACTTTCCTCCTTAATGAAACCTACTTGCCAGATAGGATATCTATCCTTTGACATGCCAGAAACTTCCTGAAAAGTGACAGCACAAACAGGCTCTATTTTACCATTCTTTTTTCTAATGTTATACTTTACTGTCACTGTTTTCTTCATTTTGCATTTTTGGTGTTCACTACTCTGCGCTGAGGTGAAGAAATATGTAAATTCAGAGTCATGGCAGTAAATAAGAAATGGAAGAACACAAAAGAGAAAATTTTGCTCATACAAGTAGTTCTAGTCAATAAATCTGATGGTATATTTCCTCCCCATAAAGGCAAGTGATGAGAGATTTCACAACTGGAGTCAATATAACTCGAGTTATTTTGAAGCTGCTATGCTATTTTCTGATGGAAAAATACAATCATTAACAAAGAAGTCTGTAAGACTCAACAGCAACTGGCATTCAATCATCTAAGGCAAGAAACATCAAATAAGAGAAAATAAATTGAGCCAAACAGAAGTGAACAACAGCAGAGAAGTAGCTAAGCATACTCTTCTACCAGCTGTTCGGTCCCTGAATCATCAGCAGATAGTGCTCTCAGTGTAAATACAGGGCAATAGAGTCAGTGCTCCAATGCAGCTCAGGCTTCTCCAGGGAGACCTTAACTGCACCACTGAAGACATCCACCACAGTTGTGAATGAAATGTCAGGAACAACTATCTCCAGCAGACCACTCCAACTTCTACTATGGCCAAAATGTGTGAAAGTGTATATTAGGTAGTACAGTTTCAAGTTTTATGAATAATTGTAATATATAAGTATTTAACTCAAATCAAAATGGTTTCAAAACAAATTTTTTCAACACCATAGCTATCACAGAGCTTTATTATAAGATACTAGAAGGGCTTCATAGGGATAATACTGAAGGAATATTCCTTGATTTATCCAAAGTATTTGATAACTTATAAAATACTCAATTACGTAAGGAGACAAATACTGTTTACTGAGAAAGTTTCAACTGTTCCTTAAAGACACTGCTTTTTTATAAGTAGTCTGTTGAATCATTCCTTCTTAACCCTCATACTGTGGAGGGAACACACCTGTCGGTCTATGGATCTATCACATCTACCTAGAAAGTCATTTGCTCACTTTCTTCTCGGGCAGCCAACCAGGTGAAAAGAAACTCTTCCATTCCTGGACATTCTTGTTTCAAAAAACAACAACGGTACACTGGGGCATGCTTTATATCGCAAGCCTACACACACCAATCTCTATCCGAATGCTCATAGTTTCCATCATAAGTCTCAACGACTGGGAGTTCTCAATACACTGGCCCACAGAGCTTTGTCTATCTCTGATTCTAGCTACTTAAAACAAGAATTACAGCACCTGAGACTCATTTTCCGTCAAAACGGCTAATCCGAATATGACGTTGAAGCCTCAATCACCAAAGCTAGGAAAGGGAAACCTGTAATACAGCAAGCATCAGATAAGCCTACCACTACAGCCTGCATCCCATTTACCGGCAATCTATCCGGCAGAATCAGCAGAATTCTCGCCAAATACAACATCAGGACCATCCACAAGCCACCTCTGAAGATTAAACAGCTGTTGAGACCAGTGCAAGGCAAACTGGACTTCCAAGTTCCGGGAGTAAATGAAATGTGTAGTGTTTAATGCCCGCTTTTACTACATAGGGCACCGCAGGCGGTGACACTGATGATACATGAGATGAAGATGGAGCACCGGTGGAACAAGATGGCAGGGGAAACCGGAGGTCCCGGAGAAAACCCGCCCCAGCGCCGTGATGTTCACCACAAATCTCACCTTGTGGTCGTCTGGGATCAAACCCGCGCTGCCTTGGTGAGAGCGAAGCGGTCTAACCACCGAGACATGGCGCAGCCGAGTTGCAGGAGTGTACCGCATTCCCTGTGAATGTGGAACACCGTATATAGGACAAACTGGAAGGACCATTGCTACTAGAATAATCGAACATGAACGGAGCATTTGTTTATTGCAACCTGAGAAGTCTGGGCTGGCAGAGCATTGTTTTGATGACGACCATAGAGCCAATTTTCGGGAGATGACCATCTTGGCAAAATGCAACAGTTACTGGGAGCGGAGAAGTTAGGAGGTTTTGGCAATTTCCTCTGAAAGGAACACGCTTAATGCTGCATGATGCTGGATTTCAGTTCAGCTCTTCTTGGAAACCGGCCTTAAAAATGGAAATCCGTTGAATTAAAAAGCAAAGATCAATACAGCTTGACAATCAAGTTAAGTAGTTACATTTCTTTGGCACAATTTTCTATACTCACGCCATCTCCTGACCTGGAATTTAATTTACTGAAAACAGTCTTTTGTTCAGTAATGCGAATTTTGATAGTGTTTTGTCTTTGTTTATAGTTGTGTTATATTCAGTATTTCATTTGTGGTTATAACATTTTATAAATATCCTGATGATAGGAGAGATGCACATTCCCGAAACGTTGATATCTAATCATCTTTTCACCTGGCTAGCTGCCCGAGAAGAAAGTGAGCGCAATCGTCGCCAGGAAAGCTTCAGGTCTTATTTTAGAAAGTCATGTGTTGCAATGTTCAGATTAATCACAGGCTATGAATATCTGAGTGAACATTTGTTCAAGATTTGATTAATGACTTCCCCACAATGCTTTTTATGTGGTAAAGATGATTTAATGAACACTGATAACCTAACTGTATGTGAAATTCTCAAAAATCAAGATCTAGTCTCTAAATACTGGGAGGCGACGAGAAGAAGAACAATTTCATTACAAAATTCTGAGCATCGCATCGCATCGCACACAATTGTGTGCATGTGCACATACAATGCTTTTTATGTGGTAAAGATGACTTAATGAACACTGATAACCTAACTGTATGTGAAATTCTCAAAAATCAAGATCTAGTCTCTAAATACTGGGAGGCGAGGAGAAGAAGAACGATTTCATTACAAAATTCTGAGCATTTCAATGCACACAATTGTGTGCATGTGCACAGACAGACATTCTCAATTACTGAAACAGGTACAGAAATATGGTATTGGGGAAATTTTTGAAATTCTGAAATCTTATGTTGAAAGCCAGATGCAGTACAGGCAAGATGGTAATTAAATCCACGAAATCAAATTATAAGATCATAAAAGTTGACATACCACAAGGATTTGGCACTCTCATATATATATATATATATATATATATATATATATATATATATATATATATATATATATATATATATATATGTTGTTGTTTTCAAATGCTAGGCTTTGGCAATGAAGCCATTAGCTCTCTTGCTCTCCAATATTTCTGTGTAGTGGATCCAGCAGGTAGGGCTTCACAAGTTAAAAGATGTTCTTCAGTCATTTCCTCTTCTTAGTTGCACTTGTATATTCCTATTCTGTGTAAGTGTTTGGCCAAATAATCATATTCCGTAAGTAATTTAAAATTTGCTACTGCAGCTTTACGTGGGATTTCTGGAATAATTTCTGGATTTTTAATTAAAATGTTCCATTTTTTATCTTTGGCTTTGTTAGATATTGATTGGTTTTGTTTGTTTTTATATTTGTTTTTGATTAATCTTTTTATGGGTGTAAAGGGTAAGTTTTTACTTCTGTTCTGAATTAAATCTGCACCTTTTTTGGCAAGAAACTCAGCTGATTCATTTCCAGCAATTCCACAATGTGCAGGTATCCACTGTATTATAATTCTTTTCTGTAGTTTTTGAAGTTGTTGGATCATTTTGTGACATTCTTTAATTTGGATTGACCTCATTTTATATGAACTTATTGCCCATAATGCTGCTTTAGAATCAGGAAGTATGACAGCATTTTTGAATTTATCTATTCTGTATAGAAGGTGTTGGAGTGAAATATGAATAGCCATTACTTCTGCATCAAAATTTGTTGTGTGGTATCCTGCTGGTTGATTAAATGAGAACAGTGCACACTTAATTCCTGCTCCTGAGCTGTCCAAGTTAAGATCCATCTGTGTAGATATGTAACCATTCTTCAGGTGGGTATCTATTGTTCACAATTTCTAATGCTAGTGCTTTTAGTACAGGTTTTAAAGTTTCCGATTTTGTAATTATTTGTTTTGAATATTAATTGGTTCAAAAGTCAGTGGGTTTTCTGTGATTAAAATGTTTTCTTTAGAATTAGGGAGATTCAGATCTGTTTTTAATTTCGTAACTTTGCGTAGGAAACTTGTTTGTGTTTTCATCTTGATTGGTTGTAGTAATCTTTTCTCCCATTTTGTTGTTTTTAACTGCAACATATTTTCATGTTGTATTAGTGCATGCTCCTCTAAAGTTAGATGTATTGGATAGTTCCGAGTTAAGGCTTGCATTGCCGTGATTGGAGTTGATTTTGCTGCACCAGTTATTAGTCGCAGGGCCTGATTTTGGCATACTTCTAGATGATTTATGTTAGAACTGTTTGTTGTAATTATTACCTCTGCATTATAAAGAAGTATTGGCTTGATGAATGTTTTGTATGTGGTGTTCAGTGTCTCCCGATTTCTGCCCCCCTTGACTCCAGCTAATCTTTTCAAAATTGAAATTTTTTTTGTTGATTTGTTTACCACTGCTTCAATATGATGTCTCCAAGATAATTTTGAATCAAAAGTTGTTCCTAAATATTTTGTTTCATAAGTTTGTTTCATGTTTGTTGTCTTGAGCCGCAGATTTAGTTTAGGGATTTTCTTTTTTAAGCTAAATATTTGGAATGTTGTTTTATCACTCTCATATACATTGAGCTTCCAAAATTTTCACATCAATAATAATTTTATATGCAGATGATACCTCAATGATATTTGCACATAAGGATATATGTAGTCTACAGAACTTAACAACAAGAATGCATGATATGCATCATTATTTAAAACAAAATAATCTAAAGGTAAATCTTAATAATACAAATGCAATCATGATTCAACACTGAAATAACAGGTATTGTAAAATATCTTATACTCCTAAAATATTGACTGTTGTATCAGTGTATTTATACAAAGTAATAATGTTTGTAGTAGGAAAGGAATACGAAGTACAGATAAAAGAGCCTATGTAATACAACAGAATACAAAATAAGTACTAAAGAGGGCATGTCAATAAAAAGGCCACAGAAAAGGATTCCCTTAATGGACAAAATCCTTGATAATAAACTGCCAAATGGAATAAAAGCTTTAAGAGGTAGTATGTTCCAAAGAAAATTAAGAATATTATTAATGGAAAAGAGCTTATATAGACTGGATGAGTTTAAAACGATAGGTACGAAAGTGAAGCAGATGTGTAAAAAATACGACTCATCTAAAATGTAATAAATTTTCGCTTCACTGTGGTGTTCCAATACAGTTAAATTTAGATATTTATAACTTCGACAATGCTTAAAATCTGTATAGGTCTATAAGCAAATATTACAAATTATTTATCATCTAAGTAGAAAAAGTAAGTATAAGAATAACGATAATTTAGCAAATGAATGAAAACATATTTGCTTCATGTTCTTGTTTTGAAGAATCTGAAAAGAAACTTAAGAAAATTGTTTAATCAAGCAGACTTACAAAGCTGTAGCCATTAGCTCTTTTGAGTTCTCCGATTATACAAAATTTATAGCAAATGAAGAGGGCTTCACAGCCTATAGCATGACTTAAGGACAAAGAAAAGGAGTATAGTAACTTGACTGTAAACACTCATTAATGCAAATAAAGGGTGTAACCAGATTTTCTATTCATTGCAGACAGGATGTACGTTGACTGCTTCGAAGACCCAAGTCAGAAAGCCAGATGTAACAGGATTATTTCGTTGCAGTTTGAATTGTTTCTTGATGATTGTGTTTAATTAAATAAGATTCATGAGATCTCTTGTTTTCAGGTGTGGTTTCGAGTGAAATAAATACAATTTTGGATAAGTCCAATTTTGTAATATATAATTTAATTGTATAATCTGGATTACATTTTCCTTGAACTTTCTTTCCTAGTCAATCATTGCAGGTTACCTCCAGCATATCGATAAATCCTTACTTCCTTAATAAATAGTTTCCGTTAATTGCATAAAATTATTTACACCTGCACGTCCACTCATCACTATCAAGATTACAGGATATCTCTTTTTGAAGATTATTCATTTTTCGTTACAAAACTTATATTCACCCCAACATTTTTTCATCCTCGTGAAACAAGATTACAGAACATATATCTATGAAGATTATTGATTTTCTTCCCATAGCAACCGGTTCATCATTTTTTTTATATTGTCATTACATGGCTCACTAATAGATCAGGGAAAAAAAAAAAATACTCATTTTCAGTTCAAACAAAAACTACCGTTACAAGGGAAAAGTGATTTATGCTATCCCTAATTTAGGACTCATAACGGTGAGGATACCAGTTGATTTGACAGTAACATTCACCCCTCCACAAGTAACTCTTTCCAGAATAACTGTTAAATATGAATGATTTTTTTCAAGAATATGAATAAGTAATATACAAAGTTACTTCTGTAATTCGTAACTGAATAGTGAAATTGCTGCTGTTTGTAAAGTTATCCTTAATTAAAATATTAGTAATATAAAAAACTTTATATATTCAAAGCACATGCAAGAAAATGAGTAAACTGAAAAGCAAAGTGCAAAAAAAAGCAAAATAATGATGTAAAATTTTAAAAATGAAGCCCTAGGATAAAAAATGCATAAAATGTAGATAATAGATATTAATTTTCATAATCTAGGACTCATAATAAGGATTTATGTGTATGTTCACAAAATCGATGAAGCAACAATTAAAACATGTAAATCATGACATGTCTTGTCATCTGAATCTGGGCCCTGATGATAATGGTGATCATCATTAGGCTTTGGATACAGTTGCTGCTTGTTGCACTTCACCTAGAAAACAGATGCACACAGCATTGCACTGTAACTTTCCTTCCCCAAGAACTACCAGCCATTCACAAATTCAGTAGCACATGAGACTGCTGCCTCTCTTCTCTCCACTTGCTTATAAACAACATACTAGTATAATAGAAGCTACCTTAACCTAAAGTCATCTCCAAAGCCTAAACATCATCCCTATCAACTAGCACTGACATTTATAAATTAATTTTTTAAAGTCTGAGGTACATTGTTTTGTCAATTATGCAGCATTAAGGTAACTTAAATATGTCAGTAGCAGTAGTTGACCAGCAGCTACAGTCTGATTTAAAAAACATGACAATGTCTAGCAAGGAAGGTAAGAGAATGTAAACAAAGGTTACCACATTACCTGGTGAATCTTACGCAGTTATTGCTAATTGTGTAACAAAATTGAGGTTGCTTGGGCATTCAGTTGCACTGTGTGTTGTTAGTCTACTTCTTTAAAAAACCCTTATATCAAAATATGTAGCTATGGAAGTATAGGAGGCAGAGGTAGGCAAGGATTCATGTCCCAAAATAAATATCAACCTCCAGTTGGTGTGTTAAATTGCACAGTGAAGCTAAAGAATAATTTATCTGTACTCTTAGCAAACTCTTTGATGGGGAAGAGGACAACATGCTCCTTCACAATGAATCTTATTGTATTCAGCCAAGTTAAGGGCAAAACTGCATATGCCCTTAAAATAAGTGAGGTGATCGTTTCTAGAATCTCTAAAAACAGCACTTAACCCTTTCAATTAAACATATACGAGGTGCATTCAAGTTATAACAACTCCTATTTTCGAGATTTAACTGTATTGGAACACCACAGTGAAGCGAAAAATTATTAAATTTTAGACGAGTCGTATTTTTTACACATCTGCTTCACTTTTGTACCTATTTTGAGGATGTGTTTCGCAAATCATCGTTTGCATCTACAGCTCTTATGCGACTGAAGCTTGATCCAGCGGTGTGGGTAATTCTGGGGTTGCTGCTGCCATCTGTTGATTTAGTGATGAACTTAAATGTGGGATTCTCTTCTGGCGGGATTTCAAAGTTCATTAGTTGGTTTTTATGTTTTTCTATGTATATCCTCTCCCATATGACGAGTTCACTATGTTTTTGTACGTATTTTAGTAATTCTGTGCTATCTTCAATTTCATGATTTTCAGACCAAAAATGAGCTGCTATTGCGGACTTATCAATATTTTTGTATCTTAAGTGCCTGAAGTGTTCTTTCTTTCTAGTGCCTATGTTTCTTTTTGTCCTCCCTATGTAAATTTTTTCACAGTCTTTACACTTAATCTTGTAAATGCCTGACTTTTCCTCTGGTTTTATCTTATCAGTATTATTACTGTGAAGTAGGTTTTTAATTATTAAATTATAGATGAGTCGTATTTTTTACACATCTGCTTCACTTTCGTATTTAATAGACATGTTTCGCAAATCATCGCTTGCATCTACGGCTCTTGTGCGACATGTCTATTAAAGAGTCGCACAAGAGCCGTAGATGCAAGCGATGATTTGCGAAACATGTCTATTAAATACGAAAGTGAAGCAGATGTGTAAAAAATACGACTCATCTATAATTTAATAATTTTTCGCTTCACTGTGGTGTTCCAATACAGTTAAATCTCGATAGGTTTTTAATGTTGTAATTGTTTTTTGGTGCCAATGTTATATTGTATTTCTTGAATATTTTTTGGAACTTTTTTGTGGCTCAGGGGTGGTAAGTAAATTTAGCAAATCTAATTTCTTGTTTTATTGGTGTGAGAGCTGTGATCTGTTTTAATCTCTTTTGAAGTTTGAATAATTTTAGTTTTTTATCTACAAGGTTTTTTCCATATCCATTTTTAATTGCAGTTTTTAAGATTTGATGGTATTCGTTTTGATATTCTTGCTGGCTGAGAGGTAGATTTACTAATCTGTGTGTGAGACTGTTGATGGTGGCATGTTTGTGTGGAATTGGGTTGAAACTATTTGCTTTGATGTAATTATCTGTGTGTTGCTTTTCTATGGATGCCAAATTCTAGTTTTTCATTGCTTTTTTTGATTTTAAGGTCTAAAAAAGGTAGAGTACAGTCCTCTTCAGTTTCCACTGTGAATTGTATGCTGGGTTCTTGCAGGTTGAGTAGTTTCAAAGCAAGTTTCAAAGTAGTTTAATTGCAACTGGAATTAAAAAATGGATATGGAAAAAACCTTGTAGATAAAAAACTAAAATTATTCAAACTTCAAAAGAGATTAAAACAGATCACAGCTCTCACACCAATAAAACAAGAAATTAGATTTGCTAAATTTACTTACCACCCCTGGGCCACAAAAAAGTTCCAAAAAATATTCAAGAAATACAATATAACATTGGCACCAAAAAACAATTACAACATTAAAAACCTACTTCACAGTAATAATACTGATAAGATAAAACCAGAGGAAAAGTCAGGCATTTACAAGATTAAGTGTAAAGACTGTGAAAAAATTTACATAGGGAGGACAAAAAGAAACATAGGCACTAGAAAGAAAGAACACTTCAGGCACTTAAGATACAAAAATATTGATAAGTCCGCAATAGCAGCTCATTTTTGGTCTGAAAATCATGAAATTGAAGATAGCACAGAATTACTAAAATACGTACAAAAACATAGTGAACTCGTCATATGGGAGAGGATATACATAGAAAAACATAAAAACCAACTAATGAACTTTGAAATCCTGCCAGAAGAGAATCCCACATTTAAGTTCATCACTAAATCAACAGATGGCAGCAGCAACCCCAGAATTACCCACACCGCTGGATCAAGCTTCAGTCGCATAAGAGCCGTAGATGCAAACGATGATTTGCGAAAACATGTCCTCAAAATAGGTACGAAAGTGAAGCAGATGTGTAAAAAATACGACTCATCTAAAATTTAATAACTCCTATTTTGTTTTTTTCAAGACTGGGACCAGATAGGAACTTCTTCTTCTTCTTCTTCTTCTTCTTCTTCTTCTTCTTCTTCTTCTTCTTCTTCTTCTTCTTCTTCTTCTTCTTCTTCTTTTTTTTTTTTAAAAAATACACATGGACCTACTTGTGTAAGGCAATGTTCTAGTCAGTTAGTGATAGTTCAAGTAGTAGTGTGAATGAAAATGGGATTTACCAATGCAGAAAAAGCAGACATGCTCATGGTGTACAGAGAGTGTAGGAAGAATGTAGTTTGTTCTTGTATGGTATATACGGAAAGATATCCCAATAGACGTCAACTACCTCAGCAATTATTCATCAACCTCTTCAACCAGTTACATGAAAGTGGTAGTGTAACACTAATAAAACATAACAGAAACAAACAGGTGACTGGCAATGTAGGAGAAATTAATGTTTTGGCTGCTGTTGCAGTAGATCCATTAATTACTTCTCGCACAATCACATGGAAACGAAATAAGTCAGGCAAGTGTACTTCGCATTCTCCATCAACATAGGTTCCATCTCTATCACATCTCTCTCCTTCAAGACCTGCATGGAAACGATTTTGAGAATAGTGTTAACTTTTGTACATGGGCATTAAGACATGATACTCCAAATTCATCATGTATTTTGTTTAGTGATGAAGTAACATTTACTAATCATGGCCAGATAAACTGCAGAAAAATGCACTGTTGGTCTGTTAACAATCCCAGTTGGCTTCATCAGGTGGAACGTCAGTGTCCATGGAATTTAAACGTATCATGTAAGAGAATCATCAGCTTATAAGCTCTTTTTTCATAGAAGGAACATTAAACTTGCACAAGTATCTCAGCCTCCTAACAGACCATCTTCCACATATGCTAGAAGACATTCCTCTGCAGATAGGAGGAACCTGTGGTTCCAGCATGATGGCTGTCTAGCCCATAGTGCACGAATTACTACAGCTGGTCTTCACAAATTGTTTCCAATGCGATGGATTGGACAAAGGGAACCTGCACCTTGGCTGGCCTGTTCATGGATTTGACTTTGTTACACTTTTTTCTATGGGGAAAACTGAAAGACACTGTCTACAAGGACATACCAACTACACCAGATGATATGAAACAACGTATTACTGCTTTGAAATTTCCGCTGAAATGCTGGAACATGTGCACCAGTCTTACCACAAGATACTGCTGCAGTTGGTCATTTTGAACATAAGCTTTGAAGGTCAAATTTCTCTTTACTTCCTATGAGTAAGGACTATGATACAATGAAGCACAAAATTAATATAATTTTGAGTCAAACTAGTACTCAATGCTCCATATATTGCTAGTGTTTACCTATAATGCGTTTCGTTAGGATCTTTCCTAATATCTTCAGCAGTCGACATTAGCTGAGGATGTTAGGAAGGTCCTAATGAAACATGTTCTAAGTAAACACTAGCAATATACGGAGCATTGAGTACTCGTTTGACTCAAAATTATATTCCGTTTACTTCTTAGGATCCACAGAGGCAGTGCACTCCCCCCCCCCCCCCCCTTTTTTTTAAGTTTGCGCTACCACAGGTAGTACAAGTGTCACTGTGTAAAAGTTTTAAAATGATATCCGTGAACTACTGGCACTAGAATCCTGCAGAAAACACCATTAACATTCTAATTCACCGTACTTCTGATTTTTTGTTGTGATTAGGCATTGTTCCATTTAAAAAAGTGTATGTTTGCTTCAAAAGTACACCTAAGTGTTATTAAAATTTATTTATAGGCTAAAACTACGAGTCCCTAACTACCAAACAATGCTGTGGAAACTGCACATCAAGAGCACTTTCCATTTTGGAAATATTGGTGGTGCAAGTTTTAGGTGATTTACCCTGCTTAAATGCTTGTCACACTGGTATTTCTTGTTGGCAGTCTGCAAAGGAGTTGGGAATTGCAAAGTCTATTGGAAAAGTATTCAGATTGATAATTGTGCATGCATGAGGAGAAAACAAAATTTATAAACAATGCCCTGTTAATCAAATCCAAGCAAAAGATGGGTAATTATCATGATGATATGAATGCCATAAATTTTACAAAATGGCTAGACACACAAGTTATTCTTAATTTGTCCAGTAGCTCTGTCATTGTGATGGACAATGCCAGCTGTCATAATGTGCAGAAAAATAAAAAGCCAACAATAACAGCATTGAAAAAGCATGTTGTACAATGATTAAGGAACAACAATTTATCATTTGACAACAGTATGCGAAACCCAGAGTTACTACAATTATTGAAATCTGTACCCAAGGAGAAGACATACTTAGTGTACCAGATATTGAATGCACATGGACATGAGGAATTGCAGCTTCCACCTTATCACAGCAATTTGAACCCAATCGAATTGGTATGGGGAGAAATATAAGGAGAAGCTGCACAATATTTGGCAAGTGCAACTTCAAATGCAAAACAAACACCTTGTAAACAACTTTTCCATGAATATTCATTTTGACAAGTGGAGAAAACTATGTGATCACGTAGGCAAAGTCAAAGAAACATATTGGGATTCCGATGAAATAATGGATGATGTTGTCGAGTTTCATAATTACACAGGATGAGTTGTTCAGAAGGAACCCTTACCGACATGGCTTCGACTTGGATTCAATGTCAGAAATGGAAGAGGTTTAGCATAACCCAGCCTAGCAGACCACCTGCCTAGTGCTGCCTCACACTCACATGAGTATCAAAAATTACCACGGTTCTTTTCTAACGTGTAGACCTATAGCTCTTTGAACAAAGTCCTCCATGATCTGGGATTTGGGTTCAAAAAATAACAGAAAACTTATATTAGGAAGATCAGATATTACAGTGCTAAAGGCTTGTTTAAGAGAAATTCAAAACAAAAAATTGAAGGAAATTGTGATAAATAGGTATGGCTATTCACAAATATATTTATTATACATTTACTTTCAATGAATAAGAGAGAGAGACTAAGAATCACATCTGTGAAGGTGCAACAAACAGTGTATTTTTATTAAAACTAAATTACTTTTGCTCTTAATGTAAGCTAATACACTTCATATCTGCATGTTTTTGCTGAATGAGATAACTGAAATACTTGTTTATATATTTCAAGTATAGAGAGGGTCAAGAGGAGGGACATGCATAAGTTGCTGTCTGCTTCTTGCAACATTGCAGCTCACCATGGAGAGAAGCTAACAACTGTCATGTATCTTGTTTTAAAAATCAGACTGTATATGGTCATGGTGAGAACCAACACGCAATTACCATAAACATTACTCTACATGAGTAGGTTTGCTGAAATCGGAAGTGTCTGCTTGTTAATGGTAAAGATTTTGAACAGTTTTCATAACAGAAAAATTTAAGCAGTACTTAAAGCTCCCTTTTAATATCTTCACATATCTGGTTATAAATTTTACAGCTAATATTTGCCCTAATGAAATGTGTTTAAGACATTTTGCAATTAATACATATATTAACAATTTGGCTATAAATCTGGAAGGCTACTTACAGATGATGTCGAGTGTCAGGTACAGGGCGATGGTAACCAAGATGTTGGCTCACAAGAACATTGAAGGCATGCATCTTGTAGCCTTCATCTCTCAATGCTTGCTCTTCTGGAGTCTTTACCATGCCAATCTCATTTCCACCATCATGCACAATCTTTGATTGTAGTTTCTGAATTAAAGCCTTGCTGTTTCTGTATTTTCCCTTTATCCAGTGTGCACTCTTACCCACACTTGGCTCATATGGTATTTCTATTTCATTTCCTTGAACCTTCTGAGACTTTTTTTGCTCCCAAGTTTCTTTATCAGAAACTATTAGAGGCAATTTCCTCTGTTCATTCAAGTCATCTAATTCATTTTTGGAGAAGTGAAGACTGAAAGGAGCCTGGCTTGTAACAGCAAGATAAGTGGACGGAGTGTTATATGATTCCCAAGCAAGGGTAGAATATAGGTACAGACTGACAGCCCAAGTGAGTGAGGCACATACTATGCCAAGCAAAAAGGAATTGTAACGAGTAACTAATGCCATTATTCACCATCATTCCTGTAACAAGAAAACAAAGCATTATACAGCACATTTTAAATAATTCATTTATATAGATTATAATTTTTAAAACTAATTTGAATTGTTAAATTTTCAAGTCTAAAATAAAAGATAGGCAAATTAATTTTACAGTATTTTATGGCTTCATTTGATTAAAATCATTTATTTACTTTCAGAATACTCCATGTCTATTGAAATATAACTATTTCAAAGTATTATCCATTGGTCACAAAAATTGGTAAATCATTTTCTCAATGATTAGTCCAATGCATGTGACAACACTGTTTAGTTCAAATGAACAAATTTTTAAAATTATTTTAAGACTTTTTATTTTGTCTGTTTTATAATTGTGTGACATTGCTTGGATGTTATATCACTTTTGTTCACAGATTTTACATCAATTTACTTACAGTTAATTTATGAGACTATCTAATAAGCAATGTCAGTCTTTTAATGGAATATTAATATATATCCTTTTATTTTTGTCAATACCACTTATAGGGTCTTATGGTTATTGCACCATATAGTTAACGTGTTGGCAGCCAAATGTATGTAATACAAGATTTTAAAATGAAGGCAACAAACTATGAGGTTAGAATCCTTATGAAGCACCAACAGGGGCCAAAATTGTAAGGCTGCTGCTGCCACCACAGCTCAAAGAATATGTGAAGTCGAAGGTGAAGGTGTCATTTGTGAGTGAGAAGCATAATAATGGTTCCAGCAGTTCAATAATGGAGATGAAAACATTAAAGATTTACAATATTCTAGAAGACCCAATTTACAGGATATGGATAATAGACGCTGAGTTTTGGAAGAAAATCCACCAACAAGCACTTGGAGGTTGTAAAGAAAACATAGTGCTCAAAAGACACCATACATCCCCTTATTAAGACACAACATTGTTCATAAGCTGTAAATTTGTATATGAACCGACATCTGATCAAGCTCCATATAGAGTGAATATCTGTCATCAGCATACTGCTAATTCCAGAGCTCATAGATTATTTATCAGGAGAACTGTCACATGTGATGATGGGAGTACAGGATTCTTCATTTAAAACCTAACAGTCACAGCATTTCACCTATGCACAATTGTATGTGCCACACCTGGCTTTGCTCCTACATAAACTCTGCATGTAAAGCATGCATGCATTTTATCAATGCTGAAAATGTTGTCCACCCTTGGCTGAACAAGTGTTACATTGGGAAAACATTCTGATTCACACAATTTAGTTGGGCCACTGTAATGTTTTCGATTTCCGTTCTAATATTTTGTTTTAGTTCTTCCAATGTATGAGGATTTGTCTCATAAACTTTGTCTTTCAGGTTATCTCAATTAACAATCTACTGTTAGATCAGGGGAGCAAGAGGGCCATACACCAGCACAAATTACTCTACCTTCAAACACTTCCCTAATTTTATTCATGGACTCTTCTACTGTATGGACAGTAGCAGAATCTTGTTGAAACCACCCATATGATTTCTCTTCTTCTGTCTTTTCATAATAAAATGAAGTCAAAATGTCATTTCACACGCACGACGGCAGTCAGTAATGGAGGAATCCAGCAAGGTCAGGGGAGAGGCAAAAAGTCAAGTGGTCTGTTAGGTTTTAAATGAAGAACCCTGTATTACCACAACTCTCAGTTTAGGTTTGACAGAAAGGGCTCTGTATAGTAGTTAATTTCTCTTTCTATAGTAGGGTGAAATGTGGAAGGAGTATATGCTAAATTACAAAGTGGTGAAATTCATCAAATAGCGAAGTGGGCGGATGTGATAGCGGTGGTGGAAGCATCGTTGTTAAAATACTACGACATTCAAGTCACGGGCTATGATTATTTTGGGAGAAAAAGGGTGAAAGTTAAAGATAAGGGCCGAGTGTCTGGTGGCTTAGGGCTGTTTGTAGAAAAAAAGTAAGAGGTTGGAAATCAAGGTTGAAAATGATCTAGGAAGTGATAAATTGTTCTGGTGTAATTTTAGTGATTTATTTAAAAGAAGTGTAAAAACATGTGTAGGCACTGTTTATAATCCTCCTACTACTTCCAGTTATTATGAGTCAAACTTGTTTATTAAATTGAGGCAGAGCATGAAAGAATTACAAGACAAATAAGTAGGGGTAGAAATAATTTTAATAGGAGACTTCAATGCAAGAGTAGAAGAGGAGCAAATTAGGGCAGATTTTAATGATTTTGATTTCAAGGAAGTACACCTGGAAAGCCGTTGTAGCAGTGATAAAGTATGTAACAATGAGGGTAAAAAAACTAGTTGAATTTTGTGAAGAGAACAACCTCTTGATGTGTAATGGTATAAAAGGGAAAGATGAATAGGGGAAATGTACCTTTGTAAACAAAAATGACCAAAGTGTCACTGACTATATATTATATTCAATAGGTCTACATAGATATATAGCAGATTTTGAAATTATGAATATGATATGCACAAGCAATCATTTCCCATTAAAAATAGAGCTCACAATGTTAGAAGATAACATTATGGATGAAGATTTTAGTTTAGGTATAAAATTAGATCTTTAGAAATGGAAAAATAATTGAGCTGAACAATTTTATACTAAATAGAATTAGGAAGTGCAATGGTTAGAGGAGAACAAGCTTAAGAGCTTGTTGGAGAGTAAAAATATAGAAGGAAGTAAAACCTATTTGTAGTTGGTTTATTGACACTTGTCACTTACTTTTTTTATATTATTGGTTATTAAAAAGAAAAAAAGGAAGTGACGAGTGTCAATAAACAAACTATAAATGGTTTTTATGATTAATTTTGATGGTGAAATAAAATAAAATTGAAATCCAATGATATACAAGAGGTACCATATTTTAAATTTTAGGGAGTTTATCTTGACAATAATTTGACATATGATGCTCACGTGGATGCACTGTGTAACAAATTAAGTTCGAGTATATTTGTGCTACAGAAGCTGACAAATTATCTACATAATAGTTTTTAAACTAGCTTATTATGGACTCATTAATGCTCATATTCAGAGGCAAGATTTTGTGGTGCCAATTATTTATAAAATTTGCATTAATAATTTTAATTGGTGGTATTCTATGGTCTGTTACCATAAATTTGCATTAATTTCTCGCACATTTTTGGGGAAGAATTAATGAGTAATGACATAGCTGAAATGAAAAGTAACAGGTAACTAGAGTAGCACAACTGTTAAAACTCCTTTTTTCCAAATTAAAATATTTTATTTGAAATCAGCAGAGAGTAGGTAACATGAATAAAATCAAATATCACACATCAGACATTGCCAAACTGCAGCATACAACAAGTTGTGATATTTTTGCTTTTCATACCTGTTCTGTTGTCTGTCACAACTAAGTTATATGTAGCGAAAAATATCTCACTGTCAGAATTTGACATCGGCAACCAAAGACATTGAAGGGACTATATAGAATAAAGAGAAGTATTTCAGAAAGTGGAGTGCCATTGTTACTAAAATTAGGCAAGTGAGTCAACCTTGTATATACTTTTCTCCACTTACAAGTTTTTAGATGAAGACTAGTTTCTGGGAACTTCTCCCCTATCGTCAGTTCTGTGGTTGACTGATGATGCATCTGGTGTCTGCATCTGGCTTGGTGTCGTGCTGCCATCTAATGTCCTGGTTAAGTTTGATGACGTCATCTACCGCGGGAATTTCAAAATTCATCAAGAGGTCCTGTTTCTTCGTAATAAATAGGTATGTTTTCCCAAATCTGTAGTTCCAGAGGTTTCTTTGCCTGTTTGATCAGTTCTATTTCTTGTTTTATGTTGTGATTCTCAGACCAAAAGTGATGTGCTACGGCCGACTTGTCCATTTGTTTGAATTTAATATTTCTGAAGTGTTCTTTCATTCTTGTTCCTAGATTCCTTTTGGTCTTAGCAATGTATATCTTGTCACAATCCTGGTAACTCATTTGGTAAATGCCTGATAATTGAGTTTCCGGTGTGCTATTTTTTAGAGGGTGGTTTAGTAAGTTGCGGATGTTGTGTTTGTTCTGAGGGGCTAATTTTATGTTGAAGCTCTTAAATATCTTTTCAAATTTTTTGAAGTATTTTGGATGAAATGTAAATGTTCCATATCTGGTGTTTGGGTTTTCTAGTTTTTTTAACGTAGTAATGTCCCTTAAGTTTTTGTTTCTTTTGTGTCTGTAGATCAGTTTTTTGATGAAATTTGTGTTATAGTTGTTCAATTCGGCAACCTGGTGTATGTGAGTGTACTCCTGTTCATATTCTGTTTTTGTTAGAGGAATGTTGATTAATCTGTGAACTAAACTATGGAATACTGCATATTGATGTTGTACTGGGTTAAATGGGTTGCATTTAATGTAATTGTCAACATGTGTTGCTTTTCTGTATATTCCAAATTGTAATCCTGATTTGAAGTTTTATACATTAAAAGATATATAAAACTTCAAACCAAGATAAGACAAATTTTGGCCAATATTAAATTCATCACCATATGCATCAGGGAAAGGTTATCTCCAAATTTCTTACGTAAATGGATAAAATTCGACAACAACAGTAACTACAACGAAGTTTAGAAAAGAAAGCAATGATTTCTGAAAGATCTAAACAATACGCAACGTTGCAACAGATTAATATAGAAGCGTACTACCTACACATAAACCTAGCTCAAGAACTTGGACACATAATTTGGACACATTTCGAAACAAAATTACACGACTTATTGAAATTGAACATGAAAGAAAAAAACACAGATTCTTAAATCGAAAGTACGGAAATTACGCTTAAGGAGACCGACAAGAAACCCACGCAACCAGCACCACTGTGTCACAGAAACACCAGACAATGTAGTCAACATCTCTTCCCAAACTTTCAATGAAAATGAGTTAAAATTTTTAAACAAAGTTTTTAAAACTTGTGTCGGCAACTCGGGCAATTTAGACGATTACATCGCTGATGTCACCATAACCTCGAACTTTTTGGAAAATGGTAGCGAAAAAACATTAGTTAAATCAAAATGCTTAGAAATTCTCAAGGGGATGACATTGGGGCAAGAAAATAACTATAAACAAATTATTCAAACATTGAAACAAACACCAGTTTTATATCTGAAAGCAGACAAAGGAAACACGGTGGTCATTATGGACCGAACTGATTAAAATCAGCGAGTCGAACATCTACTACAAAATCCAGAATATACAACCCTAACCAAAAAGCCATTAAAGAAATACATAGAAAACACCAAAAAAGCAATTAAAGAAAATACCATAGTGCAACATAAGATGAAAAATAGCATAATTGTAAACAACCCTAATTTGCCAAAATTATACTGCCTACCTAAGATTCACAAGACAGACAACGGCATGCGACCCATTATTAACAATGAAGATGCCCCAACTTACAAACTGGCAAAATGGTTGGTGGAAGAATTTGACGAGTTTGAAAAGTTTGAATCTCTAAGCATAAAGAATTCATTTGATTTAGTAAAGAAAATTGAAAACACAATTATAAAAACTGAAGAGGTGTTGGTGTCCTTTGATATCAGATCTCTATTCACGAGCATACCAGTAGAAAAAATTCCAAAATTGATGACAGGCTGGTTATCCAAAAGCAACGTTACGGATGATAAAATAGAGGAATACATTAAATTAACCACCCTATGTATTGAACAAAACAGCTTCACGTTCTCCAGCAAGATCTTCCAACAAACAGCAGGCTTGACCATGGGTAACCCTCTTTCACCATTACTAGCTAATCTGTTCATGAGTAATTTGGAAACACACATTACTAAAGCCTTTCCACATATTTTCAAATGTTGGCATAGATATGTCGACGATGTGTTTGCTATAGTCCCTATACCTTGTTTCACGTAAGCTTGCCCAGTATCTCTTAACGGTCACGTGACCTAATCACCTCTCATTGGTTGCTGTTGTGGTAATGACTGTCGTGCGATAAAAATTAGTTTGTTATTTAACATGGTGATATATCATTATATGTTGGAAGAGAATTGTCAAATTTATATTTTCGTAACTGTTTTAATTAAATATATTACGCAACAGAGCTGATTTATCTGAAATGCATGTTAATTCTTAAATGAATTAAAGAGGAGGTCCCTTTGCTCTCAAGCACATGGCACGATAGCACGTGATTTAGCGGTAGTGATGACATTTGTTTATGTGACTTTTATCACTGACCTTGTTTTGAACTGGATTAGTCATGCATCGCCATTCGAGAGTGCGGGAGCTAAATTATTTTATTGATCGTTTATTGCGCATGTACTTATTATATGTATAATGGCAGAGTCTACCGCCAGTTTTTCGCTGAAGTATCGCAAGGATAATTATTTACAAACAGGCGAAAAAAGAATTGTGTTGTATGTGTTTAATGTACTCACAGAGAAGAATCCGTCTTTGTCAGTGAGAGAAGTCGAACAGCTGTGCTCTGAAGTTGCAGGTGTGAGTGTTAGATCTGTAGGAACATCGCGACATGAAATTGAGGAAACAGGAAAACTTACCACTCCAGGCAAAAGCAGGAATAAACAAAAGTGCGTGCTCGGAAAAAAATACGTGAAAAATGTTGTGCGTCGTTATGTGTGTAGTTTTTCTTTAGAAACGAACTCCCTAACATAAGTAACATTTCCTCTGCTGTAAATGAGGATGCAGATTTACCAAATTTCAGCAGATTGCTTATACAGCTGGGATTTGTGAATGAAAAAAGAGGCAAGAAAAATGTGCTAAAAGACAGAGGCGATATTGCTGTGTGGCGAAGACGCTATTTAAGGACAACCACACTGCACCAAGATACAAATCGCTAAATACACACGAAGAACACACAAAAAGTAAAGTATGGTGTGACACGACTTTTAAGACTGAAAGACAAGCATTTTTGAAAGGTATGTGTGCTGGTTTAAAAAATCCCAGTGGAAAAGGCCAAAGGCCTTTCATTATAAACTCTTTCAGTTTCATTGCTCAGTCATTCTGTTGCAATTTGCTCAGCTCATTATAAACTTGTATTTTTGCATGCCTTCATATCCTTATTTGTATGATTTTTGTTATTTTATTTATCTTCCCAGCAATTATTACGACATTTACCGCAGGTTTAAATGTGAGGGGAAGGCACCGCCTATGGCCTATGACGCGAAAGCATTAGCCAATTAGGGCGAGGGGGAGGGTTGTTGAACGCGGAGTGATACATTTCAGCTGGGCAAGGTTATATGAAACAGAGAGTAAAAGACTAACCGAGGACGTTATAAAGTTGCTAAACCTACAAGAAAAATCCATAGTTTTCACCATAGAAGCAGAGCAGGATGAATGGCTACCTTTTCTAGATTTGAAAATCATTAGAACACCAACAGGATTACAATTTGGAATATACAGAAAAGCAACACATGTTGACAATTACATTAAATGCAACCCATTCAACCCAGTACAACATCAATATGCAGTATTCCATAGTTTAGTTCACAGATTAATCAACATTCCGCTAACAAAAACAGAATATGAACAGGAGTACACTCACATACACCAGGTTGCCGAATTAATAAAAATAAAAATAATAATAATAATAATAATAATAATAATAATAATAATAATAATAATAATAATAATAATAATAATAATAATAATAATAATAATAATAATGTTTTATTGTCCATAGACTTTGTACAAAGTTTCGAACATTGTCAAGAAGCTATATACATTACAGAATTCTCTAATTTACATTTACATAGTATCAAAATATTACATAGTGATTGTTACTCAAGACAGTCACACATACATGTTTACATTTCTTCTAAGCTATAGAGACACTTGTCTATTAAATAGTGTCGTAATAGTTTGACAAATATTTGACCATTTGCTGATTTTATATATTCTGGCAGTTTGTTAAAGAGAATTATTCCACGATTATATAGGTCTTTGTTCGTAGACGATTTATTAGTAGGATTTCTAAAGTAGTTATTTGATCCTCTGGTCTTATATGTACAGTTATCCCTATTTAGCAGAGCTAGTGAGTTTTTTTTCTTTAGTGAACAGAATTAATTTATTGAACAACTATAACACAAATTTCATCAAAAAACTGATCTACAGACACAAAAGAAACAAAAACTTAAGGGACATTACTACATTAAAAAAACTAGAAAACCCAAACACCAGATATGGAAAATTTACAATTTATCCAAAATACTTCAAAAAATTTGAAAAGATATTTAAGAGCTTCAGCATAAAATTAGCCCCTCAAAACAAACACAACATCCGCAACTTACTAAACCACCCTCTAAAAAATAGCACTCCGGAAACTCAATTATCAGGCATTTACCAAATGAGTTGCCAGGATTGTGACAAGATATACATTGCTAAGACCAAAAGGAATCTAGGAACAAGAAAGAAAGAACACTTCAGAAATATTAAATTCAAACAAATGGACACGTCGGCTGTAGCACATCACTTTTGGTCTGAGAATCACAACATAAAACAAGAAATAGAACTGATCAAACAGGCAAAGAAACCTCTGGAACTACAGATTTGGGAAAACATACCTATTTATTACGAAGAAACAGGACCTCTTGATGAATTTTGAAATTCCCGCGGTAGATGACGTTATCAAACTTACCAGGACATTAGATGGCAGCACGACACCAAGCCAGATGCAGACACCGGATGCATCATCAGTCAACCACAGAACTGACGATAGGGGAGAAGTTCCCAGAAACTAGTCTTCATCAAAAAACTTGTAAGTGGAGAAAAGTATATACAAGGTTGACTCACTTGCCTAATTTTAGTAATTGAAGGGACTTTTCACAGAAATTGCAGTAAGAATCAGCTTTTGCCTTCAATGCCAAGAGTGCTGTTACTACATCTAATCTGTTACGTTACCACGTTGGCTTTGCTGTTCAACAATGTCACAAAGCTCTTTGTAACAAAGAAGCAAATCAATCACAAATAATACCACGTAATACCACTGGTTTTAAATGCATTTAATTGTTTAAATGCTGCCATTACATGATTTAAATCACATATACTTGATTTAGTAACTAGCCTAGAAGGTTCAAACAAATGATATAGCTTTTATGGTTATTACACCATCAGTTTCTTTTGCATAATGGAGTTTAATTTAGACAGTCATACGGCAGCAAACTTTTAGATTCTCTTCTACTTCTTTTCTAACACTGGGATCCATGATATGATCTACAAGTGTACTTACTCTGTTCCCAAAGTGACCATTCTCTAATATTTCTCATTTGGTTCTCAGCTAGTTAATTCGGGATGAAACAAGATGAGCCACAGTTTTTTGTTTATTGAAATTCTAATATTGGATCTGTTATCAATCTGCAATTTTCAGAAATAAAAATTATTGCTTTTGTACCTTTACAATATTACAGCAATTGGCATCGCAAAAATAATCATTTAACAAATTTTGCACAGGAACTGAAAGTTTTTCTTTTAGAAAAGAAATTGGCAATTGCATCAAAATAGCTGGCAATGTAAACTAATGAATTAAACCAGCTAGACCAAGGTGTCAGTACAGGCAATGGGAACAGTTTAACTTCTAAATCTGGGTGGTTTTCAGTGAGGTATTGTTTGTATTCGTTTTTTAACTTTCGGGCATTTCAGAACACATTCTTAAGCCCTGAGGGACAATATTTTCATGTTAATGTAATGTCTGAGAATAGCATTCTAGAATTTCAGTACCTTCTCAGTACTTTTAGTCAGCATAATAGGAGTATTTTGCTGTGCACGGTGTGGTATCCAATAAATAACATTTCCATTTAGCATATGACAAACAGTTCTCAGTATCAGACCAGTCGGGTGCTATGGTGTCAGTTTACTGTTGATCTGCTTAGCTGTTATTTCAGAGTGCATGATGATGTCGCTGTATTGGCTGTGTTAAGTGTTAACTTTTATCCTGCTTTCGTTAAATTTGTAAGCATTCTTTTCATTACTTCCAGCTTCATGCTATGAAGACATGAATGTTAAATTAAAGTTATATTTATGCAATTTGCAATAAATGTAAATTTTTCTATGCAGACTAAAAATAATAGAAATTTTCTCATTCATCGCTAAAAAATATTATTCTCAAAAAAAGGAAAAATTTGCGAAAAAAACCCCTTAAAAACAAAAACACTTGCCTCTGCTGATCTCAAATATGGTAGAGAAATTTGAGGGTTTACTAGTTTCAAAAACATGTATAGGATATTTATTTTGCAAAAAAGGAGTTTAAGAATCTTATATCACCTGGACAAGATACAATTGTGTAAAGAAACTTTTATTAACCAGCAAATTCTTACCATTTACTCATTGTATATTTATAAATTAATTCTATTCACTAAAGAAAAAACTCATTAATATCATTAAACAAGAATAGGTGCATTTACGGGACTAAGGGGACAAATAACTATTTAGGTACTCTGTCAATAAATTGACAGCCAAAGACCCATATAACCGTGGAATAGTACTTAATAATAAACTGCCAGAATATATAAAATCTGCTAATGATCAAGCCTTTCTGAAATTATTAAGACACTATTTAGTCAACAAGTATTTATATAGAATTGAGGAAATGTAAATAGGTAGCCTAAATTGCCAGTATTATGGCACCGGATGGTTGGAATTTATGTAACTGATACATGTATATTCTGTTAAATAATTACATTAAATGTCAAAATGTTGCATACCAATTTGTAACTAATTTTACATTGTTACTATCTAAGCTTTTACTAGTAATATGTACACTTATGCTTACTTTGTAATAATTGATATGTAAATTTGTGAACCTGTAATCTAGCTTCACTGACAATGTTCGAAACTTTGTACGAAGTCTATGGAAAATAAACATTATTATTATTAATTTTTAGATGAGTCGTATTTACTACACATCTACTTCACAGTTAAATCTCGATTATTATTATTATTATTATTATTATTATTATTATTATTATTATTATTATTATTATTATTATTATTATTATTATTATTATTATTATTATTATTATTATTATTATTATTGCAGGATAACAAACCTTGCTGAAAGGTGTTTCAGGAAAATAGAATATAATGATCTTTGCTTTGAGGATTAAAACTGCTCCCTGTAGCAATGCACTTAAAATGAAGTTTTGCTTAAAAATCAACATTGCTTATTTACTTATCTATAGCAAATATCTTGAGTAACAGCTGAAAATGTTTAAATTTTGTTTAAACTATCTGACAAATTTGTTACATGGTATGACTGAATCATTAAAGACGTAATTCAGGAATTTTATTTTATTTTTTTATTATTCGTGCACTGTTTTACTATGTTGAATCAAACTGAATATTAAAACTTTCAGGTATTACACAAAAAAGTTCTACAAAAAGCATGTAAAGCATGTTGGAAATAAAGCACTATAAAACACTGAGAATCTTATTCAATTTTTAATACTTTATAAAACATTAAAATGAAAATGCTTGAAATAGACCAGAACACTTAACTGTATTATAACTTGTTCTTTCTACATATTACAAACCTGAATGTTACTTTTACTAATTTTAAAGAATTTTCAAGAGACAGAGGAAGACACTCTGCAGTCACTAAGACATTTGCACAAAGACAGTGGCCCAGAGATAGGTTAGTCCTGACCTTACCATGTGATTCATGTAGGAGCTGGAACACTGTCCTGGTTTCAGATCCATTTAGCCCTCATCTGAACTGATGCTTCTCTGCATTTTTTATCTGTGAAACATGTGCATGACATCAATTTCTGCAATTGTTATTATGTATTTCATGCACAAATAATACACACTGAGTTTATATGAAGTTCAGCTCTTACACTTGCAGATCGTAGAGAACATATAAAACATTTGTAATCAAGGCCACCTTGGAATTGTGGAATACTAGCCCATTTGAGGGCTAGTATTCTGGCTAATGGATACTTCTTATAATCTTACTGCAGATGATGATGATATATATAAGGGCGCTCAAGTACGGCGGTCATCAGCGCCCTTTAAAAAACTAGTCATCGCAAGAGCCAGATATAAAACTTTCTAAAAACTATATAAGTGTAACAAAGCCTATTAAAATACACGTACATAAACAAAATCAAACAAACTCTACTAAAAATTTCGTTCACTATATCCTAAACTCTAAACTAGAAAAGAATCTACAAAGAATCTAATCGTCTCCACGCACGGCCTACACGTGGGTGGGCCTGTTGGGATTTCTACTCAGTGTAACACAAAACTTAATCCTAACAAATTGCTGTGACTTCACATCCAAGTTTGACACATTAAGCACAATCTCTAGCATTGCCTTCCTTATGGCAGACATAGGATTTGCCTTTCCACAGTCTGAATCATCATATTCCAGAGTGATATTTTTGGATAAAATAATATTTTAATCAGTTTTAACACATCAACTAAATGTTTCTTGAAGTTAAAAATCTTTAACTAGGTAGGAATAGTGACATGAGTGAAATGATGTTCATATGAGCCCAGTATTCAGAGAGCTTAAATATCTAACATTTTTCTCAGTTAAGTGAAAATCTGGGTTGAAAACCCTACCCAGGTAAAGCAACTAAGTAAAGATTTAAAATCAAGACCTCTTGAATGTGAAGCAGCTACACTTTGGAGGTGAGATCAATTGGAACCAAATCTGGGTTATCTAGAGAATGACACAAAAAAATGATAAAAGCATGTACATCACTGAAATATTTTGAATGGAGTTGTATTGGCACTGTACACAATGTAGCTAGCTACAAACTAGTTAGCAGTAAAAAAAAAGAGCTTTTGCTGAGCTAAGCGTATTGCTTAGAAGCAACCGATCTCACATCCGCTTTAACATTAGTTCATTTGGCAAATTTTCAGCTTCAATCTTGACATAAAGCATAAATTTCTCTGTAATTAAAATTATACTATGAGTCGACTGAGACACCTTGTACTTCACCTACCACAATTTTCTTTTGTTTCATTGCATTTCGCCTCCACTTGAAGGGGCCACGCCGTGGCTCAGTGGTTAGACCGCTTGGCTCTCACCAAGGCGGCCCGGGTTCGATCCCAGGCGACCGCAAAGTGAGATTTGTGGTGGACAACATGGCGTTGGGGCGGGTTTTCTCCGGGACCTCCGGTTTCCCCCGCCATCTCATTCCACCGGTGCTCCATCTTCATCTCATGCATCATTAGTGTCACCGCCTGCGGTGCCGCATGTAGTAAAAGCAGGCGTTAAACACTACACATTTCATTTCCACTTGAAGGCATTATCAAGTGGAGGCGAAACACACTGGACCAAAAAAAAAAAAAAAAATTGTGGTACACTAAACTCTTTCTAATCCAGCCATTTCTTGCAGATATGAGTGCTGGATTATTGATTTGATAATGTTTGGCTATACATTGTACTTTATTAATGCAAATATACATTGATTTTTATACAAAACTTACACATAGGTGTGTACATACAGTATCACTCTCTATGAAACATGACTCGAATTTGTAGCTGCTGCAATGATAATACACGATGGCAGCATGCTTTATCATGCAACCGCTTTACATCTTATCCATATAGTTCGTGAGGTCTAGTGTAACATGTTTCCTTTAGAAGCCATTGTATGTACTGGACTCTAAAGAAAGACACAAATTCAACAACACAAGCAAAAATAGTATACAATAACAATAAAATCGTTTGTGCATTGCTGCGCATATTTGCTTTTAACATTATGCAAGTCACAAGAGGCCAGATGTTGGCCAGATTACTGAGAGGCTGGGCCACTGAGGGCCAGATTAGTGAGAGTTTAGTGTATGTGAAGTACAGAGTGTCTCAGTCGATTCATAGTATAATTTTAATTATTATATTACTTCACAGTTAATTCCAATTTACCTTTATAATTATCATATTTTCCTGTTTGCTACTGCTTGTATATGGGTCACAGCCATGGCTGGTTCACCAACAATGAACCCTGTTCACTTATATTTTCAGTAAAGCTGCACGATGCAATAATGTCTTCCTCTGTAATTGTAAACGGTTTATAATCTTTGCCATCATCAATTTGCCAACTATTGTCAATGTCTTCATCAACATCAGAACAGCCATTGATATTTTTAAAAATGTATATATAATCCTCTTCCACACCTATTTTTCCTTTTCAATTTTGTTTTGTTTTCTAGCAGTCACACACACCAGGCCAGAACTTTTTTCATAACTTTATCAAAGTTTCTCTTCCAACCTGGTCCCAAGCAGGTGGGGCAAGTTCAATGAACTTTTTTTTTAATTTACGTCCTCCAATGTTAAGTCATATCGGATGATGAACGAAATGGGTGAAATGATGTTCATATGAGTCCGGGGTCCATGGAGCTAGAGTTACCTGACATTCGTCTTTCAGGATGAGGGAAAACGCCAGAACAAACCTTATTCAAGTAACTCACCCTGACCGAGATTCAAACTCGAGACCTCTTGAACGTGAGATAGATACACTACCATCTATGCTAACGAGGCGAGCTTCAATGAACTGAATTAGCCTGCTGGCAAAAAAATTCAAGTATTGTACTTACTGACAATAGCAATTTATCATCTGTAAAGCAAGTCTTCATTTACTATGCTAAACAATATAATTTCTTTTTAAACTGGTCCTGGTTAACCAAGTTTTACTGTACTTCTACATTTTTGAATTTTACATTTCTATTCCAAATACCATTGTTTACAGTTGCACTTCACCTCAGCTAGACAAGCAGGAAAGAAGTAGAACTTGAAGTATTGGGACATATCATTCTGAATACAGATCTTGTAAGTGAATGCTCTCAACAGGTTCTTCAAGATGAGCTTATTCTGAGAAGTTAGGATTATGTTATGCAACTTGTTATGCAAAAATGGATGGAATGTGAATTTTACTTTCCTCTTGTCTTCCAAGGGTGATACTGTTGTAGTATTGCTGATTTTGTTTTCCATTTTGAATTTCTGTATTTTCCTGTACCAATTTTGCATTATACTCACTGATAAGTGCTATTTTGGAGATTTGCTGGTATTCTTTTCATATTCATCTCTGCTTAGAATAAAGTCAATTAATCTGAGTACAAGACTGTTGAAAATTGTGTATATTAGTGTGGTTTTGGGTTAAAACTATTGCATCGGATGTGGTCTATGTGAGCGGGCTTCCTGTGTATTCTAAATTTAAGTTTGTTTTCATTTCTCATTATTTTAATACCCTTCTCTGTCTCTACAGTAAAGTTTATGACTCGATCTTGTAAATTTGTCAGTTTTAAGGCATCCTGAAAATGTTTTTGGGGACTATTGCAAAAACATGATCAACATATTGAAACTAACCTTTGAATTTGTTGGGAAAGGCTCTGGTTACCTGCATTTCAAATGAGCTCATGAACAAGTATGCAAGGAAGAGGGAGGTCTGCCCGGCCAAAATTAGTAATGTTATTAAATATGACATCTCTTAAGTTTTCAAAATTATATTACAGCATGTAAAAAAATGTAAAATGGAAAGCTAAATATCACAGGACACCAAAAAAACCTGAAAACATGGCACCTACAGGATTAACTGCCAAGAATACAATAGAGTACACATTGATAAGACCAACCATAACAAGCATATCTGTGCCAAACAGCACACTGAGAATATCAAATATAAAAAGACATTAGTGTCACAGAACACTTTTGGGAAAACAACCATGAAATCGATACAAACTCCAAACTATTAGAAGTGAACCACCTGCTAGAAATTGTTGTATGGGAAAAGATTCTCATTAAAAAATAAAGCACAAAATTATGAATTTTGAAATCCTACCTTCAAAAATCTATCAGGGACCAGAGGGAAGAAGATGCCAATGCCACCAGCTGATGGAAGCAAAAGCTTCCAAAATATGTTAATTTAAAGTTTAAGTGAAGCAAACGAGTCCCAAAATTTGACTCATATTTATACAACTTAGTTTGGTATTTAACCACCATTTCATTTTTGAGATGTGCTGTTCACGAACAGATAGATAGGCATGCACCTTTTTCTAAACATGCTTTTTGTTTTATCATTAAGGGAGTTTCAAAACATGGATTCCTAGGGATATTTTGGTATTGAATATTTAAGTGAAATACAATAACTTCCTGGAAAGAAGGGAAAGAGGGAGATAAGGAAGGAAGGAAGGAAGGAAGGAAGGAAGGAAGGAAGGAAGGAAGGAAGGAAGGAAGGAAGGAAGGAAGGAAGGAAGGAAAAAGGAAGTTTTCAATACAACTTTGTAATTTGTTACTTTTGATTAGAAATGGGGGCTATATAACCATTAACTTTATTAAAATAAAAAAATTGCAGCCAGGTTGTGAATGCAAAACTGTCGGTAATAAACATTTGCAACACCAAAAACTAAAAAGAATGCCAAAAGTAATGCAGTGAACTGAGCAATGAGTAACAGTGGTACTGAAAATTGCTGGTACTTTCCAATATATTTTGCATCTGCTGGTTCTATTATGAAATTTAATTCAACAAAATATGAAAAAATAATGTATATTTTATGTTAAACCTACATCTATTCCTAAACTATTTGGCACACATACTTTTAAAATGCAAAAAAAGCTATTTGGCACATGTGCTTTTAAAATGCAAAAGTGATAACATTACATTGCACAGTTTGTAAATGATTAACACTTTATTCCTATTTAACAACATATGATTACATTACGAAAAAAAAAATGGAAAGAAAAGAAAAATAGTTATGATCATTAACCTTCTACATGCTTGAAATTATCAGTAATATATCAGTAATATATTTAGTTTTTAATGTTGTTGTTTTTTAAAGATTCCTTGAATCAAAAAGTTACCTTAGCATCTGATTTTTACTTTGAAGAAATATTAGAACTATAAGCCCAGAAAAAGTAAATGCTGGGAGGGAAGGGAGAAGGTAAGGAGGGAGGGATAAAGCTTCACTGATTTTAACTACATACTGTCTATGTTTACTGGAAATAGTCAAGTCTCCTTAGGTCCTCATTTCTACAGGGCAACAATACTGCAACTGAATTCTGTTTAACCATCAACATGGATATATTCCAAGTTTGATCTTTAGTGCAATCTATATGTACAAATATACATCAAAAGAGGCACCAATTGGGCTTCATCTAATTTTCTTCTGTATAGAAATGTCTATTCTCTTTTACAGGTTATATGTTGAGCAGTAAACTCCCAAGGATTGTATAAGTTGGTATTGAAAAGCCCCATGCAAGAATTAGTATGCAAGAATTTTAAAGAATCAAACAAGAATTACATATAAGGGATATGCACATATTTCATGTATATTAAATTGCCAAATTTTATGTTCTAATTGAGGAGGTTACATTGTGTTAAAAGTGTTGCCTGAATGGTGTACATATAAGATCTATTTTAATATTTGCAACTACTTAATGACTCATAAATAATAAGTAACAAGAGAATCAGGTACTGTCCGTGCAGATGAACGTGAACAGTGTAAACATGATGCACAGCAGCATGAGGCAGTCGGCCAGTCAGTGAGTAGCTGTGGCTATGAGTTTAACATGGATGACATTTGTGCGAAGCACTGTCTCTTTCCCCCACTCCTTGTACTGCGCATATGACTGCTCCTGTCTATTTGCATGGACAGTACTTGTAATGTTATATTGAGCATAGTTCAAGCCTAAGATTATATTCACTACTGTAAATGCTGTTCTGGAAAAACAAATGAGATATCAAAACCATTTTCTTTCTGTTAAAAACCAAGCCAAAAACCTAACCAATGAGAACACTAATGTGACATACCAAATGGCAAATAAATGCTCAGGTTTATTAGTGCCTGCCACAGGAGCAAACAGACTGAAAAATTAGTAGAGTATATCAATAAATTTAAACTGTGTTAAAAAACAAAAAATGGGTTTATGCTATATGCCAAGACTCAAATAACAAATTTGATGAACCCCTCAAAATAGTGCTATCATATGGAGCTATTTTTCCAAGGAAAACAAATTCAACACAGGTAAAAAACGTCAAACTTGGATTATTTCACGTAGAAGGAAGTTGTATGCAAATAAAATAAATATGTTAGATAGAGTAAACATGAAAAATTCAATGCCACAGCCAGAATTTAAACCACGGATCTCCTGGTTTCTGTCCAGTCGGAAACCAGCCCATATATAGGCTAGTTGACTCTATCAAAAACCTTAGCCGCCCACCTCAGTAGCATAGATGGTAGCGTGTCTACCTTACGTTCAAGAGGTCACGAGTTCGAATCTTGGTCAGGGTGAGTTACCTGAATAAGGTTTTTTTCAGAGAGTTCCCTTATCCTTCAAGACAAATGTTGGGTAACTAAGCTCCATGGACCCTGAACTCATTTGAGCATCATTTCCCCAATTCATTTACCGTCCGATATGACTTAATGTTGGAGGACGTAAATTGTAAATTACAACAAAAAAAAAACAACAACAAAAAACCAACCTTAGCCTATATACGGTGTGAAGAAATAATTAATTTCCATCAATTAACTAAAATAATAAGAGTTAAGTGATGAAGCCTGGGACTCAAGTACTTACGATAGTAAGTCGTCACAAACGGTGTATTTCGAATGCGAGAGCCCCTAGTGGTCTACTGGGAAAATATATGAGTCAAATGGAGAATTGAATGTCATGACGGCAAGTTGGCCATGGTAGCTCAATGGGTTAGAGCGACTGGATGGAAACCAGGAGATCCGTGGTTCAAATTCCGGCCGTGGCACTGAATTTTTCATGTTGACTCTATCCATCAAAAACCTTAGCTTATACACGGCTAGTGTGAAGAAATGATTAACTTCCATCAATTAACTAAAATAAATATGTTCTTAATATATTGCACAAGTATTGACCCAAACATTACAGCATACTACTGAACTTATTGTAAAATAGTAAAAGAATGATGAATGAAGAGAGAAGTCCTTACCCACTAGCTATTGATGAATCCAATAATAAAATGAAAACATTGGCAAATCAGAAAAGCTGAAAACACTGGAATATAAGAAAAACTGAAACAGAGAAAAGTAAACCCAACAGTAATAGCACTCTGATAACAACTGGAAATAAAGGTCAGTAATTACTGTGCCATAGCGATACATTTGACACACATTTCCTTAATGCTCAAAAAAAAAAAAAAAAAAAAAAAAAAAAAAAAAAAATCTGGCCCAAACATGACTGCACTTAAAATTCTAAAAAAGGCATATCCCAAAATTGTCAATTTGAAATTAATTTCAATACTTTCAGAGACAGAACAGATTACTATTTTATTAGAAAGAAAACCTTTAATGATTGTAATGAGATTAAATAGTTCAAATATTACTATTAATAATTCTGGAAGTTAATAACAATGTCATTGGAATCACATTAAAGTAGAAACCAAGTTGATTAATAACCTAAACAGTCGATGTCCAGTTCATAATGGAGGAAACTAGCCTCTGAAACATGTTCTATGAAATTTAAAAAGTGAATGTTGTTTAGTATTATTTGACTCAGTTTATATTTTAAAGTTGAAATATTGCCTAGCGGAGTTCATCATATCTTTTGTCAGGGATATTTTAAGAAAAAAATAAAACACAATTATTATTATTATTATTATTATTATTATTATTATTATTATTATTATTATTATTATTATTATTATTATTACTAAGACTATGCTACAAATGAGGCAAAAGCCTGACTTCCAGATATAGACCCAACTCAATTTTTACAGCCCTTCTTTTAGTAATGGAGAAAGCTGTATATTTTTAAGTTGTAAGGTACAGAAGTTAAACCACAATCTCTCATTTTCCCAGTTCAGATTTAAAAAAAGAATATCAACTGTAAATACTACATGCATGTTAACTTCTGAAGTAGGACAGACCTGAATGAGAAAAGAACTGTCTTTGGGATTGTTACGTAACTTAGTTCACGTTTAAGAGTAAAGATTCTGCCTCTTGCTACAAAAGTTAAAATGTTATGTTTTCAGCAAAATCTTTATAAATTGGTTCAGATCTTATTTGATAAATAGAATCCAGAAAAACAAGATAAATGGTTATGTGTACTGTTTAACACCCGCTTTTACTACATACGGCACCGCAGGCGATGACACTGATGAAGATGGGAGATGAAGATGAAGATGGAGCACTGGTGGAATGAGATGGCGGGGGAAACCGGAGATCCCGGAGAAAACCCGTCCCAGTGCCGTGTTGTCCACCACAAATCTCACTTTGCGGTCGCTTGGGATTGAACCCGGGCTGCCTTGGTGAGAGCCAAGCGGTCTAACCACTGAGCCACGGCGCGGCCGATAAATGGTTATGATTTTGATCCAGATATTATTACTGAAGGTATTCCACAAGATTCTACATCTGGACCTTTATTATTTTTAATATGTATAAATGACTTGCCATATACTCTTAGCAGATAATACGTGTGTACTTATATCTAAAAAGTCACATCAGCAATGAAGAGCTTCTGTCAATAAAGCTTTTTAAACTCCTCATTATCTGCTTTGAAACAAAGAAGTATCAATAAATTACAATCAAACAAACTTTATTCAATTTAAAACAAAACCTACATAAATGCACTAACAATTAGATACAAAAATTACACCTAGAAGCCTATGCAACAACCATACCATAACTAAACCATCCAGTAAGTACTTTCTTAGGCACCAAATATATGAAGAACTCAGTTACGTTAAAAGTATAAATCATGCTACCAAGAAGTACCTCTGGTTTCCTTTGCATTCAGAGACTTAAAAATCTGCTTTACCAAAATGTCTTAATACAGCATATTTTGCCTATTTTCACTCCCTATGGAACTAACTACTTGAATAATACAGCACATAGAAAGCGCATATACTACAAAAAAGAAAGATTGCAAAGTGAAATCCACATACCAAACAACTACAGAATATACACAAAATGAGCAATAAGTGTAGTAAAATATACTGAGAGCTCTAAACTACAAAGCATAACTTAAAAATATTTTATAAGCAGAAGAGTACAGCAGTTGAGGCTTTAGTTGTGCCTTAGGCTGCAACTACGAAGTGACGGGGAGGTGTAGCCAAAACATCAGTATAGCTAAAACCTAATAATTGCCAACTAATCCTTATTAACTCAGGATTAATATGTACCTACCCTGAAATTAGTACCTTAAGTCTTTCTCTAGCTTCAGTAGGGTATGCCAAATTGAACTTCAGTAGCTATACAGAAATGGAACCCCAAAATGGGCCATATGCATTATTTGTGGAACTGGGCTCCATCATTCCTGTAGGCCATTATTTAAAACAAACAAAAACATATTACTGGTAAATACTAATTCTTTAGGGGGCTATCTTATAGATAATTTTACAACAAACCTTGCTGTCCATGACCACAGTATGACACCTCCAAGCAATTTCCTAGACCATAAAATAGCTTAAAACTGTTCTGGTAAATTTTCAATACCTAAAGCTGATGGCATGTAACACTGATCTGATGATTCACATTATTGTAAACCACAGTGTGTGCGCATTTCTACTTTATTATTTATTATTGTAAACCGCACCAAACTGGAAACCAAGATTGTTTCTACTTATGGTTTGGTCATTATTGTCACCGATGTTCCACCTACAGTGTGTCATATTAATCTTTAATAATTACATATTGTTTTCTCTTAATAAAATGAAGGGAAAGATAACTACTGAATGTTGGTTACTATTACGAACTACTGAGAACTCATTAAAAGAGTTACATCAAATTATTCTTGTAACAGAACATTTACTACAAAACGTTGAACTACATAACCTAGAATAGTGTCTGCGGATTATTTTATTACAATAGACGTGAAATATTTACAATTTAATTAATCTTAAACGTAGTATTATTCAAATGCTTTTCATTTTCTGAACCGACAGCAGCCGGTTTCAGCTTTGTGTAATTTCTTGTTAACTAAAATACACATAACCTATAAATTTGAAAATGAAATGACATCAAAACATACCACTACTGTTTATGTCAGACACATATCCACTTTGTGATCAGTCAAATAGTGCTGCAGCAATGGAATTTCATTATGCTAATATATATTCACCTATTACTTCAATTCTAAAAAGATGTTCATAAATAATCCATATTTCCTTGTCAAAATAAATTCACTGCAGCCAACATGCACACGTTAAAACTTCCAATTATCAAAGAAAGCAAAAAACTTACAATCTCAGGCCCCTCAGGCCGGATTCAAATATTTTGAACTCCAGAATCGAGAGAGAGAGAGAGAGAGAGAGAGAGAGA